>JAXIVH010000024.1:6135263-6310263 GCA_036785325.1 Urophycis tenuis | reverse complement strand
GTCAGGTGTGTTCCTCACACATCAGGTGTGTCCCCCACATGACAGGTCAGGTGTGTTCCTCACACATCAGGTGTGTCCCCCACATGACAGGTCAGGTGTGTTCCTCACACATCAGGTGTGTCCCCCACATGACAGGTCAGGTGTGTTCCTCACACATCAGGTGTGTCCCCCACACGTCAGGTCAGGTGTGTCCCCAGTATTGTGTCCTACCTGACACCCTGATCTTGTACTTCCCGCTCTGTCCGAAGCCGCCCTCTATGACGCCGGCCTCGCCGGTCGACAGCGCCACCTTCAGGCCCACGAAGAGCTGCAGGTTGGTCTCCTTCTTGAAAAGGTTCCGGCCGATCACGGTGTAATCATCTGTCACCTGACCAGGTGAGAAGACAATGGGGGGCAACAAGGTGAATGTGGTGGAGTGAGGAGCAATCAGAGCAGGTTATAACAGGACCTCATCACAGAGTGCCAGGACTTTGTGTCCAGATCGATCAGACCACCTTCACCTCTGTGACACGTTGTCCCCCTGACTGTGACAACATGAGGAACCCACCTACCCCCGCCTTCATCCACTCTAACACTCCCTCACTGCACTCAGTCCCAGACACGGGGCTTCAACCCCCCGTTTCATGCTGTATGAACATTTGCCTCCATCACCCATTTCCCATAATCCCCCCATCGTTATGTCCCTCACCCATAGCTGTCCTTCAAATGCTATGTCCCTCACCCATCTCTATGTCCCTCCCCCATCACGATCTGATATGAGCGGGCACCATTCTGTCTCCAGCTCAACGCCCTCTCCCCAAACTGTTCCCTCCCCCTCTACCTCACCCGCTACCCGCATGCATTCGTGAACGTTTGCCCCCCTGGGGCAGACATGGTGTCTGATGAGCAGATTAGCAGACAGAACAACAAACAAGGGCTGAAGCATGCAGCTGCCGTGCTGTCTCCGGCCCGCCGGGTGTGGCTGACCAGGCAGGCCCATCTCAACTATGTCACTTATGTAGTGCGTGAGGAAGGAAATGCTTCAGCTCAAATGTGTTTTCCTTGTGGGGAGGGAGAGGGGGGCGTGTCCTGTGTGCCTCTTACCTGACCTCTCACACACGCCTGCATACAGCGACATGCTGTTGACTGACACACACGCACACGCACACACATGCACACGCACAGGCAAACACACACACACACACACACACACACAAACTGAACTGTAAGCATGACTAGGCAGAGGCTGTGGAGGGAGGCACTGTTTCTTCAGAGGACACCACTGTGGTGAAAAGCTCTGACCACCACTAGCCCATCTAAGTACCAAAAGACCTCAAATGTACGAATAAACAAAGAACTGAATGAAGCATCAAGTAAAGGCGGGGCAGTCTCCACGTGGCTGAGAGCCATGTGGAGACTGCTGTGCTACTCAGGTGTGTCCAAACAACGCCAGCATTCACCTGCCAGACAGCTGGTGGCGTCAGGCGGCCACACACACACACAACAACATACCTATGCACCAACATAGGCGACCTGCGCGGTCTGTGCATTGTTGTCGTGGTGTTTGCGTGCTTTGGAACCCAGAGCCATGGGGGCCAGGACCCGGCAGCACGCTACACTGAACACCCAGACACAATGACCCAGAGGAGAGGCGCCAACACCAAGGACCAACAGAGAGGTTCAGGAAGGGGTGAGGAGCAGGGCATGAACACAGAGCATGAACACATGAACACAGAGCACGAACACATGAACACAGAGCACGAACACATGAACACAGAGCATGAACACAGCATGAACACAGAGCACGAACACATGAACACAGAGCACAAACACATGAACACAGAGAATGAACACAGCATGAACACAGAGCACGAACACATGAACACAGAGCACGAACACATGAACACAGAGCACAAACACATGAACACAGAGCATGAACACAGCATGATCACAGAGCATGAACACATGAACACAGAGCATGAACACAGAGCATGAACGCACCACAGAAACACATTTTGGCAAACCAATGGAAAGGACGGCAGTGGGTCTCACCCGCTCCACCTGGCCCTCCTTGTGCTTCATCTTGCAGATGTGCAGGCGGGGCAGGGCGGTCTCCCCGTAGGCCTTGTCCTCAAAGCCCTCCAGCAGGCGTCCCTGGAAAGCCAGCCGGCAGGCATTGGCGTGGATGTCGGAGTCCAGCTTGGAGCCGATCACTAGGCAGAGCGAGGGGCACGGGACCGGCCGCTCAAACTCCAACAAGGCCCACTGCTCCGGGTCGGGGCCGGCCTCCACCGGGCCGGCCGCGTAGCCCTCCTGGTACAGGTACTCCCTGTCGTAGCTGAAGGGGTCCGAAGAGGAGGCGGGGGTCTCCGGCGCGGCGAGCGGGCCAAAGAAGGTGACCCGGGCCATGACGGTCTCGTGGCCCACCGTGACGTGGAACTTGGCGCGGGAGGACAGGGAGCCTTTGAAGTAGGAGATCTTGCGTGCAGAGATGATGGCGGCATGCAGGGTGCGCAGGGAGCCCGGGCTGCACACCAGCCCTCGCTCCAGCAGCTTGGGGTCAAACTGGGTCACGCACACGCCCACCCGGTCGCCCTGCATCGCCCTGGAGACGGGCCTGCGGAACATCTGCATGGACTTCACCTTCTTGGTGACCTGTTGTCGTGGCAACAAGGAGACGCCAGGTTCACGTAGAATATAGCGTATATGAGTGACATTTTACATTTCAATGTGTTTGGTCTGATTTCAGCTTAACGTACAGTCTGAACGACAGAGGATAATATGAAGTCAGGTATAACTTTTCAGTAAAACAAGACAAGGATAAAATCTGAATGTTTGTGATTATTGGCTAAATAAATATGAATACGCAATGTTTGTTGTGACATGGTGTTTACATTTAGTAACTAAATGGGATGAGTGAGACCATATTGACTAATTATCTGGGCATGAATTGTGACGTGTGAAAGATCATTCCAAATACAGCCCTGATTATTAATCAAATGAATATATTGTGAAACCCTAATTAATATGTTTCTGTGATGTCCAAATTACAAATTAGTCACACACCATTGTGAAAAATATGCTTTATGGCAAGTTTCTGTACGGCCTCTGCTGCCACCTAGTGGTGTACATTAGGATTACAGGGAACAGTGCTAAGCCTGCAGCTTGCAAAGGAGACTGTCAGCATCTGTTCTAAATTACAGAGCTCCCGTTCTGCCAATCCACCCCAGTCCTCCTCATCCTTCCCTCCCCATGAACACACACTGACACATCCTCTACCCCCCCCCCCCCCCCCCAGTTCCATTCAACTCGTGAACTTCCAGCCCACCGTCTCATGTTCTATGAGAGCCTGGCTAGCAGCGAAACGCACGCCTGCTCGTCAGCAGAACAACAGACCTCAGGCCTACCTTCAGGGTCGGGATCTCCACCGTGTCATTGACGGCCAGAGCCCCCTGCAGGACAGTCCCCGTCATGACGGTTCCCTGGCCTCGGATGGAGAAGCAGTGGTCCACTGCCATCAGCAGGGAGCCTTCTGGGTCTCTGCTGGGGAGGTACGTCTGACTCTTCAGCAGCTGGAGAGGGAGAGAGAGGGGGAGAGAGAGGGGGAGGAGAGAGAGAGAGAGAGAGAGAGAGAGAGAGAGAGAGAGAGAGAGAGAGAGAGAGAGAGAGAGAGAGAGAGAGAGAGAGAGAGAGAGAGAGAGAGAGACATGCAAACAGTTAACTGCTGTCATAACAGTGAGGCGAGGCCACTGGTGGTCAGTTTAGCCCTGAGTGGCACTGCAGCACACAAACATGAACAAAGACACAAGAACGGCCATTGCTAATTAGAACCACATTCAGCTAGTGTTGGGTTTGTCTGTCCATTAGCTCCAGCAAAAAGGACATGCATGTCTTTTTTTCTTTTTTCAGCCCGACACAGTGTCTCCTGTGCTGCTAATGGTGCCCTTGGCTGGCCTGGTCACCCCCTGCTGTGAGTCAGGCTGCTTTTCACAGCCCAAGGACAGGAAATCCCTTCAGTACTCGCATGGAAAATTAAGTGCTTTCCATGACATTAAATATAGTCATAGAGTTTATTCCACCTGGCGTATGCTTTGGGCCATATTTGAGTAAAAATATTGCTAGGATTGCTACAATACAAGTATGTAATGACTTCCTTGAGTCACCTCGAGCGTGGCTCCACCTCAAGTGGCCAGCAAACAACAAGAATACAGAACCCCACTACTGCTTGAATCTAACATTTGCACCAAAAGCAAAAGATCTAAGCCTCAGTTTACCTCTATGGACTCTAGGTAACCTATATTATCTCTAGGTTAGCTTACCTCCATTAGCTCTAGATGTGAGGTTTCTGGTCTAACCTACAGCAGCTCTAGGTTAGCTTACCTCCATTAGCTCTAGATGTGAGGTCTGGTCTAACCTACAGCAGCTCTAGGTTAGCTTACCTCCATTAGCTCTAGATGTGAGGTCTCCGGTCTAACCTACAGCAGCTCTAGGTTAGCTTACCTCCATTAGCTCTAGATGTGAGGTCTCTGCTCTAACCTACAGCAGCTCTAGGTTAGCTTACCTCCATTAGCTCTAGATGTGAGGTCTCTGGTCTAACCTACAGCAGCACTAGGTTAGCTTACCTCCATTAGCTCTAAATGTGAGGTCTCTGCTCTAACCTACAGCAGCTCTAGGTTAGCTTACCTCCATTAGCTCTAGATGTGAGGTCTCTGGTCTAACCTACAGCAGCTCTAGGTTAGCTTACCTCCATTAGCTCTAGATGTGAGGTCTCTGGTCTAACCTACAGCAGCTCTAGGTTAGCTTACCTCCATTAGCTCTAGATGTGAGGTCTCTGCTCTAACCTACAGCAGCTCTAGGTTAGCTTACCTCCATTAGCTCTAGATGTGAGGTCTCTGGTCTAACCTACAGCAGCTCTAGGTTAGCTTACCTCCATTAACTCTAGATGTGAGGTCTCTGGTCTAACCTACAGCAGCTCTAGGTTAGCTTACCTCCATTAGCTCTAGATGTGAGGTCTCTGCTCTAACCTACAGCAGCTCTAGGTTAGCTTACCTCCATTAGCTCTAGATGTGAGGTCTTTGGTCTAACCTACAGCAGCTCTAGGTTAGCTTACCTCCATTAGCTCTAGATGTGAGGTCTCTGCTCTAACCTACAGCAGCTCTAGGTTAGCTTACCTCCATTAGCTCTAGATGTGAGGTCTCTGGTCTAACCTACAGCAGCTCTAGGTTAGCTTACCTCCATTAGCTCTAGATGTGAGGTCTCTGCTCTAACCTACAGCAGCTCTAGGTTAGCTTACCTCCATTAGCTCTAGATGTGAGGTCTCTGGTCTAACCTACAGCAGCTCTAGGTTAGCTTACCTCCATTAGCTCTAGATGTGAGGTCTCTGGTCTAACCTACAGCAGCTCTAGGTTAGCTTACCTCCATTAGCTCTAGATGTGAGGTCTCTGGTCTAACCTACAGCAGCTCTAGGTTAGCTTACCTCCATTAGCTCTAGATGTGAGGTCTCTGGTCTAACCTACAGCAGCTCTAGGTTAGCTTACCTCCATTAGCTCTAGATGTGAGGTCTCTCGTCTAACCTACAGCAGCTCTAGGTTAGCTTACCTCCATTAGCTCTAGATGTGAGGTCTCTGGTCTAACCTACAGCAGCTCTAGGTTAGCTTACCTCCATTAGCTCTAGATGTGAGGTCTCTGGTCTAACCTACAGCAGCTCTAGGTTAGCTTACCTCCATTAGCTCTGGGACTCCCTGGGGCTCGTCCAGCTCTGGGGCGTCGGGGCCACCAGGCTTCACTGCTACAGCTATCACTGGACAGTCCTTGAATCTAGACGAAGAACACCAACGTCAGCTTTCACTGACCACAAATACTTACAACTGACTTAAAAAATGAACATTATGATGTGGTGAAGTGCATGCAAGTGGGCATGCAGACAGAACAAATGTCATGCATGCTTTCATTCCAGAAAGACACACAACCAGAGGAGCCTCAGAGCATTCTGGCCACTGGAACTGGGGCCACGCTGCTCTGCCCAGCCTGCCCGCTCCATCACCGACACAAACGGTACCTGGTATTCTCCAGGGTCTTCTGTAGTCTCTTGGTCATCTTCTCGATGGCGCTCTGTCTCTTGGCGGGGGGCAGCAGGTCCGTCTTGTTCAGGACCACCAGCATGCGGGGACAGGTGAGCTCCCCGATCAGCAGGCACTCAGCAGTCTGGGTCTGGAGGCCCTTCACCACGTCCACCACCAGCACCATCAGGTCAATGATCTGGGCCCCTGGGCCACACAACATGTTACTGGAGCCATCCACCCATTTAGCAAACACATCACTTCATCGTGTGTGTGTGTGTGTGTGTGTGTATGTGTGTGTGTTCTATCGAATAAGCGAATAGGATGTTTAAAGTAATTCAAAACAGTCATTGAAAAGCTATACAACTCAAGTTCATACATAATGGCTGACGTTGACAATGGTAAAAAAAAATAAACATATTCAGACAGCTGCCCCAAAAATAACAGAGAACAAGAGGGGAAACACGGGGGCATCCGAGGGGGTGCAGTGGAAGGAGAAGCGCTGGAGGCTGAAATAAGAGCTCCACTCGCTCCTCTTTCCTCTTCACTTTTCCCTTCCCTGACTTTGGCAGGCTCCCCTTCCTGTGCTCCCTCTCCCTCTGTTTGGCTCTCCGGCTTTCCTGTGAGCCGTCACTGGGGACCAGCCTCACCCAGACGGCCCCCTCTCTCCTAATCCACAGCATGTGCAGCGTGAGCACTGAGGCCGTGGTTAAAAGACACGCGCACATCTGTTTCATGATGGCCACGGAGTGCATGCATGTGCGTGTGAGCGTGTGAGGGGGAGAGAGACCAACCAATCAATCCGTTTATCTGTATTGTTCTCATGTGCCTTTCTAGCTCTGTTGCTTTTACTAATGTGCCCTTCTGTGAAGCGAACACGTCCCTGTGGGACAAGATGAACTCGGCTGAACTTGATGTTTCTCTCCTCATTGGGCCTTCAGCTGCATGCTGAGGTGAATGCACAACATAAAATAACAAGATCGTGTTATCTTGAAATTCAATATCATTTCATTATATAAGGTATTTATTCATCAAATTCATTCAGCAAATTCCCCAAAAAGTTCAAAACAACTGCAATGCCTTTCCATTCCTGTAAATAGTGAACGCTCCCTCTGCTGGACTGAATAGGTTGTTAAACTAATATACACACACAGACACACGCATATACATATATACACGCAACAGTGGGTCAACATACAGAGGGCAGTGAGAAAAGTGTGGCTCGGTTTGAGTGAACTATGTCATAAAACTTAACACACAAAGTACATCTGCCAACGCCCGCAAATATGTACCTCCGATGATGGTGCGTATGAGCGAGGCGTGCCCCGGGCAGTCCACCAGGGTGACCTGCAGGCTGTCGTACCGACCCCCGCTGCTCTCCCGCAGGTGCTCCGGGAGCTCCACCGTGAAGGAGGAGAAGCCCAGGTCCAGGGTGATGCCTCTCTCTCGGGACTGGGGGTTCTTGTCGAAGGCTGCTGTGGAGGCAGTGCTGCTGAGGGCTCTGGCGAGGGACGTCTTGCCGCTGTCGACATGCCCAAGCACACCCACGTTAAAGTTAAGCGTTTTAATGTGACTGTCACTCGAGTCCGTCATCGTGTTCACGGTGATTGTTTCAACTAAAGTAAAGGACTTTGACCTGAACGTGATCGTTTGTCTTTCCCAACAACTTTCCTAACAACCTGTTATGTCTTGTCATTCATTACATACTTTTCCCACATGTTCCTTATGTAAGTGTAAGAGCAGAACAAACTAACGCACACAGAACACGTTCCTTAGTTTAGATCAGAACAAACACAAACACAGTTTCAGTTCACTCTCTCCTGGTGTCAGGACATTCCGCCGTGCAACACACATGAGCGGAACGTTTTATTAATACATGCAAATAATTTTGAAAGGAAAAACAGGACGGTTAAAAGACTCTATGAGCCGTAATATCACCGATGCGAATTATAAATGTCCATTATAGCATTTTAGGTTGTTGTAATGGATTATCTTTGGTTGGAAAGAATCGAGGATTTGTTCATTTGTTTCTGCTACGACAAAGCAACCGAAACACAACGGGAAACAAACAGTGACTGGCAGAAATATGAGCCAATCAAGGGGCCATTCTCCGCGGAATGGTCCAATAAATGATTTAGGGAGAGCAAGTAGGCGGCACTTCCTCTCTTTTTCCATAGTAACCCACATGGAAACGCACTTCTCTGTGTTTTGAGTTCCCCGCCGATCGCACAGGCAGAAAGCTAGGGCACCATTCTTTGCCTTATTTGTGCCTTTATTGTTGTATTTAAAGTAATTTCCCGTCCATCGATTCCACCATGAAGATTGAGGAGGTGAAAAGTACCACCAAGACGCAGCGGATCGCGTCTCACAGTCACGTGAAAGGACTGGGTCTAGACGAGGCCGGGACCGCCAAGCAGACCGCGTCTGGTCTGGTGGGACAGGAGTCGGCCAGGGAGGTTAGACCTCTTCATAGACCAATGATTCAGACATTAGATAACCAGTGATCATCTTATTGGGGTTTGTAGCGTCCTATACGTGTAGTGGTGATGGTGGGCTATCCCTGATGTGTGACTTCGATTCATTATTACATTATTAGAAGCTTGGTATTATTTGCAAGACTCCAGGTTACTTATTTTACCCCCTAACTAGGGCCTTGTCAATCATATTAGTACAATGCAGGGAATAGTTATATTACATTATCGGTTGTAATGACCATTGGTGATAAATCATTTATATCAGGAGAGTAGTTTGAACTCTATTTAATTTCTCTCTCACATGCGCACCAAATACAGTTTTAATAAAGAATTTTTACATATTCTTTTGAATGGTAAAAATGTCACTCTGAAGTACACGCCTTTTGAAAGTCCTGCATCCAGTTCCATTCGTTGTTAATCTGCTGTGCTTTTCCTCCTCGAGGCTTGTGGCATCATTGTTGAGTTGATCCGCTCCAAGAAGATGGCAGGAAGGGCTGTGTTGTTGGCCGGGCCGCCCGGAACCGGAAAGGTACAGTGGACTTACTCTGATCCCCGTCATCATTGTTGGACTCATAGCATATGTACGTGATATGTTATGTTAGGTTAAGTTATGTTCAGCTATTATTTGACTTCAAAGAATGAAAGGTATTGGAAACGTGGTCTCTAAACTCTGCCCTCCATGTCTTTAAGACTGCCCTGGCCTTGGCGATGGCCCAGGAGCTGGGAAACAAAGTGCCTTTCTGCCCCATGGTGGGCAGTGAGGTCTACTCCACCGAGATTAAGAAAACAGAAGTTCTGATGGAGAACTTCAGAAGAGCCATTGGTGAGTTGTCATTATAAAGAGGAGGGTACCTTTCCCCAGAACGCACCCCCCTCCCCCCACCCCAAGCACACACACCTTCTGCTTCCTAGAAAGCACCAGACCAGATGAGGTGCACTACTCCACATGGCTGCTGAGCTGAAAGGCGAGGGGTGGGATTTGCATGGGCGGTGTTGACAGCATAAGATGGCCGTATCAGATTTTCAGGGAAGGGGCTTTGTCTGAACGTTGACGCAAGCTGTCAGAGAGGGGGAAATGGTTCTTAAGATGATGTAGAGGAGGAAATGGTTCTTAGAGAGATGTAGAGGAGGGACAGTCGCTCCACCTACAGTCACACCGCATGGGGGTGGAGTGGAGGCAGAGTGGGGCGGGGCCATAGATTCTACGTCCTTCATCACTGTCTCGACAGTGTCAAGGGCACCCATGACCGGGCTACAAGTGCGCCTCTGTTCCACAGCAGGTGAGATGAGCCACCTGCACACGCAGGCACGCAGCAAGGCTCACGTTACATACAGAGACACGCGTGTTGCACTGGGCATGTGTTTGCAGACTTGGAAATCCCATTCTTCCAATATGATAAGTCTATTGTGCAGGAATCCTGAGTCCAGGTCAAGTTGGAGTCCTAATCAGTGGTTTGTGGTGTGCGGTGGCCACTTGTAGGCCTGCGCATCAAGGAGACCAAGGAGGTTTATGAAGGCGAGGTGACTGAGCTGACCCCCTGTGAGACAGAGAACCCCATGGGGGGCTACGGGAAGACCATCAGCCACGTGGTCATCGGCCTGAAGACGGGCAAGGGCACCAAGCAGCTGAAGGTGAGGGTCACGTGACCGGCAGCTGAAGGTGAGGGTCACGTGACCAGCAGCTCGCACCTCCGTCCTCATGAAGGCTCACGGCTGTGTTTGCTTCCTCAGCTGGATCCCAGTATTTATGAGAGTCTGCAGAAGGAGCGCGTGGAGGTGGGAGATGTCATCTACATTGAAGCCAACAGTGGAGCAGTAAAGGTACCCAACACGTTTTGAATGTAATGACTGGAAACACACTCGTCACAAAATATTTCCAAATGCTTTAAAAATGTTCAAGGTCTGGTTCTCGGTTGCTTTCTTTCACCACAGCCCTGTGTTGACTCTTTCATCTCTACTGTAAGCTGCACTGACTCTCATTCCTGCCCTTCTTCACATGCCCCGCCCCTCAGCCCTCCATCTCCCCCTCTCCCCCGGGTCTGTTCAGAGCCAGGGGCCCATGGCCCCCGGTGCTGACGGAGCGTGTTGACAGAAGCTTTTAATCAGGCCAGGTGGGCCAGGGGGCGGGGCCAGGTGGGCCAGGGGGGGGGCCAGTGGGGGCCAGGGGGGGGGCCAGTGGGGGCCAGGGGGGGGGGGGGGGGCAGTGGGGGCCAGAGCTGCAAGCGCTTGTAACCCTGGGCAGAGTGGGACACCACATTTGTTCCTGCTGACAGGCGTCTCAGCGCGCCCGTCTGCCCCCCCCCCCCCCCCCCCCCCCGGCCGTAGAGGTCATCATCACCCCTCTCTCCCCATGTGTTGTGGCCGTTTTGAGTCCACAGCACAAAGTGACCCCCGTATCCCTGCTGTCCGTCAGGCTCTGGTTCATTTGTTCCTTTGTCTCCACAGAGACAAGGCCGCTGTGACACCTTCGCCACCGAGTTTGACCTGGAAGCGGAGGAGTATGTGCCGCTGCCCAAGGGGGATGTCCACAAGAAGAAGGAGATAATCCAAGATGTCACCCTGCAGGACCTGGATGTGGCCAACGCGAGGCCCCAGGTAGACCAGCTGAGATCAGGAGATCAACATTACTTCTCACATCTTCACGTGTTGATGTTGTATGTTGTTATTCATCTTTTCAATGTTCACACAACGTGCAGCCGTTCCTATGGGATGTTTGTTTGGTGTTGATGATCCTAATGGAACCAGGAAGCCGTTTCACTGACCCGCTTCTGTCCGTCCTCAGGGCGGCCAGGACATCCTCTCCATGATGGGACAGCTGATGAAGCCCAAGAAGACTGAGATCACAGGTAGGTGGAGGGCATGTGGACTGGGGCTCCGCCCGCCCCACAGCATCCTCACCGTCTGGCTGCTCGTCCCCAGACAAGCTGCGGGCGGAGATCAACAAGGTGGTGAACCGCTACATCGACCAGGGCGTGGCCGAGTTGGTGCCCGGCGTGCTGTTCGTGGACGAGGTGCACATGTTGGACATCGAGTGCTTCACCTACCTCCACCGGGCGCTGGAGAGCACCATCGCCCCCATCGTGGTGTTCGCCTCCAACAGGGGCAACTGCCTCATCAGGTAGGAGCTCGGAGGGTTACGACCAGATCATGATCTACACCTGCACTACGTCACTGTTGTCATTATCTACACCTGTGCTTCGTCGCTGTTGTGGTCACTATCTACACCTGCGCTGTTGTCATTATATAGACCTGTGCTACATCATTGCTGTGGTCATTATCTACACCTGCGCTACGTCACTGTGGTGGTCCAATTCTCTTCTAATTGTAGATTAAAGTTGTGATTCGATTCAGAATCCTAGCAGAATTGCGATCCTTTTGTTCATCTCTTTCCCATCACATGAGTATCCATGATGCTCACTGGTGAGTCAGTAACAGTCGGTTACCTGTCCGTCCACAGAGGGACCGATGACATCAGCTCCCCCCACGGCATCCCACTGGACCTCCTGGACCGAGTGATGATCATCCGCACCATGATGTACACGCCTCAGGAGATGAAGCAGGTGAGTCTCCTTACCACGGCCCCGCCCCTCTGATAGCCCCGCCCCTCTGATAGCCCCGCCCCTCTGATAGCCCCGCCCTTTGACGGCCCCGCCCCTCTGACTGCAGATCATTAAGATCCGAGCGCAAACGGAGGGCATCGCTGTGAGCGAGGAGGCGCTGGCCCACCTGGGGGAGATCGGCACCAAGACCACCCTGAGGTACGCTGCGCAGCTGCTGACCCCGGCCAGCCTGCTGGGCCGGGTCCAGGGGAAGGAGGGGGTGGAGCGGGAGCAGGTGGAGGAGATCAACGAGCTCTTCTATGATGCCAAGTCCTCCGCCAAGATCCTCCAGGACCAGCACCACAAGTTCATGAAGTGACGCTCCGGCGCCGTGCGCTGAGTCCAAACCCGTTGTGTTCTGTTGTGTTCTGCTGCAGCCGTGTACAGAGTGTTCCCTCGTCCGCTCTCTCTGAGGCCTGCTGCTCAGGCTCCTCTGGACGTTACTGTTTAGGAAGGTTCTGTTTCAGGCAAATACCCTTTATTCATTTTGTAATTAAAATATTTTCTATTTCTATTGTTTGTGGTTTTAATTTGCACGCAGCCAGCTGCCAAATGTCCACAGTAAGTGAGACGGAGGGGGTTCCACCTGACGTGTTTATTGAAACGCTTACAGATGTTGAACAGTGGTTATGGATTGCTTCTTTGTGCGCCTTTTAACCTTAGTTTGGAAATCTAGTTTGTCTAGTTTTTCTAAGTTGTTTAAATGCATTTCCTGAAAGTAGCTCAATTTCTTAAAACTCTACGGAGGCAAAGCAACAGTCAACGTCTTGCAAATCGACACAAATCTCTTGTAAAATCCATTCCATGCATCAAAACCAGGTTCTCAGAAATGTTTTCCAACAACATGATTCCCAGCCCTCATAAGAAGATGGCAGTGAGCACTGACTCCATAATGCATTGAGAGGGACATGAACCTCATGAGGCCACATTACACTGAAGTGGAAAAACACAACTCTTATTTTGAAGTTCAACTTTTCTTTTCAGGGGTCCCAAAACTGGATGCAATTTGACAGTGAACACAAAGACTTGCCATGATACAATACAGTACATTGATAGTGGTCGTGCTGGGTAAACTACATTTGGTGGAGTGTGTGAACTGTTAGCACTTTGAGTGTTGCATAACTCACATTACATTACTGCAGAAAGGACCACTGAAGTGGTCTCTTGCCTCCTCAGTGACGCAGCTCCAAGTGGGCTGAACACAGCAAGAGCTCATGTCTCTGTTGCTCCATCGTTTCCAGTGCAGTAGAGACCCCCTGAGGTGTGCTCTGCTCGGACTGATAACCAAAACGTTGTGACAATTGAGTTTGAGCGGGAGTGGCGTGTGTTTGCCATTTGGAGGGCAGTGTTTTCCATGTGAACCAACAAGGCTTGATTGTGAAAATTGTGCAGAAATGGTCTTTGTATTAATTGTTATTGTTTTCACCATTGTGAGCATAGCTCCAGCTCTAGTGTCTAAACAATTGAGAAAACAAATATAGAAAAGGTGCAAAGCCACACAAAGTAGCTCCTGTTCAGGGTGTTACAACAGCAGGGTGAGCCCGTCACGGCCCACCAGGCTCTCCTTCAGAAGGTCGGCTACTTCCTGACTGGCCGAGCGGAGGGCTTGCTGAGCGCCGTCTCGCCCCCTGACCTCACCGAGCTGAACACAGAGGGAGCAGCTTTTCCCACCTTTTCTGTGGAGAAGACACACAGGATGTGCTGGTAGACGTCACTCATAAAAAGCAGTGGTATGTAGAAATACACAAACATCAGCCCCCAAAGGCTCAGCAGCTTGGCAGGAATCCCACCCCCATGTAGACCTCCTAACTGACATCTCTGTATATGGAGCGGAAATTCAGAAGCAACAAATGCCAGGGCAGGCAAACCCCCACACCCACTTATCTCAGCCAATGTAAACTTAGATGTTCTAGATACCAGGGACCCTGCTGCACCCATAGGACTGTTACTTGAGCTCACCACACTCCTCCATCACTTCAAATGTCTTGCTCTTCATGGGCCCTCGGGTGCCCAGCTTGTCCTTGGCCTCAACCAGGTCCTCATCTCTCACCTCAGGACGCTGCTCCTGGTCCTCATCTTCGCCTTGCTGAAGAGAACCGAGGCACGGATAATTCAACCAGTTTAGAAACAATTGAGAAGACCTCCACAAGCAACACATCTTGTTTCCATACTGGGTTAGAGTTAGGTTTAGCTTACTTGCGACATGGTGGGTTGTGGCTGATAATATCCTGTGATGAATTCTTCTCTTCTCCGAGCTCCGCTGTTCTCCGTGTGCACAGCTGAGGTCCTCAAGTGCACTATAACTCTGTTTGTAAGACTCCTCCTCCTCCTCCTCTCCGGTTCTGCTTCTGCTCATGACCCTTTTCCCCAGCATAATGAGGTGACGATGAGGTCACTGACAGATCTGGTCCCAGAATGCCATCTCCCCAACTGAGGTTTACAGAAACAAGCCTGATACCTCAAACACTTTCCCCCACCACAACTGTTGGGCTTTCCTTTCGGTGAATGCCGATGACAGTCGAGGCATAAGATCCACGCTCAGACATTTTAGACACCTTTTAACAAGCGTTTGTCAAGTAAGGAGAGGAAAGTATGACCGCAGGCCGGGGGAATGGTGCGCCCACTCCCTCATAACAATGTCATTAGTCTTCCCGAAGGGGGCTGAATTGGGCCGTGTTGAGGGGGAGGGGACATGTGCATATGAACTACACGAGTTAAAAGGTCCAAAGTACATTGGCTCCTAGAGTATATATCAAAAATGTTTATTCAATTCAAAACTTGATAATATACGACCGAGTATTCGGGGCCACATTAAGACATTTCATTTCATTACGAGAATAAAGTCGTACATATTGAATTAATTACGAGAATAAAGTCATACATATTCTAACCTGTTGTTTTAGAGGAGAGTTGTTAAATGAGGGCCGTGGAGCATTTCCTAAAATTGTATTTTAGTATAGGTTTCACAAACAAGGAGATACTTAATCTTTTGGCACATCAGCATCACATTGTTATAAGTATCATCAGCATCACATTGTTATAAGTATCATCAGCATCACATTGTTATAAGTATCATCAGCATCACATTGTTATAAGTATCAGGACTTTAAAAAGAAAATGCATCTTTTCTGCAGAAAGAACCAGGCGGACTTGGAGGAAATTGTTGCTTTTGTGGAGGGGGAAATGGCCGGAAGTGGTCGACTGCAGGGTTATCAGATGCAACGACTTTATTCTCGTAATATGTACGACTTTATTCTCGTAATTAATTCAATATGTGCGACTTTATTCTCGTAATTAAATTAAAAAAAATCTTAATGTGGCCCTAATACTCCGTCGTAATGAAAAGATTTGGTTAAAACCATTAAATAACTCAATGGCATTTAATTAGATACTTTAGAGGCACGAGAAGTATTAACACAGAAATAATTACATATTTTTTAAACACTGAAAATTAATTTTTTGCTACATATCATAGCGGCATTTTAAAGCAGCATTTTACATTCATGTCCATCAATTTCTCTGAAGCGAACCGTTGACTGGTTTGTGGTTCAGGATGGATTAACCAAACCAATATGTGCCTTCACTGAACCCTTAGTATTCCATACAGAATATTCCTATACAGACCTAGATGAAAACCTTTGGGAACATAGTGGACTGGACATACTGCAGTACTGACAATGTCCAGTGGGGTCAGACGGTGGCGTACAGCCCAGGACAGTCTCCCTGAACCGGGGCAGGACTATCCTGTTCTTTCCACTCGTGTGGTCATGACAACCAGCGCTCCATCAGTGTCCATCCTCCTGGCTCCGTGCAGCTCACGCGCTCCTCTTCCTCTGCCGGGGCCAGAGCTGCGTCCTCACGAAGTGGACCAGCCGCGTCTCGGCCCTTAGCGCAGTGAGCAGCACACCCAGCAGGGACAGAACCCCCACGGCCACGTGGAGCAGACGCAGCGGCCAGCCACGCTCACAGCACAGCACGCCCTGAACCACAGGACACACCCACACATTCAGCAGGACCACAGATACGCACAAAGACCACCAACAGTAGTTTAACTATTGTTTAATGCAAGACGCACTTTGCATTTTGTTAATGTAGATACATTATTGTAGGAGTTGATTTAGGAATTGTGGATAGCAGAGCCATGCTTGTAAAAGTGGACTGGTTAGTTGTGGAAGTAGATAAATGATTGGAAAAAGCGTTGTCCTAGTGGCTGTACAGACATGCTGGTCAGAGTGCTGGTTCATGCAGGGTGGTGACAGTACCTCAGACAGTGCGGTGACTGCAGCGCTCAGGCCCAGGGCCAGCAGCAGGGCAGGGGAGGGCAGCAGGCCTCGCAGCGGCTTCCAGGGGCCGGCCCGGAAGTAGCGGTGGATGTAGAGCAGGCTGTGCAGGATGCGGAGCCCCATGTTCAGACAGTTGGCCATGATGAAGCCCACGGCGCCGGCCCACCAGGTCAACCCGTAGGACAGCAGGAGGAAGGACACCGACAGAGCCAGCATCACCACGTTGTACCTGGCAAACACACACACACTAAAGTCCTCTACTTTGGTGGTGCTTTGGCTTGTCATGAGCGCGTGTGTGAGTGTGAGTGTGAGTGTGTGTGTGTGTGTGTGTGTGTGTGTGTGTGTGTGTGTGGTTCTTACTGGTCCACCTCCTCTTGGCTCATGGCAGCAAACACAAAGCATTCAGTGACACCGTTCACAGCCAGCATGAGGACATAACAGCTGTAGCATCTCAGCAAGACAGGCCCTGGAACACAAGACGTAGTATAGCACAATGTGAACCCCACCCAGCGCAGCCGTGGCCCCGCCCCCACGCTGCCGTGGACTGACCTGGCCCGCTGCTCAGCAGGGAGCCCCCGTAGATGTCCAGGGCCAGGTGGGAGTACGCATAGCCAAACACTGTGATGACCAGGCCCACCACAACCACCAGCCTCAGCAGACACTCCAGCACCTCCGCTGCAATGGACACGTCCTCCTGGTGGCCGGCGTGTCCCCAGGATAAAGAACACAAGCAAGTGGACAGTTAGTATGATCAGAGCAGGGTCCTCCACAGCCCTACACACATACAGTATATACTGTTCACTTACTATCAACACATGATCAGAGCAGGGTCCTCCACAGCCCTACACACATACAGTATATACTGTTCACTTACTATCAACACATGATCAGAGCAGGGTCCTCCACAGCCCTACACACACACAGTATATACTCTTCGCTTACTATCAACACATGATCAGAGCAGGGTCCTCCACAGCCCTACACACATACAGTATATACTGTTCACTTACTATCAACACATGATCAGAGCAGGGTCCTCCACAGCCCTACACACATACAGTATATACTGTTCACTTACTATCAACACATGATCAGAGCAGGGTCCTCCACAGCCCTACACACATACAGTATATACTGTTCACTTACTATCAACACATGATCAGAGCAGGGTCCTCCACAGCCCTACACACACACAGTATATACTCTTCGCTTACTATCAACACATGATCAGAGCAGGGTCCTCCACAGCCCTACACACATACAGACCCTCCCCCCAGCATTCTCCTGTACAACCCCTGCCCCTCCTCCTTCCCCCCCACCCGCTTCCTCCACTGATGACATCTGCACCAACCCGCGCCCAACGGTGACTACAGGGCAGGTAAAGAGGCAGATGGAAAGACTGCATCAGCGGAAGGCTGCAGGCCCTGATGGCATCTCACCCAGGATCCTGAAGACCTGTGCCAGCCAGCTGTCTCCTGTACTGGGACATCTGTACAACCTGAGCCTGAGTCAGGAGAAAGTCCCGTTGCTGTGGAAGACCTCCTGCTTGGTCCCAGTCCCCAAGAAGTCCAGGCCGTCCGAACCAGCAGACTACAGACCAGTGGCCCTAACATCGCATGTGATGAAGGTCCTGGAGAGACTGGTCTTAGCCCAGCTGAAGACGTTTCTGGACCCCTTGCAATTTGCCTATCAGCCCTACTTAGGAGTCAATGATGCTGTCATCTACCTGCTGCAACAAGCCCATATGTATCTAGATGGTGGGGGAGGCACTGTGAGGATCACATTCTTTTATTTCTCCAGTGCTTTCAACACCATTCAGCCTCTGCTGATGGGTGAGAAGCTGTGGGTGATGGGTATTGACGACACTATGATCTCCTGGATTACTGACTACTTGACAGGCAGGCCACAGTTTGTCCGTCTGGGCAGTGTACTGTCTGATGTGGTGGTCAGTGATACAGGAGCTCCACAGGGAACTGTGCTCGCTCCCTTCCTCTTCACCTTGTACACCACTGACTTTCAGTACAACTCTGAGTCATGTCACCTGCAGAAGTTCTCTGATGACTCAGCTGTTGTCGGGTGTATAAGAGGTGGAGAGGAGGGTGAGTACAGGACACTGGTGGACAACTTTGTGGAGTGGTCCGAACAGAATCACCTGAGGCTGAACGTCAACAAGACCAGAGAGATGGTGATCGACTTCGGGAGGACAAAGAGGATGCCTTCACAGCCACTACAGATCAGGGGGGAGGTGGTGGAGGAGGTGGAGGACTATAAATACTTGGGGGTGGTGATCGGCAACAGACTGGACTGGAAATCTAACACCGAGGCTGTGTACAAGAAGGGGATGAGCAGACTCTATTTCCTGAGGAAGCTGAGATCTTTCAACGTGTGCAGCAAGATCTTCTACCAGTCTGTTGTTGCTAGCACCATTTTCTTTGCTGCTGTGTGTTGGGGCAGCAGCACCTGAGCCAGCAACACCAACAGACTTGATAAAATCATCGAGAAGGCTGGCTCTGTACTAGGTCTCGGGCTGGAGTCTTTTGAGTCTGTGGTGGAGAGGAGAACGCTGAAAAAACTGTTATCCATCATTGACAATGATCAGCACCCTCTCCATCACACAGTGGTCAGACAGCGGAGCACCTTCTCTCCCAGGCTGCTCCAGCTCCGCTGTCGAAGGGACAGATATAGGAAATCCTTCCTGCCACATTCCATTACACTGTACAACAACAGCTAATAACTCTGGTCATAACAACACAGTCTCCAAGCACCTTATATGTTTGTACATAATTTGTTCACCGCAGCTTATATATATTTTCATTTTTATTTATTTTTTTAATGTTTTTTATTTTGCACTACAATTTATTTTTATTTATACATTTTTATATTGCATTTTATTCTTTAATTCTTTGTATTGTTACTGTGGGTAATGCTGCTGCTACACTGCAATTTCCCAGCTTGGGATCAATAAAGTATTTCTATCTATCTATCTAGTATATACTGTTCAGTTACACATGAACAGACCAGGGTCCTCCACAGCCCTACACACATACAGTATATACATGCATGTCTACACCTTTAAGGAGCAATGGAACAAATGTATTTTTGTTTTACATGTGGTAATATGTCCTTTATGATCTACAAAATAGTAATCCCTCCCATTTCAGCAGTTACTAAATGTAGTCATCAAAAGATGGTGTAACATCCTTCCCCAGACTCCGCCCACCAGTTCAAGTGGCCAATCAAGTTGTGTTCTTTTTGTGACGTGAATCTCTGGAGCTCCATCCGGGTTTGTCATAAAGAGATCATAACATCATAGAAGATCTACTAAGAAATACTTAATAATTTTCCATAATTTCCCATCTTGGGATCAATAAAGTATTTCTATTCTATTCTAAGATCATACTAAGATCATAGCAGATCTACTACACAAAACTTGAGGTGAAGCGTTGAGTGAAGGAATGGACTCCACCTGCTTCTGACTCTTCACATCACGGCCTCTCTCCAGCACTTTGGCGAAGAACACGTAGAAGCTTTCCTCTATGGGCAGGAAGACGAAGCGCGCCACCATGGAGCCCAGGTTGTTGACGATGTCATAGACACCCTGCTCCCCGAAGCTGAGGACATTCAGGAAGGTCATGACGTACCGCTCCCCCTCCGTCAGGATCTGCTTCAGGAACGACTGCTTGAAGAAGCTCCAGGTCAGCCTGGCCAGCGTCCAGTCGATGGCCGGCTGCAGACACACACAGAGAGGGAGACCGACCGTTAGAGGCACGGTGGAACCATGACTGCGGAACCATGGCTGTAGAACCATGACTGTGGAACCATGACCATGTCGTTGTGTCAACATGGCTGCCTTCGCTGTGACACATTAAGTAGAGGATGACGAACGACATTGTTTTGTTGAAGTAGTCATGAAAAGTAGTCATGACTTTTCATGAAAAGTCATTAAAAGTAGTCATAAAAGCTTTGTTATTACACAGAAGTGAAACCTTGAGTATGGTTCAATACCGTGCAATAATCTGATCAATGCCTTTCACTGAAGCACTCCAGACTAGCCTGTGAACTTGACGAATCTGTGAGCTCAGGTTGGATAAGCTGTGGCAGATGGTCTGGCCCCACCTCGCATTCAGACAGATTTTCCATTATTATTATTATTATTATTATTATTGTTATTATTATTATTAAATAAATATGTTTGAACCTGGTAGTGCACCACAGCTGTTGGTATAATGAAGACATAAACCCTACCTCTCCCCTGGCTGTGTGGGGCAGCAGGTCGCCCACAGTGTGTATGGGAAAACCTTTCTTGTCTGCCTCTTCAGATCCCAAGAAGCGAACAAAATAAACGAGGTAGCAGAGCACCAGAAAGCCAGTGTACACCAGCTGGAAACACATGGATAACATGAACACACAGTGAATCCAGCGAAGCAGACTCCCGTACTGAACATCAAGCGACAGCACGGAGAAGACAGCTTCTGTACCTGAGCAGCAGAGAAGATGTAGAGGCCCCACTCTGGAGCCAGCACCACCAGTGCAACGGTCAGAATGCACTTGGCGACCATCGCTAAGCTCTCTGCCACCACCTTCAGACGGACAAACATGTGCGCCTGAGCCAAGACCCAGAGGGGCTCGGCCAGCAGCTCCTGCAGGGCTGCCAGGGCAAACAGCCACACAGCGGGTGCATAGTGGGGGATGTCCTGGGGATCTGGGACCTCCAGAAGCCACAGCCACACACACACCAAGATGGATGCCCATAGCACACCAAGGGGCAACCTTTCATATAGTTCAGAAAGAAAGGCACATACACACACACACACACACACACACACACACACACACACACACACATGGACATGCAGCAAGGAACACATAAGTACACATGGATGGGTAAAATCATCAAGAATCCGACTAATAATAATTGTAGTAAATCCAGCCTACGCAAGCCACAACAGGTTGACGGTCTGCCTCCAGTTGTGGCCCGGTCCAGGACTCCCGCTGAGACAAGCCCTCCGAAACGCTTCTCTGGACAGGAAGACCAGCGTGGAGTACAGCAGCATCAACCTGACGACCACACAGACCTGTTAACTAGAGGACATGGTGACCCAGTTCCACTTACACACAGCATAATGTTGGGTTTACCTCACGTTGACCACGCCGACCACTTCTTTAGACACAAAACGGAGCGTGAACGCGTTCATTAAAAACGTGAGCACACGGAACATCACCTGGAGCAAGAAGACTGCAGGGATTACCAGAGCACTACTACACGTTTAAATGACATCTAGAACTGTTATCGATACATGAGATGTATACTCGATGTTCACTGACCTGCAGCAGGACATTATATGATGCAAGGGAGGACGCGTTCTTCAGGACATCGTGAGAGCTCATCGTGAAGTTCTAACACGGTGATGAATGATGTAGGTCAGGAGCTCTGAGAGCAGGACTCTTCCCATTTCCGCAAACAGTGGCGGTGGACTCTTCGTGATGACGTCATGACGTCATGAGGTGGCGCCGTCGGCACGCTCTTGTTCGCCAACAGGGGGCGTTGAGATTCTTCTGTGTTTGTTTTGGTTTCCACATTATCGTTGGAATGGACGTCACATTAAAGATAGAACACCAAAAGGTAAGTACTTTATTTTGGTTGGTGCTTATTTAAGATGGCTAAACATCTTAAAAAGACCTTAAAAAGATCTTAAATTCAACAATTGTGTCCCTAAGCAAGAGACACCGAAAACAATTATTCATTTATATATATATCATATGGGTAAAGTTACACAGCCTGTTAAAGTATCTTTTTTTACAATTTTATTTTAAGTTCAAAAGAACAAGTTCATTTGACAGAGCCACATATTTTAATATGACTTGACATTGTTCTGAGACAAGCCAAAGAAGAGTTTACATTGGCATTCAACCTTTTTAGGGAACATATTCCTTCATTGCAAATTAGACATACACATTATGCTATAAACATAATGCTGTAAAGAATGATACATTATTATAGTCCTTTTTCTGGCTTTTTCTAGATTGTGGTATTCTGGTAGAAGATGATCAATGACCTGGAGGTTACCCTGGCTTGGTGACATTGTCCCTTCATTTGCATTGACTCAATATTTGGTGTGATTCATTTCAATACTATCTATTTTCAGCCGTGTTGGTCAGCCATATGCAATCGCTGAACGAGTCCACAGCTCTGGGGGGCTCCGGACCTGGGTTGGTTAGGGTAGAGTAGGGTCCAGGGTTGGGTTGAGGTAGGGTCCTGGGTTGGGTTGAGGTAGGGTCCTGGGTTGGGTTAGGGTAAAGTAGGGTCCTGGGTTGGGTTAGGGTAAAGTAGGGTCCTGGGTTGGGTTAGGGTAAAGTAGGGTCCTGGGTTGGGTTAGGGTAAAGTAGGGTCCTGGGTTGGGTTAGGGTAAAGTAGGGTCCTGGGTTGGGTTAGGGTAAAGTAGGGTCCTGGGTTGGGTTAGGGTAAAGTAGGGTCCTGGGTTGGGTTAGGGTAAAGTAGGGTCCTGGGTTGGGTTAGGGTAAAGTAGGGTCCTGGGTTGGGTTAGGGTAGAGGTAGGGTCCTGGGTTGGGTTAGGGTAAAGTAGGGTCCTGGGTTGGGTTAGGGTAAAGTAGGGTCCTGGGTTGGGTTAGGGTAAAGTAGGGTCCTGGGTTGGGTTAGGGTAAAGTAGGGTCCTGGGTTGGGTTAGGGTAAAGTAGGGTCCTGGGTTGGGTTAGGGTAAAGTAGGGTCCTGGGTTGGGTTAGGGTAGAGTAGGGGTTGGGTTAGGGTAGAGTAGGGGTTGGGTTAGGGTGGAGTAGAGTAGGGGTTGGGTTAGGATAGAGTAGGGGTTGGGTTAGGGTAGAGTAGGGGTTGGGTTAGGGTAGAGTAGGGGTTGGGTTAGGGTGGAGTAGAGTAGGGGTTGGGTTAGGGTAGAGTAGGGGTTGGGTTAGGGTGGAGTAGAGTAGGGGTTGGGTTAGGGTAGAGTAGGGGTTGGGTTAGGGTAGGGTCCTGGGATGGTTTGGTGGCGGGACAAACTGATGCACATGATGTATTACAGCTGGTGGATTTTTAATAAGATGCAAATGATGGACAGTAAAAAATTAAATCCAATACCATACCAATATACATCCTGCAACAATATACATATACATACACACTATCTATATACAACATGTTGATAGTGCCTACCTTTTCTTTAGTAGCGTTATTATTATTATGATTCTTATTACTATTGAATGTAATTCTGTCCTTGTTTAAAACCAGAACATGTGATATAGCAGTTTGAGCTTGTTCTTTTCATGGCACATTTTTGTTAGCTACACTTCTCTTTTCAAAACAAGAAGCAAAATATAAAAGGCTAAATACATTCTAGATATATTTAGTTGCCACGTGGAATGGATAAAAGATGTTCTTTGTTGGTCTGAGAATTGAACATGCAGTCAACAAATCTACACTACATTGGAAGGTTCAATCACCGTGGGACTACTGTGATACATAACATAACTCACTGAATCACCACAACATGGCCTGTGGCGTGTTAGCATGTTAACATGTTAGCATGACTCCATTTGACATCCACTTTACATTCGTCACCTTTCAGCGTAATATAGTTCATTTTCATAGAGGATTCAGCATGCATAGACATAAAGGCCCAATTCTGGCCAACGTGTACTTGTACATTACAATCATTAGAAGTAGGTACCCACTGAGGTCCAAATCACTTTGGACCTTGCATAAATACTGCAACTAGTACACATGATCAATTTCCTTGTCTGATTTGACAAACCTAGCTAAATAATTATTTACAGTACCTCACTGTGCTAATCTACATGGAGGGCCTATTTCTCCAGCAGGTGCTCCATGTTGGGGTTGATGAAGGAGAAGCCCAGGAACGCCGCCTGGTCCATGGAGTCTATGAAGTTCTTATCACTGTAGGACAGACGCGGCTTTTCACTCAGGAACTCTCGGTCAAAGTTGCTGCAGTCATTAGCTGCTTTCTGTTATTGAAGGGAAGAAGCAAGAAGTCCACAGGTCACTGATAAAGCACTTAACTCATTCATTTGAAATGACCACAATAGTGGAACATACCACTTTGGGTTTGAAGGGGGGATCTATTTCCCTTCTTTCCAAAGCCGGCCAGTTGATGGTTTTGAAGAAGGGATGTAAACAAATGTTCCCCACGATGCCTAGCCTGCGAGTGGGATCTCTCTCAAACAGCTGGAGACAGGGGGACAGACAGGACAGTGAAACAAAAGAGTCATGTTAAAGAAGAGAAGAACCACAAAGTCATTCTGGTTAATATGGTGAGTCTCAAACGGAGGAATGAAGAGCAATGTATTCATCACTCAACAGTTTCCCCTTGTTGTGCTCATCCCTGCCTGTCTCACCCTCCTGACCAGTCAGTATGTTTAGTTCATCCTGTGCTCATCGCCCTCGACAGGTCTGTGCCTGTCGCTCAGCTGCTTCTGAAAGGACTGGATCAACAGAGCCACTGAGGGGCTGGTATGAGCATCAAATGGCCCTTCTTCTGTCTTACAGTCCAACAACAGATCCCCACAGAGCAACAGGAGCTCCCCAGGTACCACTGGTCAACCTGGAGAGGCTGGAGGCGCTTTGTGATTGGGCCTTTTCTGTGTAATGCAGCCCAATAGGAAACAGGAGGTCACATCTGTTTGTATGTTTAACTCAGACGACAGGTAATGATAATGGAAGGTGTCAGATAGCCCCGCCCTGGTCATGTGTTTTGATGTACTGTTTTTGGTGAGGAGTTAAACACCTAATGGAAGAGAGTAACCCGCAGGACCAGTGACCAGCAGAGAGTCCATCATGCAGCCGGACGGGCTGTGTGGGCTTCCTGCTGGAGGCCTGAACTTTGCATCCTGACTCTCTGGTCTGCTTGTCAGAAAGTTGGACACCTTTATCGAAATGAGCAGAACCACGCATGCTTGTTCAGTGGTTTTGAAGGAAGCGGTGCCCACCTTCTCCATCAGGTCCTTGGCCTCCTTGGTGATCCAGCGAGGGAAATGGGGTGTGTCCATGCGGATGGACTCAAACAACTCATCTTCGTCGTCTCCGTGGAAGGGA
This sequence comes from Urophycis tenuis, assembly GCA_036785325.1. Lineage (NCBI taxonomy): Eukaryota > Metazoa > Chordata > Actinopteri > Gadiformes > Phycidae > Urophycis > Urophycis tenuis. The sequence goes on along the minus strand of JAXIVH010000024.1, from coordinate 6,284,807 downwards.
GACTGTCCAATCAGCATCTCGTACAGCAGTACTCCAAACGACCACCAGTCAACGGAGAAGGAGTACTTCTGTCCCAGCAGGATCTGAACATCACCACAGAACAAGTTCTCATCATCATCATCAGAGGTATACCTGGAATGGACATTTTGGAGTGTGTGTTCATCTGACGTGAGCGCGGTACCTCTGGAGCAATGTAGTCAGGGGTACCACAGAACGTGGTGGCCCGGTTATCTCCAAACACGTTCTCCTTGCACATGCCAAAGTCTGCTATCTTGATGTGTCCGTCCTGGTCCAGCATCACGTTGTCCAACTTCAGATCTCTGGAAGCAGAACAAAGCCTCATTAAGGGGAACGGCAATCCACCAGCTGCCTTTATTTAAGAGCACTTTGTGTACAGTGTGTGAGTGTCTGTGGTGCTGCTAACCTGTAGATGATTCCCTTGGAATGCAAGAACTGAAGGCCACAAATGATCTCAGCCGAGTAGAACCTAGGGAGTCAGAGCCAGTGTTGAACAAAGTACTCTGTACCGACAGACACAAGGCTGCCTCACCGCGGCCCCTTGCTGCAGTGACCAGCTGAATTATTGAGGACATTTTGTATGGAGCAGGGCCCCGCTGAATAGCGCCTTAATAATCTGAAACCCGAGAGACGCTGCCCTAACGGAACAAACTGTGTTCTAACAGAACAACCCATCCTAACAGAGCAGCCACTGTGATTCCCTTGCACCTCTAAACTGACTGGGGGTAAAAATGTCAAAGTAAACCTAGTGAAATTATCAAGATGAACACCCCCCCCCCCCCCACACACACACACACACACACACACACACACACACACACACACACACACACACACACACACACACACACACACACACACACACACACACACACACACACACACACACACACACACACACACACACACACACACACACACACACACAGTACACCTGCACATCAGACATAGTACATCTAAAAAGCCAGGAAGTTCAGCAAGTACTTCCAGATGTGGTGATAGAAGGGCAGTCTGTGTACTGTGTGTAGAGTTTAGGGGCTGGGCCCGATGATCTGTGGCACTGGGTCAACAGGTTGGTGGCAGACAGCCACACAAAGAACAGGGCCTCCATGCTGATTCAGGACCCAGTGGAAACTCTATAGTTCAGACACTGCCCAGGGAAAAATAATTACATAACCAGGAAACCAGAACCAGGAGGCACTTTCCATTCCACTTTGGCAGCGCTGGAAGGAAACACGAGGACACACACTGGTCGCCCAACAAAAGCACAAACAAGTGGGAATGCGCGGTTAATGATTAATGATTTATGATTAATAGTCAATATCGTGTTTCTCTTTTATTTTATTTCTGGCTCTCGACTGCGTTGATGATCAACATAGAATGCAGGGAGGATCCCATTTTCAGCAGGCTCTAGGTGGGGGACACTGAGGATGGCATGTGTGTTCTTTACCCTGCCGCACACTGCCTCACACTGCCTCACACTGCCTCATACTGCCTCATACTGCCTCACACTGCCTCACACTGCCTCACACTGCCTCACACTGCCTCACACTGCCTCATACTGCCTCCAGTCTAGTTTGTCTTCAGTGAGAGCACCATGTGATGCAGCCTCAGTGATATGTAGTGCTCTAATACTATGAAACGATTCTTCAGTTACATCCAGCGACTGTGAGGATGCAGGGCAGTCAGGAGAGGCTGGGTGTCACCCAGTGGGTGGCAGCCTCACCAGGAAGGCCTACTGCCACCCGCTCCAGGTCCCGTGCCTCATGAGCACCTTGGTTCCAGATGAGCGGACCGCCGGAAGCGCACATTGACCCCAGAGGGAGGGCTGGAGAGAGAGGTTTGCACGGAGGAATGGGCCGTGTTCAGCGTATCCTGGGTGTGTAAAAGGGCCACCTGTGTGCCACAGTTGCTCGCTAACAACCCTAATTTCTTAGTGAAATAAATCCCACTAAGGACACACACCTGCACACGCTCTCCTGCCAACACAAGGCGGCCTACTCCTTACAAGGGCGCAACGAGTAGGACAGAGCGAGTGGGCCCCCGTGGAGGGAACCCGCCTGCTTTCCTTCAGAGCACCGTGACTCCTGAAGGGCTTCTGCTGCTACGGAGCTATGCAACAGCTGATGTCATCATATGGGACTGCTACTGTCACCCAAACGCTCCCAGTCTCAGCGGCAGGCAGCACTCACATGGATCTGTAGAGGTCAAAGCGGCCCTTTTCCTGGATGTGAAACATCAGGTCTCCTCCGTTCAAGTACTCCATCACGAAGAACAGATGCTCCTGGGGACGAGACGTTGGGATGTAGAGGACGGCGAGAGTCGGTGCAAAACGACAGACCACAGGACGGGAACACGGCCCCTCTGCCACAGCGGGGAGGGAGAGGAGGGCGGGGAGGGCAGGCCTACCTTAGTCTGGAAGGTTGAGAACAGGTGTGTGAGGAAGGGGTTATCCCAGGCCAAGGCCAATACCCGTTTCTCCACCATGGTGCACTCCACATCATCGTCCATCAACACCACGTCCTTCTTCAGAGCCTTCACAGCAAAGTACTCCCCCTGCCCCTTCAGCTCGGCAAGCAGCACCTGGACGAGACGCCAGGGCAGAGGAGGAGGGAGAGAGGAGGAGGGAGAGGAGGAGAGGTGAGGACCAGGAGGGGACAGTTGATAGGAGAGCACGCACCACGAGAGGAGAGAAAAAGTGATAAACAAAGACAAAGGCTCAGGAAAAACATGGCGGGAGAACATAAACGAAAAAAAATAACAATTTGCATTCATTTGCATGTCATCATTAATTGTCTTGTCGTCTGTGATGGCTCTCTTAGGCCTACCTTGCCAAAACTGCCCTTTCCGAGGACCTTGTGGAAGACAAAGTTGTCCACGTTGATGCGGGTCAGGTGGTCCAGGCGAGAGGCGGGCCGTGGGCTGGGCCCCTCCCACACCTTTCCGTACTGCCCCCCGTCTAGCACACAACCACATGGCGACCAACGGGCCCACAGTGAGACCTTCAACCAGTTGACAAAGTGTATCTCTCTAGACAATGACGCACCATACAATGTGTGCTTTTCTCTGCATACCTTATGATCCAAAAGACATTGATATACTCACCATTTACATCCAGGGTAGGATTCTTGTTCACCTCCTCATAAACTCCAATATCATCCACATTATTGGGGAAGTTTGGATCCGACCTGCGGGTGGACTTCTGACAAATATGGGATCTGAATTAGTCATATGTACAGATGGTATGTAGATAGTACTGTATGTACATATAGAATGTACATATGGTATATACCTACAGTATGTAGATAGTATGTACTGTATAGTATGTACAGCTGGTGTGTACAGATGGTACAGTATGTACTGTATAGTATGTACAGCTGGTGTGTACAGATGGTACAGTATGTACTGTATAGTATGTACAGCTGGTGTGTACAGATGGTACAGTATGTACTGTATAGTATGTACAGCTGGTGTGTACAGATGGTACAGTATGTACTGTATAGTATGTACAGCTGGTGTGTACAGATGGTACAGTATGTACTGTATAACAGCCTGCGTGTGTTCGTTCCACACGCTCCTCCACCAGCGCTGCTCTGCTTCAAGTTTGACAGTGTGGAGGAATTTCAGTTCCCAACTCACCAAACCAGTGGAGGCCAGGAGGCCGCAAGACAAATTTAACTGAAAAGTTGGCTCTATTTTTTATTCACTGTGGTTTTCATTCTAGGCTTTTGTGTTTCATGTGAGTTCCTTCTTCAGCTCCATGTCACTTCTGAAATCATGAAGTTGCGTCTTCATGGGGACATAAGACATTGCGTTGACTTCCTTATGAAACCATTTGGTTTACATGGAGCAAGACTGGTCGTGCAGAGTCTGCAGCTTCGGTCCAACATTCCTTTAACTCATGTACCGGCCGTAGAACCCCCAACCTGTGAGGACCCCTCTGACCAACTCTCTAACACACACATCACATAATGCAGCCTTTGAAGCGGAGGTCTGTATAAATAAGGCCGAGGGAACCTGAGACTCCACCAGCAGCCGTCTCCTTGTCCTTAAACACAACCGCCCCAGCAGCTCAGGTTCCCAGCGCCCGGACACGTCGTCTCTCAGCCCTTCTTAGACCCACCTGGCTGACTTGGGTGAGTGCTTCGGCTAACAGCTTCTGGTTGATTCCACAGAGGTTGGCTACTTTATCCTGACACTTATGATGAACATTCATGGCACAGTCTGTGAGAAGACAAAAGACAACAAAACGCATGTAACCACGTGACCACCAAAAGCCTCCCCCCCCCCCCCCCCCCCCCCCCGCGCCTGGTGGCGTCCGTACCTTCACACTTGAGGCCCTGCTTCACCAGCCCCCACAGCAGACTGCCACAGTGGTCGCAGAAGGTGGGGCTCATGTAGTTGTGCATCTTGAAACGGTGGGGCATGTCGATCTTGAAGCGCTCCTTCTGGAACTGTGGATACACAAGCGGGGCGCCGGACATCAGGCAGGGTCAGAGGGGCCCAGTGGGGACCAGGCCCGGCCTGGACGGTATCAGGCCCGGCGGGGACCCGGCCTGGCACCCAACCTACTGCCCTGCTCTGCTGTGGGTGTCTAATGCTTGTTACTGTCAGTCCAACTTGTATGATTCATCTGCTCTTTGATCATCCATTAGTCAGAGGAACATGAATCTTATTGGCTGATGAAGGTGAATGAAAGTCTAAAGGGCCTCTGCATTGGGTGAGGGTCAGATCACAGCAGGAGGCTGTGTGTGGAGAGCAGACAGCGGTACGTACCACAGTGTCCCTGCTGTTGGCAGCCGTGCCCGTGCACCTGCCGATGATTTTATCAATGCATTTCTTGTGGATGGCCGCATTGCATTCTGGAAAGGAAAAGAGATGCCTGTAAGCTGCTGGGCCGTTCAGGCGGTGGAGCACTCAGAATATATTGGACTCTTTAAAACGTGTTCATACTCACGTCTGCATTTATAGCCTTGTTTGTTGAGTCCCCTGTGAGAAAGCAGCAGAACGCGTCGTCACTAAGGACTCTGAAGCAGAGCAGCTCTCAGCAGTAAGAACTCTATCTCTATCTAAATCTACTGGGCCATTCATCTGTACGCCTCATCTTATGTGTTCTGATTATCCTGAGAAATTACATCATTAACCTTAATGGCCCCATTTACACCTGGCAATTATACATGTTTAGCTGGTCAGTATCCAGAGCCCCAAACCCAACGACACACAAAGTACCAATTTCCATGAGGACACATGCGTGAGTTGGCTGCTGGTGCATTTCAAGCCTCTGATGGACAAATCCAATGAGAGATGTCCAGTGATGCACGATGGCATTAACCTGACTATGTAGCATGCCTTTTCTACATGGTCTATACGTGTTGCACATGGTTCATACCTGTTGCACATGGTTCATATGTGGTGCACATGGTTCATACCTGTTGCACATGGTTCATACATGTTGCACATGGTCCATACGTGTTGCACATGATCTATGTGTTGCACATGATCCATTCGTGGTGCACATGATCCATTCGTGGTGCACATGGTCCATACCTGTTGCACATGGTCTATATGTGTTGCACATGGCCTATACTTGTTGCACATGGTTCATGCCTGTTGCACATGGTCTATATGTGTTGCACGTGGTCTATACGTGTTGCACATGGTCTATGTGTTGCACATGGTCTATATGTGTTGCAGAATGCAATGTCTATATGTGTTTGTTTTTTTTTGTTTTTTTTGTTTTTTTTTAGCTTAAATCACTGTGCTGTATGTGTTTTTTACTTACTTATCTATTCTATTTTTTAATCTGCTATCTTATGGACTATGTACAGCACTTTGGTCAGTGCAAACTGTGGTTAAATGTGCTTTAAAAATAATTTTTACTTACTTAATTACTTACTTACATGGTCCAAACGTGGTGAACATGGTTCATACCTGTTGCACATGGTCTATATGTGTTGCGCATGGTCTATACGTGTTGCACATGGTCTATATGTGTTGTGCATGGTCTATACGTGTTGCACATGGTCTATATGTGTTGCACATGGTCTATATGTGTTGCGCATGGTCTATACGTGTTGCACATGGTCTATATGTGTTGCACATGGTCTATGTGTTGCACATGGTCCATACGTGGTGCACATGGTTCATGCATGTTGCACATGGTCCATACGTGTGTCGCACATTGTTCATATGTGTTAAACATTGTCCATATGTGTGTTGTGACAGCAATATCCGATAAGAATATGGACCCTGGAGAAACATTCCAACACTAGGTGTCCATTTGTAGGGTTAGGGTTGTAGCGATAATCCAAAACGCAAAGCCAGGTGTAAACCCAGTCCAGATAATGATGGTTCCAGTTCCACAGAGCTACACAGGCTATGCAGTTATCAGGTGACAAATAGTAGGCCCACCAAATGCTCGGACTGACCAGACAAACTCCCTGCAGACGGAGCAGAACGTGGGCTGGCGGAAGAAGGTGGCGATGAACTCGTGGTTCTTGATGAAGTGGATCTTGGCCTGCTTGATGGCCCCTCGCCTGCGGTTGATGGTGGGGGCCTCCTCTTCCTTCCCGCTCTGCTTGGTCTCTAGGAGTCATTCAGAGGACGAGAGCTGGGTCGTCACACCAAACCAAAGGCCGTTGAGCAATGCTACAAACAGACTAACGTCTGGAGTTCCCCTACATCCAGCGGCTGACATGAAGACTTTTGGTGACGACAGCAGACAAGCTTTAGAACAACAACTTTATAAAACAAGCGTTAGAACATATTGAATAAAAGGTAGGAGCCATTCCCTGTGTGTTTCAAGGGGTAGGAGTTTTTACAAGATAAAGGCAATCACATGTGGCTAAATAAAAACAGAAACTGAAAATAAAATGGATTGTCTCACCAGAATCCGCTCCCTCTAGAAAGTACTGCACTGCCATCATGACTTTACCAGAGGGTTGTAGATCAACCTACAAACACAGAGAGAGAGAGACGCACACACACCTGAATAATCAACCCTGCTTAACCAAAGAACCCTGACAAGCACATCCAACAAAATAAAATATACAGAAAAAGTAACTTAATGGCTATATAATGGGTAAAACATTTGCAAGAAAGGTTACCCAGAATTCAGCACGGCCGTTAGCTTTCTTGCAGCGCTCAGCCAGGACGGACACGCCCACCGTGACCTCAGCCAGGGGCTCCTCCGCCGTCTTCATCAGCATCACCTGCAGCACGCGGCCTTCGTAGATGTGGGCGTCAAAGCTGGCCTTCCAGGCCGGGTACATGGTGGGCTTCCGCTGCACCAGGGTCTTCCCACGCTCTGCACCAAGGGAAGAGCTGTTGGGGCTGTTTTAAAGCCTGAGAAACCCTTCAGACTCATTCTAGAAGTGACTGAGGCTGCTGATGGTTACCATGAACCATGGAGTCTAACCATTATACGCAAAGCAAGAACAGCCACACATACAAAGCTATTGAGCACCGGGTGAAATGTGTTTAAAGCCACTGAGCAGCCAGGCTGACCAGAGCCCTCACCGGTGGTCAGGGCCTCCTTCATCTTGATGGCGCAGAAGGGCGACTCGGCCAGAGGGGACAGGGCACCCAGGTCGTAGGAGTTGAAGGCGATCCTTAAGAAAGGTGCCATGGTGCTGACGAGTGCCAGGGCTCGCCTGCTCCATCAAAGCAAAGGATTAGACGGGCCTCCAGGTGGGGTTAAACCCCACCCTCTCACACACACAGTGGAAATCAAGGGTGCAGCAGTCTCTATGAACAAAGGATGAACCAACTACATGCTTGATGCTCTGCTACTTCACTATCAATTGGTGACCAGAGAGAGGAGGCTGTGTGTCCAACCTACCACTAGTTATGAAGATCAGCTCTTACCCCTCTGGTAACATCAACACAAATGATGTCCTGCCACTCACATTAGCAGAACTCCATCACATCATTAACTGGAGAACAAAATATCCTACAACTAGTTAAGAAGATCAGCCGGCTGTTTACAATACCACAACAAACTGATTCATTGTCATCAGAAAATAGAAGAGATTGAATATACTTGTACCGGTAGTTGTATATCTGGTATATATTCTGTATGTTTTCATTTAGCAGACACTTTTGTCCAAAGCGACTTACAATCAGTACATTTTGTCATACATTTATGGGGTTCAGTGTCTTTCTCAAGAAAACTTCAACATGTGGACAGTTGGAGGTGGGGATCGAACCGCCAACCCTCCGGTTAGTGGACCACCAGCTCTACCCACTGAGCTACTGCCGCCCCTATACTGTAGTGTATTTGTCTATATCAATCAATCAATCAATCAATCAATCAATCAAGCCAAGTCAAACAGTATTCCACAGCCGCTGGGACATTGCTTTTCAGAGCTTGTTGGGTTAGGTTATGCATTGAAGTTAGATTATGTCATTCAAATGACTGCAACTACAGCTTCAATGATAACTGAAGATTATAAGATTATAAATGACAACTCTTTGCTCCCTCCTTGCTTCACTTATTAGAGCTATACTTCTTCAAATTATTCTGATTCTTCTAATGTTGTTTCAGATATAATATAGATAAAATATAGAAATATAACCAGCTCTGACAGAGACTGTGTTTCTATTGAGTGGTTCTTTACCTATTAGGAACTAATATCCCTCTCAAACTATATCAACAGAATACTAGTTTAATAAAGGTTATTATTCTGGTCTGAACATACAAAGAGGCATTAGAGAAAGATATATATATATATATATATATATATATATATATATATATATATATATATATATATATATATATATATATATATTTGATCTGATATATTTGATCTGATATATTTGATCTCTTAATGAACAGTAAAATGACCTCTTAAAGATGTTCCCTGTACGTAAACAAACGTCTTGCCAGACGTGGCTACAGAAGCCTCACAGTGCCAGTGTGTATGTGGCCTTTGTTCACCCCAGCACATAGCTCTTGACTCTGTACTTTGTGACAACAACGTGAGTCATGTCTAGAGACTTATCACACGGCACACCCACTTCAAGAGGATCCAGCTCTCTGCTAGTGGCATAGTGGGCCTGTTGTGGCCATTAGGGGGCAAACTCTATAAGATGACCTCTAGAGACCAGTGTTATGGTCAGGGGAATACTGGGAAGAGAATTGAACAATAACAGAATTACACCACTTGCCATCGACATTTCTTCAGACTGTAGTAATAGTGGGATATCAGTTAAAGGTCACTCACTGCATGCTGAGCCACCAGGGTGCGTGTGCATCTCCATTAGTCTGTGTGTCAGCGTGTTGGTGTGACAGGCCGCTGTGTGCAGCGTGTATACAGTAAGGACCACGCCTGCACCCACCGCTGCTTTCTGTGCAATAGTGGAGTTGTTGTTGCTCTGCATTGCTGAGCCAGAGCGAGTCCCAACACATGCTCTCTGCTCTGTGATGTGGCACCACTCCCCCCCCCAGCTCCAGCACCACAATGTGAGCTCTGTACATACCTTATGTTAGGAATCTCAATAACCCTGGAAGTACTCAAGGAAGCATATTAGTGGCTGTAATGATTAGTATATTACCTAATTATTATACTTTTTCATTCACTACTTATTTCATCCAAAAATGCATTTTTACAACCACATAACAAAAGCAAATGATTTACAATAGCGTGTCAATGATCCAAAATATATGGTTCATCAAACACAGGGATGCTTAATTTACACATTTTCACATTTAGCAGACACTTTTATCCAAAGCGACTTACAAAATTGTCAGAGGGTGAAACATTTCATTGGTGTTAATACAGTAAGAAAGTCACCAGAACAAGTTTCAAGCATTTCAATTGCTCGGTTAACCATTGCTAGTATGCAACATCTCTGGCTAAGTGCCAAGTTACAAAGAGTGATTATAAAGTGCCAAGACGTACAAACAACATACAAGAGCATGAGGGGAGGGGTTTTTTGTTGGGTTTTTTTGGGGGGGCATGGATGAGGATGGGAGGATGGATGCTGGGTTAGGCTTAGATTAGGGCTAGAATAGGTCTTTGGTTAGAGTTAGACTGCATGGCTTAATGCCATGCAGTCCCCTTCACATACACTGAGCTCATCTTCATCTCATCCTAGGGACCATTTGTAGGTCACCCAGCATCTATGGCCTCATTCCCAGCGTCCCAGCAAGATGTATGGGACTGTAAATCAATGCATCTTGTCTACCTCCAGGCTGCTCAGTAAACAGAGTTCATATGAACTGGAGGGTTGACGAAAGGCCAAAGCAAAATAAGAGAGTGAATGTGAAAAGGAATGATAAGAATATTCTGGCTAAGTGTGAAAGGTAAGAGTGGTAATACTACAAACGTGTGTGTGGTGACGGACACGTACATTTAAACCACAAAATGTAACTAAAGATGACGTCCGTCCGTGTGTGTGTGTGTGTGTGTGTGTGTGTGTGTGTGTGTGTGTGTGTGTGTGTGTGTGTAGTTCTGTGTCAATAGGATGTGGTTGAATTTCGGTTGGTAAGTAGTCAATGCTCAAACCAAATGACAACATGTCCCCTCCTGACATGGTGCCCTCATGTTCCTCTTCACGGCACGCTGGTCGACACTCACGCTCGGGGACCATCTGACGTCTTCCGCATGCGATAAACCAGCAGTGTGGTTACTGGTACTGGTTACTGGTAGGCCTACTGGGTATTGGTATCTCCTCACTGGTCCAAGTCTGTCTGATGACCTCTGAAGTCTCCGAGACATACTCCGAACGTACCACGAACGTAGGACGAACGTTGAAATTAATCATTCCGAAAGGCGAAGCATTCAACAGAACCCGAACAGAACTAATGGAGAACCTTGAGGAACTACCTGGATTTGAGTAGTTGAGTTTAAGTCACGACACTTTTAGGAACAACCTTGGTTTGAGGAGTTGAGTTTAAGTCACGACACCTTTAGGAACAACCTTGGTTTGAGGAGTTGAGTTTAAGTCATGACACCTTGAGGAGCTACCTGGGTTTGAGGAGTTAAGTTGAAGTCATGACACCTTGAGGAGCTACCTGGGTTTGAGGAGTTAAGTTGAAGTCATGACACCTTGAGGAGCTACCTGGGTTTGAGGAGTTGACTTTAGACGTCGCCGGACTAACCGTGTCCTCTTCACATTAGTTTATGAGTGAAACACGAAGGAGACGCGATGAGCTCACCTCGTGAGGAAGAGTGGGGACCGAGAAGAGTGGTCTTCTAGATCAGCTTCCTCGTGAAGAATAGTGGTCTCCTAGGTCAGCTTCCTCGTGAAGAAGAGTGGTCTCCTAGATCAGCTTCCTCGTGAAGAAGAGTGGTCTCCTAGCTCAGCTTCCTCCTCGCCTCGCGCTCACTCCGCCGATAGAGGAAGTGGCGCGCGGTCGGTCTGCTCGGAGTGTGACGTCTACTCTGCACACACACACACACATACACACACACACACACACACACACACACACACACACACACACACACACACACACACACACACACACACACCCTCTCAGTATCGATATAGTACCAGTTCTGAATGGTTAGAACATGCGTCTTTTTTTAAACATGCGATAAAACAACACGTTTCAATTTCAGCATAAAGAACACAGAAATCACCTCAACCAAAATAAGTTAGAGCTGAGGGGACGGTCCTGCTCTGTCCTCCTACGTTTCTCTCTCCCTCCCTCTCTCTCTCTCTCTCTCTCTCTCTCTCTCTCTCTCTCTCTCTCTCTCTCTCTCTCTCTCTCTCTGTAGCTTCCTTTCCCCCTCTCTCTCTGTGTCTCTCCACCTCCCTGTCCCTCTCATGCCGTGTGCATTTGAGCGGTGCTGGTGGACCATTGGGTTGCAGCCTAGGCGGGCTAATTTGGCTTCTGTTTGTGCGTCTTTTCTTTCCTGAGACCCTGAACTGGAAAAAGATGCTCGTACTTTCTTGGTTGTCTGCTCCCCTGCCACCTTCTAGCTGCCGTCGTCTCACCACCTGTTGCTTTCACAGAAAAGAAACCCAAGCGAGCACATTAACTCGCTGTGTTCCATATTAAGTCCAAACGAGCCTCAGAACAAATACATTCCTCGGTAGCTTTGACAAATACCTTTGCAGGCCGAGTAATTAATAATGGAAGCAGCAGTCTTCGGGTAATCCTTCAAGGTATGCCCCAGTTTCAGCTGGTCAGCAACTGCGTGTGCGGAGGTAAGACTAAATGTAAAGTGAAACCTGAACAGGACAGGTGTCTGCTCCTCCCTTGCCCGGCTCAACAAGGAACAATGTTATGACAGTAACGCCAAAAGTGTCCTTAAGGAATCTTCTGGGCTTGCATGCATGTTTACGTGTGTGTGCGTGTGTATACTCACTTCTGAACTTCATCCATTTTACTTCACTTGTCATCGATCGTTTCCAGTTGATATTCCATTGAAACCCTAATGTCTTCATTTGAGTCGTGACATCATCTCAGCCACAAAACAGGGTTGGTTGTTGGTGTACCTATTTTCAATCATGTTTTATTTGTTTAAAACACACACACACACATACACACACACACAAGAACAGAGAGGTACAAAGAGAGTGGTAAAGAAAATAGGAGTACAGAGGGGTACAGAGGGGTACAGAGAGAGGTACAGAGGGGTAAGACAGAGAGGCACAGAGGGTTAAAGAGAGGATGGTACAGAGGGGTACAGAGAGAGGGGTGCAGAGGGGTAAGAGAGATAGGCCTAGAGGGGTACAGAGAGGTACAGAGAGAGGGGCACAGAGGGGTAAGACAGAGAGGCACAGAGGGGTACAGAGAGAGGGGCACAGAGAGGTACAGAGGGAGGGGTACAGAGGGGTAAGAGAGAGAGGCACAGAGGGGTACAGAAAGGAGGGTACAGAGAGGGGTACAGAGGGGGAAGAGAGAGAGGCACAGGGGGGTACAGAAAGGAGGGTACAGAGAAAGGTACAGAGGGGTAAGAGAGAAGGGTATAGAGGGGTACAGAGAGAGGTACAGAGGGGTACAAAGAGGAGGGGTAGAGAGAGGTACAGAAGGGTACAGAGGGGTAAGAGAGAGAGACACAGAGGGGTACAGAGAGAGGGGTACAGAAAGGAGGGGTACAGAGGGGTACATAGAGGTACAGAGAGAGGGGTACAGAGAGAGAGGTACAGAGAGAGAGGTACAGAGTGGTAAGGGAGAGGGCACAGAGGGGTACAGAGAGGAGGGGTACAGAGAAAGGTACAGAGGGGTAAGAGAGAGGGGTATAGAGGGGTACAGAGAGGAGGGGTAGAGAGAGGTACAGAAGGGTACAGAGGGGTAAGAGAGAGGCACAGAGGGGTACAGAAAGGAGGGGTGCAGAGGGGTACAGAGAGGTACAGAGAGAGGGGTACAGAGGGGTACAGAGGGGTAGAGAGAGGTACAGAGAGAGGGGTACAGAGGGGTACAGAGAGAGGGGTACAGAGAGAGAGGTACAGAGGGGTACAAAGAGGACCTAAATCAAGTGATGATGATGTGCTTCTGATGTGCTTATGGGGTTACATAGTGACTCTCTCCCCCATAGCTAGAGATAGTTGATGATCCATCAGCAAAACATCCTTTATGAAAAGGTCTCCTAGACATCCTGTAGATACCAACTGGCTCCCTATTGATTCACAGCCACAAGCAAAATATTTGAAATAGAAATGGGGTCAAAGCAGGTTGGCGGCGACTGGCCTATTGTGACCTGAGATTCAGTCAATACCTCCGGAGGCAGCTCACCATGAATCTACAAACACATTTTCCATTGATGTCCATAAAGGTCATTGTGAGCACATGCATGGCTTTAATGACAACACTCTCCCTGGCAACCATGTCTAACCTGACGGCCTCCACGTAGTGTGGCTGACAGCCAGCTCCTCTCTGTAAGGGTGAGTGGTGGGCCAGGGCCATCAGCTGAAGTCATGGTGCTGAGGATGTCTGTGTAGAGCCCAACAACCATCATAAAGGCTCAGTCAACAGTCCAGAGTGTGCTGCAGTTTCCGCCGTTGTTTGTTCTGCGTTCTGTGAGGGTGGGCTATTAAAAGACATCAGGGAGGCGGGCTATAGGTGTAATGTTAGAACTTGGAGGCTGGAAAGAGTTGTCAAAGTGGGCCAGAGAGGAGCCTGTGTGTGTTGCTGCCCACTCATGCGTACCTTGTCTCCCCGTCCCAAGGGGACCTGCAGCACCAGGCGAGGTGTGAACCCAAAACTGTCTGGACAAAGTCAAGGAGACGAGTGGCCCTGTTTTATTTTTAAACTGTTGCTTAGTTACATCCAGTGCTCCACATCATATCCATATGACAAACTGTAATGATGCTGGTCAGGGAAGAGCTCATGAATGTTAGTGCTATGAGTGACCAAGAATTTGTAACAACATTCAAAGCATCGATCAGAGGTCAAAGGTTTGGACAAACTATTTCAAATTATTTCATTGTATTTTTTTCGGAACCTCCTCATTACTCGCAGAGCTGTATTGAGCAGGCGTCCGCGTGGGGAGGGCTTGTTTGCATGTGTCCACAGCGCCGCTGCCTGCGGCCGTACAGAGGGATGTGAGGTGAGGACGCTACGGTCCCCGTCCCACCACAAAGCCTGGCCGAGCTTCCAGTGTTGAATGGAGAAAAGGGCAGCACCGAACACCTGGGCTGCAGCCTGGTCCTGTCAGCACTGCACGTCTCTCTGGACAAATAGTCCAAGTCATCATAATCAGAGATGCAAAGACACAAATGAATGAATGCAGGTTCCCAGTGGCGGTCTGTGGCGGTCATGAGAAGACAGGCTGAGCAGTGGGCTTCATACTGGGGTTCATACTGAGACAATGTCTTCAAGGGAGCGAGGAAATGCTGTGTCTGTCAATACTAATTACACAATACAGTATTTTATAGAAAGCCCTGAAAGACAGCTATTAGACATGCATGATCATCAGTATTATTAATAACCATGCAGGGGCAGTACACGAGTAGAGGACAAACAGCTGTATGCAGTTTGGGGAACTTAATGGAGCTTCTTTTAAAATTTGAGAGAGAATAAAACTAAATTATACTGTGTGTGTGCAGACTAAAGAGAGTGAATATTGAGCACAGGAATGTGGGAGAGGCAGGGCAGAAAGACTGGGGATACAGGTAGCAGGCGACATGATGAACGGCCTGTCCTCCTGTCCTATATAGGACAAGGTGTCTGCAACTTTCACAACACAACGCTAACTTTTCTCCCTAATATCGTTCTGGGTCAGCCAGCCTCAAGGGAGGACGGGGAAACAGAGCAGTCCTGGCCTTTGGTTGGCTATCGTTTCCAGCACTGCACTCTGCTGTATCACCAGCCCCTCAGTAGCCTGGCCCGGCACCAGAGCGCCGGTCCAAAATACCCCCTAATGGTACCGGCATCTAACTGTGCCTTTGGCAGCTGTTCATTAACCAGCCTCCAAATCAGATGGCTGTGTTGTACGATAAAGTAGGCCACCGACTGCATCACACGCTCAGGGTTTACGTCACTGTTAGCAAGGCTCCTAGTGGCGATCTGTTGATCAGTTATGTTGAAACAGCAGTGGAAACTGTCAGCATTTGAAACTGAAACCATGAGCAGAGACGGGCAAGGCATGGACAAGGAAATAAATGTGACTTTTTGTTATTGCTCCAAACCGATTCCTTCTGCCACCTAGAGGATAAAAGTGGTAACAACCAACCATAATGAGGAAGAACTCAAAACTTGAGATACTGTTCTTTAATTCATTCATTAACAGCACTGAGTAAAATTAATGTAATAATATGCAAAGTAGGCTACAGTTCCAAGTCCATGACACTGGTTATGTACATCAGTGCTTTTACAAATATGAATAGACATACACTTTTTTAAGTACATCAAATGGATTAAGAAATGGAGTTAAGTTACCAAATGCTTGGATTAAGACATACAAGGATTTGGTAACGTTGGTCAATTTGGTAACCTTTTTGCTTGCACATGAACACATGAAGTGCCTGCTCACATTTCACTGTTCAATTCATCCTCTTTTAGATAAGTGCAAATAAAGCAATCTCCATGAAACATTCACTTCATCTTCCAGTGCAAACATTTGACATCCATGAGTTCCTGCCAATTCTTCTCCAGAAACTACAGGACAAGGCAAAGCTCCTACCCAGCCTTCTGCAGCACAAAGGACAACATTGTCATCTGTTAGCAGGATGGACTGTTTACTAGTTCAGTACAGCCAGGCATCAGACTAAAGACACAGGTCTTGGCATTAATCAGTACTTAACTCATGTTCAGACTTGTAGGTATTTTTAACACCTATAAAATAGTTTTTTTCATGAAGTGAATGTGTTTGTTGTATGCAATGGCTAAACTGTCAGTCCTGCCATCTCTGCAGCGAGAGAGAGCGAGTGCATGTGATGGCCAGCAACATGAAGCGACTCTGGTGTGTCCAGCCTGATGGTGTGCATGTAGGCCAACAGCAGCACGCTCCCAGCTTCTGGCCAGCAGCAGGTCACAGGGAGAGTGAGGGAACAGCTCCTCATAAACACTTACTGCTTCAAGACAACGAAAGAACTGAGAATTAACTTCTTTTCTTTTTGTCCTCTTTTTTCTCTTCATCTTAAGGCTGGTTTTAGTTTTCCAGGAATGGCAGGTGGTTGTCGATGCAGCGTGGAACGGAGCGTGGATCCACATGGAACTTTCAGCAGGATTCTATTCTGGAAGGGGGTGGGTCCTACAGAACAGTGGCTTCCTCCATGGCGTTGACCCACCTGTGGAGGGGTCAGATACTGAGTACATGAACTCACATGGTGCTCCACTACTGCATCCACAGCTAAGAGGAGCCACTGGAATAATGAAGATAATAACAACAGAATCCTTTGACATAGCGCCTTCCTCAGACTCAAGGCCTCACAGATTATAACCAATCAACAACAATAATAAGACACAATAAGAGCTGCAGGGACACCATGGTGTCCCTGCAGGAAACCAGACTGATCATACTGAACAGGGACACCCAGAGCTCTGAGCGTGGTGCTGCTGTGTCTTCCTTACCTCTGAGCTGTACAGTTGTCCTCCGCTTTGAAGGTGTAGTACAGAGTCTTCTTGTGGTAGAGCTGGAACAGGTTGGCCTCGTCCTGCTGCTCGCTCTCAGCCAGCTTCACCGTGAAACCCAACAGTGGTAGGCTCTCTGATGCCACCTTCTCCTGGGCAGAGAGACACAGAGAGAAACACAGACAGTGAGTAGGATTATGAGTAGGCTAGTATAATGAGTAGGGTAGTATGTGAGTAGGGGATTATAATGAGTAGGCTAGTATAATGAGTAGGGTAGTATGTGAGTAGGGGATTATAATGAGTAGGCTAGTATAATGAGTTGGGTAGTATAATGAGTAGGGGATTATAATGAGTAGGCTAGTATAATGAGTAGGGTAGTATGTGAGTAGGGTATAATAATGAGTAGGCTAGTATAATGAGTAGGGTAGTATGTGAGTAGGGGATTATAATGAGTAGGCTAGTATAATGAGTAGGGTAGTATGTGAGTAGGGGATTATAATGAGTAGGCTAGTATAATGAGTAGGGTAGTATGTGAGTAGGGGATTATAATGAGTAGGCTAGTATAATGAGTAGGGTAGTATGTGAGTAGGGTATAATAATGAGTAGGCTAGTATAATGAGTAGGGTAGTATGTGAGTAGGGGATTATAATGAGTAGGCTAGTATAATGAGTAGAGTAGTATGTGAGTAGGGGATTATAATGAGTAGGGTAGTATCTGAGCAGGGTATAATAATGAGTAGGTTAGTATAATGAGTGGGGTAGTGTGTGAGTAGGGGATTATAATGAGCAGGCTAGTATAATGAACAGAGTAGTATAATGAGTAGGCTAGTATAATGAACAGGGTAGTATAATGAGTAGGGGATTAGAGTAGGCTAGTATAATGAGTTGGGTAGTATAATGAGTAGGGGATTATAATGAGTAGGCTAGTATAATGAGTAGGGTAGTGTGTGAGTAGGGGATTATAATGAGTAGGCTACGTGTGGTTCAGGCTGAAGGGGAGGACCAGTTCCCCTCACCTCTTTGGCCCGGTAGGTGTACAGCACCTTGTCTTTGAGCAGGAACCACAGCCTCTTCCAGTGGTGTTTGCTCCTCTTGCTGCGCTGCAGGCTGCCACTGATGCCGCCTTCCTCACACACTGCCACCTGGTGGTGGGAGCACAACACGCACCAGCTTAGACAACACAGCATCTGTCTGCTGGTTGGATGAGGACAGACAGACAACACATCGTCTGTGCTGGTTGGATGAGGACAGACAGACAACACATCGTCTGTGCTGGTTGGATGAGGACAGACAGACAACACATCGTCTGTGCTGGTTGGATGAGGACAGACAGACAACACATCGTCTGTGCTGGTTGGATGAGGACAGACAGACAACACATCGTCTGTGCTGGTTGGATGAGGACAGACAGACAACACATCGTCTGTGCTGGTTGGATGAGGACAGACAGACAACACATCGTCTGTGCTGGTTGGATGAGGACAGGGGAGTTGAAAGACATTGTTGTGGGAGTACCTGTGTGAAGGAGGCCGTTCCTTTGCGATGTCTCCAGAGGTTCGGAGGGTGAATGTTCTGGAAGACACCAGAGAGTGGCCTGCTGGAGCGACCGGGCCGCGGGCTGCTCTGTGCCGTGGCTGCAGACACACGAGTCCCTGGGGAGAGGAAACACCCTGATGACTGCTGGATGGAGATGACAGAAGGCCTGACGTTTGCACCATGTGTTATGGAGCTCTCATAGAGAGAGCACCTGCAGCATGGAGCTCTAGTAGAGAGAGTACCTGCAGCATGGAGCTCTAGTAGAGAGAGTACCTGCAGCATGGAGCTCTAGTAGAGAGAGTACCTGCAGCATGGAGCTCTAGTAGAGAGACTACCTGCAGCATGGAGCTCTAGTAGAGAGAGTACCTGCAGCATGGAGCTCTAGTAGAGAGAGTACCTGCAGCATGGAGCTCTAGTAGAGAGAGCACCTGCAGCATGGAGCTCTAGTAGAGAGAGCACCTGCAGCATGGAGCTCTAGTAGAGAGAGTACCTGCAGCATGGAGCTCTAGTAGAGAGAGTACCTGCAGCATGGAGCTCTAGTAGACAGAGTACCTGCAGCATGGAGCTCTAGTAGAGAGAGTACCTGCAGCATGGAGCTCTAGTAGAGAGAGTACCTGCAGCATGGAGCTCTAGTAGAGAGAGTACCTGCAGCATGGAGCTCTAGTAGAGAGACTACCTGCAGCATGGAGCTCTAGTAGAGAGAGTACCTGCAGCATGGAGCTCTAGTAGAGAGAGTACCTGCAGCATGGAGCTCTAGTAGAGAGACTACCTGCAGCATGGAGCTCTAGTAGAGAGAGTACCTGCAGCATGGAGCTCTAGTAGAGAGAGTACCTGCAGCATGGAGCTCTAGTAGAGAGAGTACCTGCAGCATGGAGCTCTAGTAGAGAGACTACCTGCAGCATGGAGCTCTAGTAGAGAGAGTACCTGCAGCATGGAGCTCTCTGTAGCAGCGGTCACACACATGCGCTGTACAGCCCTTCATGTATTTCAGAGGATGGCGGTTCCGCGAGCAGCTCCTGCACACAATCTGTCCACAAAACCAGAATGTTGACCCTCTCTGCACGAGGCTAACAGGGATGAAGGAGTACATTGTGGTGGTTCACTGCAGGGTCGACCCCGGTGCTACACGCCACCTAGATGGAGTGTAGCACTGACATCGCTGCACAGGTGAACACATGAATGGAACAAATGGACCGAGACTCGCCCTGCCGCAGGCGTGGCAGTGGTGCCTACGGAGCCGGAGGTTGAAGTCACAGGTACAGTTCATACACATCTGGACCTGAGACGCCGACACCAGCGTGGGGGGCTTCAGCCCTAAGGAGCACCCTGGACGCGCTTCTTCCTGCAAAAGACACAACCACACACACACACACAAGCAAATACAACCACACACACACAACCACACACATGCAAATGCACACACACATATATACAACCCCAAAGACAACCACACACATGCAGACACACACAAACAAACACTCAGGCACACACACAGGCACGCACACACAAGCACATACACAAACACACACATGTTCACATCCACACATAAACCCAAACAATCACACATAAAAGTGATATCTTAGATTAATGTAAAACATGTACCATGTGTACATCTTAGATTAATGTAAAACATGTACCATGAGTAGATCTTAGATTAATGTAAAACATGTACCATGTGTACATCTTAGATTAATGTAAAACATGTACCATGTGTACATCTTAGATTAATGTAAAACATGTACCATGTGTACATCTTAAATGGATGTAAAACATGTACCATGAGTACATCTTAGATGGATGTAAAACGTGTACCATGAGTACATCTTAGATGGATGTAAAACGTGTACAATGAGTACATTTTAGATGGATGTAAAATATGTACCATGAGTACATTTTAGATGGATGTAAAACATGTACCATGAGTACATCTTAGATGGATGTAAAACATGTACAATGAGTACATTTTAGATGGATGTAAAACATGTACCATGAGTACATTTTAGATGGATGTAAAACATGTACCATGAGTACATTTTAGATGGATGTAAAACATGTACCATGAGTACATTTTAGATGGATGTAAAACATGTACCATGAGTACATTTTAGATGGATGTAAAACATGTACCATGAGTGCATTTTAGATGGATGTAAAACATGTACCATGAGTACATTTTAGATGGATGTAAAACATGTACCATGAGTACATTTTAGATGGATGTAAAACATGTACCATGAGTGCATTTTAGATGGATGTAAAACATGTACCATGAGTACATTTTAGATGGATGTAAAACATGTACCATGAGTACATTTTAGATGGATGTAAAACATGTACCATGAGTACATTTTAGATGGATGTAAAACATGTACCATGAGTGCATTTTAGATGGATGTAAAACATGTACCATGAGTACATCTTAGATGGATGTAAAACATGTACCATGAGTACATTTTAGATGGATGTAAAACATGTACCATGAGTACATATATCTGACCTCTCCCAGGAAGACAGAGCCGCCTGCTGGCCTGGCATGCTCCATGATGGTGAGACTCAGAGTGTGAAGCCACTCTTCTGTCTCACTGCTGGAGCTGCAGTCAGAATCAGGACAATAATATGAATCACTGTGGTGTTATGTGTGTCCATGGTATGTTTTATGTGTGATCTTAACAAACTTCAAGGTTAAAGTTGAAATGCCAACATTATAATGTTAAGAAGACATTGGGGACAAGGGGACCCACCTTGCAGACAGTGTGATGGAGATGTCCTTTACTTCAATCTTAAGGGCATTCTGTGCATCCTCTGAGCTTGGTTTAGTAACCTGGAGTCAAACCAGTAGCAGTTATCTTTACTAAAGAGACCAGTCATGTTCTAATGACAAATATATTGACATTGGGTAGAGATGCTTGTTCTCCCATCCCAGAATGAAGACATCACAACCAAGCCATCAGAACTGTGTGCTCAGGTGATAGCAGAAGAGTTGATAATGCAGTCCAGTGGGGGAAGTGGGATCTTTAGCCACGTGTTTGTGTGTGTGTTCAGGAAAGAGACACACATCTATTACTGTTTGTTTGAGAGCATTTCAACTTCATTGTTGAATCAGCAATGGCTCAAATTGAAATTGATTTTAAATCTAAGGAGATTAGTGAGTGCAACAGTTTGATGGAAAAGTATTTCAGGACTTGGGGGAGTCATTGTGTGTTCCTTCCAGGGACGCAAAGCCACAAATACGCCTGGCGCTCCCAGAGAGGAGGCATGACGTGTCCTCTACCTTCATCCCTGAGAGACAGAGAGTGTTCTTCAGTCTGTATTTGCCATCTTGCTGAGGGTAGGTGTACAGCAGCACGTCATTCATCTGGAATCAAACACACATCTGTCAGCAGAAAGCACCACACCAACAATGATGATGGAGATGATGATGAAGAATGAAAGGTTCGGAGGACGGTCATGTATTTGTAATTGCAGTAAGCGACCACCTGGTGTCAGTATAAGGTCATAGTCCGCAGGGGTACCAAGTACAGCATCGTCAAGGAACGGCTGTTGAGCTTCAATTATAATACTCTTGCTACTGAATGGTCGTGCAAAATGAAACAATGTTGGGCTTAAGCACTTTGTGTATGCATGTTTGTATTAAATTCCATTCCAAAATATTATTCCACCTAAGATATGTATTCAACTGTACACATGTGATAGGGCTGCTTTACCCTTAAGCACATGTTATGTCATTATTAAAACGTGTGTTGGGCCATGGGCAGTGTGCAGTGTGTTGCCTGCAGTCTGTGCATGTTCTGTGTCTCAGCCTGTACTGTTTGTATTTAATACATGTTATCAGTAGATACAGTGCATGTTAAAGTCACATTTCCTTTTGCACAATGAAGTCTATCTTATCTTATCTTATCGACTCAACTCTATGTTCCTTTTATAATTGTTACAAGCCATTTTCTAAAACTGTAAAACAACTCATTCAGGAATCTATAAGTAGAAGTAAAACAGAAGTCCAGGTGAACTGTGGGTAATCTATAACTAGAAGTGCAACAGGAGCCCAGGTGAACTGTGGGTAATCTATAACTAGAAGTACAACAGGAGCCCAGGTGAACTGTGGGTAATCTATAACTAGAAGTGCAACAGGAGCCCAGGTGAACTGTGGGTAATCTATAACTAGAAGTTCAACAGTGGTAGATTAACTGGAGAGACATTGCAAGGTCAACATTAATAACTGCATTCCTCTGGGAAAACCTTTACGAGTTGCTGATTGTTTCTTTAGCAGGCAGCGCAGCAACACAGTGGAGAACACTGTGGGAGGGCTGGGTATTGTTTTACAGTGAGGAGGTTCCATTACTGCATCCACTTTATCCCTCTCCACTACCATAACATTGTGGGCCTAAATCTTGAAAAATGTATCTTTATCTCTTTTCTCTTGACTGTATTTCCCCCACAACTACGCTTTCTTACGTGATAGCTGTTGAGTCAAAACATTGCGCTGGCACGGCCACAGAGATGGCTGTCCCCGATAACCAGCGACCTGCCTCACCTTGTTTCCACATGAGAATTACGGGCGGGTGTATAAATGATGACCTTCTCTGCACTCTGCCCCTCCCACCTCCCACCCCTGGCCCAGCTATGGGACACTCCACGCTCGGTGGGTCCTTCACACACACTGTGTACTGCGTTGGAAAACAACACACATACAATGCTGCTGTTCATGGAGCCACACCTTGCCTACATGTCGTTTATTTTTAGACCACCGTCAGCTCAACCACAGATGGGTGAAGGACTGATGGCAGCTCAGAAGGAGCTGGCAAATCACAACAGGGCGGCTGTTGACCCTCCTTGCGCTGTCAGTAATGTTGGCACAGGAAGCCAGGATTCTGCTACATCCTGTCAGGAAGTCCCGGCTCTCAATAGCACAGTCTGGAGACTTAGAAACAACCCGGGAAGAAATATTGGGACTCTACCTTTGAGGCTGACATCATGGATACATGCTGTGATTTATGACTATAATATTGCGACGCAGCGCCTGCCTTTAGATAGCAGAGTGCAGGTCAGGAATGAAGGTGGACAACAACTCTGAAATACGAGTAAGAGAGCAGATGATCCAGAGTAAGAGGAACATACATGAGATGGAGAACTCAAGAAGGCGCATAATGGATACATATATTGACAACGCTGCAGTAGCTCATTGCATGGAGTCAATGTTTTACGTCCATATTAATTCATTTGATTTCATTAGGGACCAAATATATTTTATGTTGAGCTCATAAATTACCATAAATCACAAATGAATGATTCCCAAAGAAAAGTAATCAGATGCCAACACAATATGAATGTGATTATTATAAAGGGAATATAAGATCTATTGACCAATGGAAAGTCTACAGATCCAAATCATATTAAGTATTACATTTTAATATGCAATGTTGCCATCCATCCAGGGCTCCCTTATGGAAGTTGATTAAGCTTCAGAAGCAGTTTGCTAGTGATACAATTGGATGAAAACAACAGACATAAAGCCGTATTGTTAATCAGAAGGCGTATTAAGTGAGGAAGTGAACAGTAAGCAGTTCTCCAGACAACCAACTTTCTTATGCATGATGTGGAAATTAAGAACACGCAGGAACACGATGTCTGAGGCTTTGGAGCTGCGTTTTTACGTTTTTAAAACGGTGACTGGTTTCTTGAAAGCATGTCCGTGAAGGCATGGCTGGATGACAAGGACGATGCTGAGACCTCTGCCTTGAAGGAGAGCAGAGTGCTTGAAGAGCCAGCCCAGCAATAAAAAAGAGATGTTACAAGTTAATGTTCTCGCTCTCTCCAAGCTCCTGGCAGCTTTGGTCCACCGTGGAGGTGAGACGCAGGAGGGACTACCTCAAGGGACCACGGGCCCTCAGGAGGGACTACCTCAAGGGGCCACGGGCCCTCAGGAGGGACTACCTCAAGGGGCCACTGGCCCTCAGGAGGGACTACCTCAAGGGGCCACGGGCCCTCAGGAGGGACTACCTCAAGGGGCCACGGGCCCTCAGGAGGGACTACCTCAAGGGGCCACTGGCCCTCAGGAGGGACTACCTCAAGGGGCCACGGGCCCTCAGGAGGGACTACCTCAAGGGACCACGGGCCCTCAGGAGGGACTACCTCAAGGGGCCACTGGCCCTCAGGAGGGACTACCTCAAGGGGCCACGGGCCCTCAGGAGGGACTACCTCAAGGGGCCACTGGCCCTCAGGAGGGACTACCTCAAGGGGCCACTGGCCCTCAGGAGGGACTACCTCAAGGGGCCACGGGCCCTCAGGAGGGACTACCTCAAGGGGCCACTGGCCCTCAGGAGGGACTACCTCAAGGGGCCACTGGCCCTCAGGAGGGACTACCTCAAGGGGCCACGGGCCCTCAGGAGGGACTACCTCAAGGGGCCACTGGCCCTCAGGAGGGACTACCTCAAGGGACCACTGGCCCTCAGGAGGGACTACCTCAAGGGGCCACGGGCCCTCAGGAGGGACTACCTCAAGGGGCCACGGGCCCTCAGGAGGGACTACCTCAAGGGGCCACGGGCCCTCAGGAGGGACTACCTCAAGGGGCCACGGGCCCTCAGGAGGGACTACCTCAAGGGACCACGGGCCCTCAGGCTTTGAGGCCATCTGCTCTGAGTCCGGCAAGGACAGTTTAAAGTTGTTTTAAGTGGTGGTGTGGGGGGCACTCAGAGTGAAGGAGGGCATGTCCTCAACGTCCAGTCAACCAGCTGAAGAAGGATATGTTTTGCCTCAAGTCCACCAGTATCTTCTCAGTTCTTCTTCCTGGTCTGGACCTTCTCCAGGTGGGTAGGAAAGTGTTCTGTAGCTGCAGAGGGAGTCGTGTTTTATTGTGGAGAACTGACGCTTCATGGTGGACCAAAGCGTTGTCTTGGTGCACAGTGCCAAACATGAACCTTCACTGGTACTTGCCCTTGGCTGCAGGTTTGCTTCATGGACTGTGAAATCAGAAGCCATGCTGAACCCAGAAAGAGCAGACAGAGAGGCGGGGCTGGAGCCCAGAACCTGACCAGGAGGCAGGATGGCCCAGTGGCCTGCTCTCCTAATTCACTGCACATCCACACAAGGTTCCCCAAATGCAGCGTGGCTGTGGCAGCACAGGAGTGTGTAGTGCAAAGCGTTCTGGAGGGTAAACTCAGCCACTGATGCTGTGGTGGTGCTGGTTTTGGTTCTGGTTTTATTTAGGGGCCTGTCAATCATAGATTGAATGAGTTGTATCCCTTATGACCAACCCATTTGCTGCGGTAGAGCAGAAGTAACATGTACTTTGTCAATAGCCTTTCGTAAATAAATCTGCAAATCTGAGAATCTGAGGTTTGAAATGACGAAAGTCTTTGAGTGTGTTCTGATGGATAATGTACAGTATAGCAGACAGGAAGTGACATTTACCAGAAACAGATGGCGAGGCTGTGTGCTCTTCCTGCTGACCTTCATCAAGGTCCCCTCCTTTATGAACACCTAAGAGCAACAAGAACAACATCAAAACAGAAGCTGATGGCAGCGGCCACAGCTGCTGGGGTTCAGAGAGACAGATGGCCCAGAGGTGAGACAGGTTCGGGGCGTTGTTTGAACAAGGGGGCACAGGGTGGATGAATGGTGCGACAGGCTGGGCGTGTCTTCAGAGCGTACCCGGCCAGGCTGTAGCAGGTCCCTCTGACCACGGACACTGTACTCTATGTTGACCAGACGCAACATGTTCTCCTGGGGACACAGAGAGGAACGTCTTACAGGTGGACTGAGGGGGCAGGGGGACTAGAGGACAGAGACGGATGGACAGATGTGTCTCACAGCTGGATTGTGGTACTCACCCCATGTTTCAAATTGTCAGAGGCTTGGTCTGCAATGTCGGACATTACTGCTACTGCAGCTGAGAGACAGAGAGAGAGAGGCAGAGAGAGAGAGGCAGAGAGAGAGAGAGAGAGAGAGAGAGAGAGAGGCAGAGAGAGAGAGAGAGAGAGAGAGAGAGAGAGAGAGAGAGAGAGAGAGAGAGAGAGAGAGAGAGAGAGAGAGAGAGAGAGAGAGAGAGAGAGAGAGAGAGAGACAGATCAGAGATGATCATGCATTATTTCTCAGTGAGGAAACATCTGTACATAGAAGGTGAGAATGGCACCAACCTTCTACCATCCCCAAAGTGTCAGAGGCAACAATTACAGTGTTCACAGAGAACATCCAAGACAAATAACCCCATCCAAAATTACTTTCCAATGCCGCACTCCAGATGAACACATGAATTCCTGGTTAACACGCTATGAGGGCCAGGCTCTAACACCAAACCTGAAATGTGCATTTGTCTCAAAGAGAGAAGCTTCCACTAGTGCCCCCACTATGTAGTACACTAAGTGGCATATGGCACACTCTTTGTCCC
Source organism: Urophycis tenuis (assembly GCA_036785325.1). Taxonomy (NCBI): domain Eukaryota; kingdom Metazoa; phylum Chordata; class Actinopteri; order Gadiformes; family Phycidae; genus Urophycis; species Urophycis tenuis. Next base: position 6,257,899 of record JAXIVH010000024.1, on the reverse strand, counting down.
ACAAGGACATTGCCAGCACCTTGGGTGTCTTCATACTCCTTTGAATCTGGGCGGAGGTTGTTCAGGTAATCTGGAAAAGAAGAGGAAACAGAAATTGAATTTAAAAAAGAAACATGACATTGTGTAATGTTGTACTTTACAGTTGGTGTAATGTTGTACTTTACAGTTGTTGTAACACTGTTCTTTACAGTTGGTGTAACATTGTACTTTACAGTTGTTGTAACATCGTTCTTTACAGTTGGTGTAACAATGTGCATTGGTTGGTGTAATGTAGTATTTTACATTTGGTGTATTTTACAGTAGTTGTAACATTGTTCTTTACAATTGGTGTACTTTACAGTTGGTGTAACATACTTTACAGTTGGTGTATTTTACAGTAGTTGTAACGTTGTTCTTTACAGTTGGTGTACTTTGCAGTAGTTGTAACGCTGTTCTTTACAGTTGACAGACAGACAGACAGAAATGGTTGGTGTACTTTACAGTGGTTGTAACGCTGTTCTTTACAGTTGACAGACAGACAGACAGAAATGGTTGGTGTACTTTACAGTGGTTGTAACGCTGTTCTTTACAGTTGACAGACAGACAGACAGAAATGGTTGGTGTACTTTACAGTGGTTGTAACGCTGTTCTTTACAGTTGACAGACAGACAGACAGACATGGTTGGTGTACTTTACAGTGGTTTCGACAGGGCCTCACCCGTCAGCAGCATGCGGTACTGAGCCACGCGCACGATGACTTGGAGCAGCTGGTGTTTCAGAGTGACACCTTCACATGCGCCACTCTGCTGTGGAACCAAAGAAACAATCAGCGCCATGCCTCTTGTAAATGTGGACATTAAGGTGTCCAAATCCACAGTGGAACATGCCAGTTCTCCTTTCTTTCTTTCAATAGAGAAAGCACACGCACACATACATACACACCAAACACAGACATACATACACACCAAACCACACCACTGGGTCACAGATCAATGGGACAATCCTCCACAATCAATATGTTGATGGGCCCGGCATCAGATTACCTGCCAGCTTCTCATGGTAAAGGTGAAGGACAAGTTGGCGTTGATGCTCTTCAGCGATCATTACTGTGTATGGTACCAGTGGTTCTGGTTTCATAGCCCCAACATTTACAGGCTGATGAGACGTTCAGAAGCATGTCAGACATTGTGATGCTGAATAACCATATGTGAGATATTGCATAATCCATACGCTGCCAGCTGATATTTGATGACTTAGTTCTTGGCAGAGCTTATCCATCAAAAATATTGATTGCATCTCAATTAAACGAAAAAGGTCCCAATGAAGTAAGAAAAATAACAGCAGTATTTAAAACGCCTGTCAGAAATATTGTGAAAACAAAGTTTTCCTGTTGATACTCAGGTAGAAACAAAGGATGAGATCATGCTGCTGGAAATGAGATACAGATAAATCAAACCTGTACTATCCTGACTCTGCAAGCCATCCAACCAACCATCCTGTCTCTTTATCTCATCACACACACACAATGTTTCACCAAAGAACATTATGAAATGAAAGGTGAAGAATGTAGTACTTAGTAGCATCTAGGAACAGACAGAACTTACATATAAATTTATGAAGTATATCTTAATTAGTGTATAAGCCCATGAAAATAAGAATTGCGTTTTCATTACCTTACATGGAGCCCTTTTTATTTACATGGGGAATACAGACACACTTACACACCACAGACCAGTACAGACACCTTACATACCACAGACCAGTACAGACACCTTACACACCACAGACCAGTACAGACACACTTACACACCACAGACCAGTACTGACACCTTACACACCACAGACCAGTACAGACACACTTACACAACACAGATCAGTACAGACACCTTACACAACACAGACCAGTACAGACACCTTACACACCACAGACCAGTACAGACACACTTACACAACACAGACCAGTACAGACACCTTACACAACACAGACCAGTACAGACACCTTACACACCACAGACCAGTACAGACACCTTACACAACACAGACCAGTACAGACACCTTACACAACACAGACCAGTACAGACACCTTACACAACACAGACCAGTACAGACACCGAACACAACACAGACCAGTACAGACACCTTACACAACACAGACTAGTACAGACACCTTACACAACACAGACCAGTACAGACACCTTACACAACACAGACCAGTACAGACACCTTACACAACACAGACCAGTACAGACACCTTACACAGCAGACCAGTACAGACACCTTACACAGCACAGACCAGTACAGACACCTTACACAGCACAGACCAGTACAGACACCTTACACACCACAGACCAGTACAGACACCTTACACAACACAGACTAGTACAGACACTTTACACAACACAGACCAGTACAGACACACTTACACAACACAGACCAGTACAGACACCTTACACACCACAGACCAGTACAGACACCTTACACACTTACAAACCACAGACCAGTACAGACCAGTAAAGGTAACCATAGTCATTGTAAAGGTGGGGGTTGAAATGTGCTAAATACCACTAAATCCAAAGGACACAAAGGACCTTTAAGTGGAGAATTGATTAAAGGACCTACCTCAAACTGGCTAACAACTGCAGCGAAGGCGGGAGAATTCCGGCAGCTGTCCTCCAATAGGCTCACGCTGCGGTCGTAGTGGCCAATAAAAGTGGTGAACACAAAGAAGTTCGCCTTCTTGGACAGGATGACATCAGCGATCCTCTGGCTCTCCTCCCTGAAGTGGGAGTAGAGGGGTTTGAACAGGCCGAGCTTAGCTTCATGCTGTCATCAGTGACTTCATAAAAAGGATGAAGGCACGCTGAGCAGCATTCATGTGTTCATTCGCTGGAACATGTGAAAAGAAAATGGAGGACAACTGTGGAGGACAACAGATGTCTCTCCATGTGTGTGTGTGTTTCATTTGGTGTGTGTGTGTGTGTGTGTGTGTGTGTGTGTGTGTGTGTGTGTGTGTGTGTGTGTGTGTGTAAAGGGGCATTTAGCGGACGCTTTTGTCCAAAGCGACTTACGATCAGTACATTTGTGGGGTTCGAATCAAGCCCCCAACCCTACGGTGAGTGGATGACCCACTCTGTCCACCCGCTCGATCCACTGAGCGATTGCTAATGTGTGTGTGTGTGTGTGTGTGTGTGTGTGTGTGTGTGTGTGTCTCTGGGGTGTGTGTGTGTCTGTGTGTGTGTGTGTCTGGGTGTGTGTGTGTGTGTCTGTGTGTTTGTGTGTCTGTGTGTGTGTCTCTGGGTGTGGGTGTGTCTGTGTGTGTGTGTGTGTGTCTGTGTGTCTGTGTGTGTGTGTGTGTGTGTGTGTGTGTGTGTGTGTCTGTGTGTGTGTGTGTCTCTGGGTGTGTCTGTGTGTCTGTGTGTGTAGGTGTATGTGTATGTGAATGTATGTGTGTCTGTGTGTGTGTGTGTGTGTGTGTGTGTGTGTGTGTGTGTGTGTGTGTGTGTGTGTGTCTCTGGGTGTGTCTCTGGCTGTGTGTGTGTGTGTGTGTGTGTGTGTGTCTGTGTGTCTCTGTGTGTGTCTGTGTGTGTCTTTGTCTCTGTTTGTGTGTGTGTTTGTCTCTGTGTGTCTGTGTGTGTGTGTGTGTGTGTGTGTGTGTGTGTGTGTGTGTGTGTGTGTGTGTGTGTGTGTGTGTGTGTCTGTGTGTGTCTGTGTCTCTGTTTGTGTGTGTGTTTGTCTCTGTGTGTGTGTGTGTGTGTGTGTGTGTGTGTGTGTGTGTGTGTGTGTGTGTGTGTGTGTGTGTCTCTGTGTGTGTCTCTGTGTGGGTCTCTGGGTGTTTGTGTGTCTCTCTGTGTGTGTCTGGGTGTGTGTGTGTCTGTGTGTGTGTGTGTGTGTGTGTGTGTGTGTGTGTGTGTGTGTGTGTGTGTGTCTCTGGGTGTGTCTGTGTGTGTGTGTGTGTGTGTGTGTGTCTCTGTGTGTGTCTGTGTGTGTGTTTCTGTGTGTGTGTGTCTCTGGGTGTGTCTGTGTGTGTGTATGTGTGTTTGTGTGTGTGTGTGTCTGTGTGCGTGTGTGTGTGTGTGTGTGTGTGTGTGTGTGTGTGTGTGTGTGTGTGTGTGTGTCTGGGTGTGTGTGTGTGTGTGTGTGTGAGTGTGTGTGTGTGTGTGTCTCTGGGTGTGTGTGTGTGTGTGTCTCTGGGTGTGTGTGTGTGTTTGTGTGTGTGTGTGTGTCTCTAGGTGTGTGTGTCATTGGACAGTGAATGTGTGTCCCTGAGGCGGCTGACCAGTGTCTGATGCGATGCTCCAGCTCCTGGAGGATGGAGCGGTGCAGGGCGTAAACATCCGGCAGCTCATTGAGGATGTCCCTCAGCCGGTCGTCGGCCAGCAGCAGCTCTCCATCATCACCCAGCGCTGCAGCCACCGCCTCGCGGAGGTCCTGACACATGGAGGGGGCTGATGGGTACAGGACTGGGGTTCTGGGGTGGAGTGGATGCTCCCCATAATGACTTAAGTAAGGATATCAACTGACTTCATCATGTGAACACATACACATACACACGCATATGTACATTCATTCACACACACACACACACACACACACACACTCGAGGATGGGTTTTGACAAATACTTAGAAGTGAAGCTCGGGTTTGGGTCGGGCTCGGTCACATCTGCACGAATTGTAATTTTTTTTGTAATTGACCCGCGCGTTAATCCGCGCATGTTGCGCTCATCTGTTTGTTGACATTTCCAAATTCCTTGCAGTTGCTGAATAAAGGCTTCATAAACACAGAGGTAAATGTGTCATTAGTAAAAATAGACTTTAACTGTGTCGGGTTCGGACATAAAAAGCTTGATGCCTATCGGGCTCTGGTCGGGTTCGGTTACTGTTCTGTCGGACGTGGGCCGGGCTCGGACAGAACATTCCGGCCCGATCCGCACTCTAACACACGCACATTGGCGGCACGTCACTGAAGCTCCTCGCTCAGCATCTCATCCATGGAGGAGCGGCTTAACGTACATCTCGGAGGTCTAACAATAAGGAACACACTCACCTCCTGGAGGAGCCGGAGTGCTCTCACATGCCTGTGGGCAGAGAGACCAGGGATTAGAACAGCACTTACCTGTTGAGAGGGAAGTCAGCACTAGAAGGCAAGTAGGCAGTCATTAGCTCACCGCCTCTCTGTGTCCATCAGCTCTTTGGCGATGTAGAAGGCTCTGGAGCCACCGTCAGCCTGTGACCAAGGGTTTAATATCATCAGTCACATGCATGGTCTCCACTCCACTGTGTGTCTTTTTCAGTGCAGACTTCTGTCTGGTGAGCGTTGTGCTGCCTCACGTTCCACCAGTACTCACCGGGCGGAGACGCCCTCTGTCCTCGTCCTCTGAGGTCTGACCCTGGTCCAGTTCTGCCCCCCCCATCCCCGCTGGGCTGCTGGGGGGCCCCACAGCCGTGGAGCACACCTTGTAGGCCTCAGTGTAGGCACTGGTACACACAAAGCTCAAAGGTCAAACCAACTGTCTGCCAAACACACACACACACACACACACACACACCGCTCTGGGCTGGGTGTTAATTGATTAATTATCATTATTTATGATGACTTATAGACATAAACATGTTTTGTAAATTAATCAACTGAATCAACACTATTTAAAAGAACATGAACATGTTTCATCATATGTGTAACTATTTAAATTCAGATGTATCAGAATTAATCAATATATAATCAATATATCAGTATTTTTATGTAGACACACACACACACACACACACACACACACACACAATACCGAATCCCTGCTGCAATGCAAAGTGTATATGTGTGTTTACGTGTGTTCATGTTTAACTGGAGCCAAGTCTTTGTAGTCAGACCTTCTTATATACTTGCTGCACACTGCATGGTCTCGCCAGGGAACACATTCAGCTGTAACCTTCTGCATGGTCTCACCTTCTGAAGATGTGCTATACTTTAATAATGCACTACTTCACATAAACCTTGTTCTGATAAGAACAAATTAAAGCAGATAAATCGCTTCCAGGGTTTGTGATCCTCTCTATTGATATCACTATAATAATTCTACATTTACAGCATTTCACACATATGTTAAATGACTGCGCCTGGAGATGCTAATAAAATGACAATTGTAAAGGATTTGAAGACACGTGATGCAGATCCCCTCTACAGAGGGGGTAGGTAGCAGTGCATGCTAATGGTATGCTAATATATTCATCTGTTCATAAGATAGCCCTATAAGGAAATCGTTTGCCTCTTCAGCGGGAGTCCAAGTTTCCCTCCACGCACAACACATGTCGTCGCAGTGAGCAAGCCAATCAGGAATCATTCTGCAGCTCACACGTTAGAAGCCTATCTAGCCCATTAACTTTAAGAGGGGTCTTAGCGATGTCCATTGAGAGTCAGGGCAGCGTGTTGCTGTGGTCCATTCTGGCTGAAGAGCACATGAGCACCACGGTACGCACACATGCACACTGCACTTCATGTCTTTAGCACACCCATGTCAGCCTGTAGGTACCAACAAGAAGAAGAACAGGGTGGTGCCTTCACTGACTGGGAGGTACGGGATAGAACATTTCTATACAAATACAGTATAGTGGAACGCTCCAAAGACCACAAGGACTGACTTCAGAATGAAGAGCACTGACAGAGTAACACTACAGAATGAGGACTGACAGAGTAACACTACAGAATGAAGAGGACTGACAGAGTAACACTACAGAATGAAGAGGACTGACAGAGTAACACTACAGAATGAGGACTGACAGAGTAACACTACAGAATGAAGAGGACTGACAGAGTAACACCTCAGAATGAGGACTGACAGAGTAACACTACAGAATGAAGAGGACTGACAGAGTAACACTACAGAATGAAGTGGACTGACAGATTAACACCTCAGAATGAGGACTGACAGAGTAACACTACAGAATGAAGAGGACTGACAGATTAACACCTCAGAATGAGGACTGACAGAGTAACACTACAGAATGAAGAGGACTGACAGAGTAACACTACAGAATGAAGTGGACTGACAGATTAACACCTCAGAATGAGGACTGACAGAGTAACACTACAGAATGAAGAGGACTGACAGAGTACCGGTAACACTACAGAATGAGGACTGACAGAGTAACACTATAGAATGAAGAGGACTGACAGAGTAACACTACAGAATGAAGAGGACTGACAGAGAAACACTACAGAATGAGGAGGACTGACAGAGTAACACTACAGAATGAAGAGGACTGACAGAATAACACTATAGAATGAAGAGGACTGACAGAGTAACACTACAGAATGAAGAGGACTGACAGAGTAACACTATAGAATGAAGAGGGCTGACAGAGTAACACTACAGAATGAAGAGGACTGACAGAGTAACACTACAGAATGAGGACTGACAGAGTAACACTACAGAATGAGGACTGACAGAGTAACACTACAGAATGAGGACTGACGGAGTAACACTACAGAATGAAGAGGACTGACAGAGTAACACTACAGAATGAAGAGGACTGACAGAGTAACACTATAGAATGAAGAGGACTGACAGAGTAACACTACAGAATGAAGAGGACTGACAGAGTAACACTATAGAATGAAGAGGACTGACAGAGTAACACTACAGAATGAAGAGGACTGACAGAGTAACACTATAGAATGAAGAGGACTGACAGAGTAACACTACAGAATGAGGAATGACAGAGTAACACTACAGAATGAAGAGGACTGACAGAGTAACACTACAGAATGAAGAGGACTGACAGAGTAACACTATAGAATGAAGAGGACTGACAGAGTAACACTGCAGAATGTAGAGGACTGACAGAGTAAAACTATAGAATGAAGAGGACTGACAGAGTAACACTACAGAATGAGGACTGGGCGGGCTGGTGTGCAATGTAAATGTAAATGTATAAATACACATTAATGACCATTTGAGTGTAATAAGGGACATATTAATTTAAATATACTTTAAATTCTTGCAGTATAATATTTGCATTTCTGGCCAAGCAATTTCCTTGAACTGTTCCATGCCATGTGCTTTGTTGGCTGTGACTGAAGCCTCCGCAGTATGTAAACATGGTGGGCATGCTGCTGACTACACACAGATCCTATCTCCACCTGCTCCTTCTGATTGGTTGGAGAGAGGAGGAGCAATGGCTCCTAACACTGAGACTATGAATCATCCTGAGAGGTGTGTATGATAACACTGAGTGACTATGAACCATCCTGTGTATGATAGTGGCCCAGCAGCCTGGAGGGGGAAGGGAGGTGATCCTACCAGGAGAATCCCTTCACAATGGGCAGTGTCAGCGCAAACAGCTCAAACCATCAATGGCTTTATGAACCTTTTTCAACTGCCACCAAATGTGTCTGAACACTATCACAAATACATCCAAACCAAGTCCTTTTCCAGGGTACAGTGCACAAGGGAAGCAGAACGCACACCTAGCCTCCATCCATGATCATAGTTTAAATCCTCCCCAGGGGTGCAGTAATCTCTCTCTCTCTCTCTCTCTCTCTCTCTCTCTCTCTCTCTCTCTCTCTCTCTCTCTCTCTCTCTCTCTCTCTCTCTCTCTCTCTCTCTCTCTCTCTCTCTCTCTCTCTCTCTCTCTCTCTCTCTCTCTCTCTCTCTCTCTCTCTCTCTCTCTCTCTCTCAGACTCAGAAGTTTCACGGTACCTTTCCGTCTCCTCTGGAGCAGCCCGGGTTCTTCTGTCAAATCCAGGGAAGCTGCTCATGTCCACGTACCCGTCTGTGTCGTTGGCAGTGGACCGGGCCCGGCAGGGCCGCTCAAAGAACTGCGGGAACGTATCCCTCCCGAGCGGCCGGAGGCGCGGGACCTGGACGTTCTCGTAGTCGGAGCTCAGGGGGGGAACGTTCTCATAGTCCGAGGTGTTGGGGAAGGAGATGGAGCGAGGCTTGGTGAGGGGAAGGGCTACAAATGGCACCCCAGAGCGGTCCTCGAAGGACTCCACCCGGATGACACTGCGGGTCAGGAAGGCCAGCGAGCGCCTGCCTGGCGGACCGTCGCTGTGGGACGCCAAAGAGGAGAGACGCTGGGCGGAGCTCCGGGGGGAGCCGGATGGACCAGCGGTGAAGTGAGAGAAATGGCTCAGGTGGTTCTGGTCCATCTCCAGTGATCTGTTGATGGATTCCGATGAGGACTTGGAAGTGGGCGAGTGTAGTTCCCCCACAGGCTTTCTGTCAGAAGATTTCTTCTTGAATTTAAGCATCAGGAAGCGTTTTATCGATGACTTCTTTTTCTTGTTTTTTTCAAATGAGTCTGTGTCCATGAGGAGGGAGGGCGAGCTCTTGGTGATGGGCTTCTTGGTGATGCAGGCCAACTCAAACGGAGGTGGGATGTCCAGCATAGATGTGGGTGTGGCCAGACCACTGCATGGCCTCGGCGGGCACCGTGAGAAGCTCCCAGAAGAACCGAAGGCAGAGGACAAAAAAAGGCTGTCTCCTCCTCGCTCCCTGGAGGGACCCTCTCGCTCCTTACAGGAACGCAGAGACATGCCTCGTCCCTCCACAGAGATGGAGCGAGGGTAATGGGACAGGCCATGAGGTCCGGAGTAGCACTGGGCCCGCACCATGCTCAACAAAGGGCTGCTGGTCAGTGCAGGCACCCCGGGATGGGGCCCTGAGAAGTGTGGTAGTTTCCCTGAGAGAGGCGGGGGGCCCGGCACCACGGACCTCTTCTCCAAGGGAAGAAGGATGTCTCCTTTCAGGTCCTGCCCTGCCTCCTCATAGACATGCTCCTCACTCAGGTCCTGCTCTGCATCAGTGGTGTCATCCAGAAACGGCACGATGTGTCCCTCCATGCCGTCCTCATACGAGTCATCAGGCGAGGTGACCTGGCTCCCTGAGAGGGACGAGGTCAGGGAGGTGACCTGGCTCCCTGAGAGGGAGGAGGTCAGGGAGGTGACCTGGCTCCCTGAGAGGGAGGAGGTCAGGGAGGTGTCCGGGTCTGGAGGCATGGAGAAGGACACCAGTCTGAACCGGGGACGGCAGTCCAGAGGAGCGTTCAAGAGCCACGTTTTACGGTCCTCACTTGTGACATTAGTCCTATTCTGCCTTGTTGTGATCCTTTCCTTGTCTTTGTCATAGTCCACATCCAGCTCATCCTCAGGAGCAGCCCTCTCTATTAGTTCATTGTTGTGTTTATCGGTAATGCATCTGTACTTGCTGGGTAACACCACAGTGCTGTCACCCAGCCAGTGTTTCTGTTGACTCAGTGGGCTTCTTGACAACATAGCAACTCTGTGATCGATTAGGATTTGCCGACCATCAATAACATCCTCAGATGATATGTAGTCGGGCTCAGGCTTAGTCTGAACCTCTAAAGAACCGCAACTCCCCTGGTTCTGACAGGCCTGAACGGTTCCAGAGAGACCAATGACACCATAGCTATTTGCAGGTTCCATGTTCTGTTTTTCTCTTACCTTTAATGGTTCCTGCTGGTCAGCGGTGGGGCTTTCAGTCAGGGGTCCAGCCGAGGAATCTCTTGTGTTGCAGACCTCATTGTTCTGGCTGTCTTCTTCAAGTGTCTCCTTCCTGTTCTGCGTGTCCCCAGGCACGGGTCCGTTCACAGAGGAGCAGCACTCCTCGTCCTCCACGCTGAAGGAGCAGTCCCCCACGGAGCAGCCGTCAGTGTCCGCCAGGGCCTCGCCTGCACCGCAGTGCTCCGAGTCCTCCGTCATGTCGCTGTCGCTCACCTCCGTGCCGTTGGTGGAGTGGGCGGTGAGGCGGGCGTGGCTGGCCCGCGGCCAGACCGGGGATCCCGTGCCAGCGTCGCTTAATCCCCATTCTTCGTCACTGTCCCGCATCCTATCATCCTCTGGCATTGCTGATTCCTCCCCTGTGCCTGGCGGCTGTGAGGCGCGCGGCGGGGCCTCCTGTCCTGAACAGAGGCCCTGGACGGGGGGGGCCACACACACAGGGTCTGCTTCCACATCCACTTCTTCACCGCGCCTCGGCTCCTGCCCTCCTTCCGCCTCCTCGGCCAGAGGACAGGGCTCCCGGCCGGCGCTGCGGGCCGGACCTCCGGGGTCGCGGTCCAGCAGAACTTTGGGTTTGGGGGCTACAGCTGGTTTGGGACCCTTAGCTGTGGAGGAGCAGGCTCTGAAGAGAGGAGATGCTAGCCTGAATCCCACCGCACCCGGGAGCTTTGGTTTAGGAGCAACAGGAGGCTTGGGGCTGTCTGACACCACAAGCAAAGGAAGAGGAACATGTGAGGTGATGTCAATCAGATATTCACTCATGTTTGGCTATTTTCTGTATTTTAACTTCACTATTATGTGTTGAACTATATGTCACTTAGACTATGGCAACTGCTTTAATGTTTCCATTTTTATGCTTTTTGTTCAAATTAAAAGTATATTCTTGTCTGGTAGACTACTTTGATTTAAAGTAAGATTTATTTAGTCATTGTGAAGGATTTTACTATATACGAAGAACAAAACATTCAACTTTAAGGGATTTCCCTGACTCGCTTCCTGTGATTCAGGGAAGAGAAGACCTTTTCAGACTATTTTTACTACTAGGCTACGACAGTATGGGAAAGTCGAACAGCACAAGGTCAGACAACAGTAGGGTACATGACCATGTATATGGACTTAAAGACATAAGCACACAACGTGATGAAGAGTTAAGATTCAGATTAAGATTCTGATTAAAAACCCTATTTTTGAATTGAAAGCCACATGAGGGAATTGTGATCCAAAATCATGAATAATCATGCGTAAATGATTATTCAGAATTTCGAAAAGATTAAATTAACATTTAATCAAGAGAATAAATACAGAGAACTTCCTTTTTAACAATGACGTAAAAGCTTATAATGAATGTAAAATAATTGTATTTGCTTGACATGGGTAACTCTCAGAGATGGAACCTTGATTATTATTACATTAAAGTCAGCATTTCTAGCCGTTTCACTCTCCGTCGAACACCCACATGACAACACATGAACTACAAACAGTTTGACTCCCAAAACGATTGACGTCGAATCAGAAACAATTCGATTTGACTGAAAGTACCCCACTCTTACCTGTGTTCATTGTAAGTCCACTGTCCTCATCAGATCCAATCAGAAAGTAAATGAAGAACAATATATCCCGACAACCTGAGGGGAAAAGGCGATCAGAAGTATACTGTGTGTGAATCTACATGATGAGTGTACTACATCCTCTCAGCGCGTCCTCACCGTGCAGCGCGGAGGGCGCGACTGACTGGAGTTGCGCGCTGAGCAGAGCAGCATTCTCAGTTCCTCTGTGGAGCCGCAGCACCCTGCCTGAAGACACCATCCTGGAGACACCAGCCTGAAGACACCAGCCTGGAGACACCAACTTAAGTCACCATCCCGTCTGCTAGCGCCTGGATGGATGGAATATTCAGCCACATAATCAGATCCAATTTTCTTTGTAGTCTAGTCTCTATAATCCTATATAAGAAATCACTATGGGCATTTTGCTTTTATAGATGGCACTCTATACATAATTTAATCCAGTGTGTTGTTGTTATTTTTCGAATAGCCCTAACTTAAGCTTTGTATTTATGATTTTTATATGCATTTGCATAGAACATTTTTATATGGATATTTGTAAATTGTACGTTTTGCTCTCAATCCAACTTTATGAATTCCAGAGGAATTCGAAGCCTCATTGCAGGACCGGAACACTGACGTCGCCTCTTTGTAGGCTACGTCTGAGAGCACGGCTTCTATCCACGATGCCGCAGAGTGAGTGAAATCCTCCACGTGTTGTACAGCGCAGCACAGAGCAGCATAGAGCAGGCTAGGCTGTCAGCGTCGGTGCTGACATTTTACCTGGGAACCGTTGGAATTCACTCATTCGGCTCCAGACGGAGCTAAGTCTACGTCACCTGACCTACTCAGAGCTGCCTCGTTTTCCTGTCCTCTCATCTGCTGTCTGATTGGTGGAGAACCAGGCCCCTTCAAGTATTTTTACATAACAGGAAGTTGTCCTCCCTGTTTCCTGCTCAGCCCAACTCCACTTCCGTAGTCACTTATAGCCTGCAGCTCAGGCCACAGCAGCTCTGTGTGAGTCACGGTACAACATGTTTTTCAACTTTTTGCTCACAGGTAAATGATAGGCAGCAAAAGCGAAGGGATTCAAAACACAGGAGACATGTCCTCCTGCTGGTATCCCTGTCTGGCTGGGCCAGCAGACCAGGACCAGGGAGCATGCTGGGACATTTGGACTCCTCAGTGGTACCTTGCTGGAAACAGCGAGTGTGGGATCAAGACGGTGTTCTGGCTCATGGGTCAGAGGCAGGCCCTGCCGTGGTGGTTCCCTCACACAGTTCAGGTGTGAGGTCCTGTTTGTCCTGTTTGACAGATGACATGCATGGAGCACAGACGTCCACAAAACAGTGTTCTTAAAGGTTCATTAAGACTAAGGGAGGATGCTTGTACTTATTAGGACAAGATGATACATTCTGTTGCTGCTGTAGTTTTACACAGTCCAATCATTCATTTAGGTGTGGTTACAGCCAGCCGTGACCGTGGCAGATTGTTCAGCTCATTGAAAAAACATTATGTGGTAATACCTTTGACCCTTTTACTTGGTGCAATTATTACTGTTCACTTGAATCAATAAAGGGGAGATGCTGTGTGTGTGGGATTCAGCAGCAGAGAAGCATGAAGGATATCCTGCCTCCACCGCGGACACAGAACCATGAAGGTATGTACAAATAAAACAAAAAACACACATTGGACGGTTGCAATTCTATTTCCACAGTAGTATATTCATCATGCCGATGCAAAATAGGCCACACACTGGAGCCACTGTAGGAAAACACACATCTCCTCTTAAACAATGAGGCGCAGACCGAAGAAAACAAGCCCACCTTATGTTGTTTTCCTGTGACTGTTTGGTAATGTCCCTCAGGGACTATCCCCCCCAGGGACTATTTCCCCTCAGGGACTATTCCCCCTCAGGAACTGTCAGGGACAATCCCCTTCCAGGGACTATTTCCCCTCAGAGACTATTCCCCCCCCCAGGGACTATTCCCCCCTCAGGGACTATTCCCCCCCCAGGGACTATTCCCCCCTCAGGGACTATTCCCCCCCCCCCAGGGACTGCCCCCCCTCAGGGACTATTCCCCTCCAGGGACTGCCCCCCCTCAGGGACTATTCCCCTCCAGGGACTGCCCCCCCATTGTGCTCCCGGAGATCCTTCACAATGTATTGTTGGGTTTTATATAATGTCGTTGTTGTTGTTCTGTATATTTTTATATTCTTGGACACACGTCCACAAACAGGGAGGGCATTTATCTGTGATTAGGAAGCGTGCTCCTTCCTTGCTCCTCGTCTTCCTCCTTCCTGAACTCCAGGGTGTGAAGCTCCCGCTGAGAGTGAAGGCCTCGTTCTTCTGGGACGCCAGCGCAGACTCACTTCTCTGTTCCTTGTTTTTTTCAGCAACACAATTCAGTTTGACGTTGGATTTGTGGTTTGGAAGTCTGCCGCTTGTTGTCACGCAGGCCGCTGGAGTGGAAGTCCAGTGAGGGAATGTGGACAGTCCAGAAGCACTGCATACAGGTGTCCTCCATCACCTTCCAGTCTCTGCTCTAACCCTTCATCACAAGCCCTTCATCACAAGCCGCGGAGGATTCTGGGGAGGCTGGAACACACGTTATTCTGCTGTCAGGTGAGCATATTGTTTAAATTGTTTGTAAAGTATTTGCAAACATTGCTTTCACTTAAATCAGAAGCTCAATAGTTATAGCACACTTTGGAATGTGTGTGTGTGCGCGTGTGTGCGCGTGTGTGCGTGTGTGTGTGTGTGTGTGTGTGTGTGTGTGTGTGTGTGTGTGTGTGTGTGTGTGTGTGTCTGTGTGTCTGTGTGTGTGTCTGTGTGTGTGTTTGGAGGGGTTAAGTGGTTTTGCTTGAATTGCATGAACACCATTTGTCTGCTTTCTTTGTAATTCCCCTACGTTCAATTTAAGCATATCTCCAGGTAGAGTTTGTCTTTCATTTCTCTTTTTTAGAAACAAAATGAGCTGCAGGACCTTCTTTGTTTGTGTAAAATCAGTCAAATAGATCAGCACTGAGGCAAACATAACTTTTGGTTTGCTATGTCGTCCTAAACATTAGACAGACAGACAGACAGACAGACGTACTTTAATAATCCCTGAGGGAAATTGCATAAATGCATTAATGCTATCCACCGCTATCCACCGTGATGAACGGCTGCTGATTCACACTCAGCACCGTTACTTTGACTGGAGCGCTGTTTGATTGTTGCACCATTGTTATGGGAACCAATGAGATTCAAAGCTACATCTGTGGGAGAACCACCACCAGAACAACCATCACAGGTCCTCTGAAACCAATCATAGATTTCCCAGAGTGACCCACTGACACGGTTGTTATTCCGGTGTCCAGAATGTGTTGTGGTTGGTATAAAGGCACTGGCAGTGGACAGTAGATCTAAGTGTTTTGGGTGTCTGGCAGCCATCTGACACCCAGAAACAACAGCTCAATAGCGTCATTAGAGGAGCCGAGCATCTGGAAGGAAGAGGCTGAAGCAGACAGATCAAGCGAAGGGAAACATATACCTGAACACCTCCAAGTGGCACGGAAAATACAGACATAAACAGAGACAAGCCCATTGACATGAACACATCCGTCCAACACATAAAGCAGGACAGAGGGGGGGGGGCACGCTGCTGAATCATCACCACATTATCATATCATTGTATATGCTTTACATTTGATGAACAAACAGATCGCCGATTCTATCAAGTGGATGGAGTGACCCTGCACCAGTGGTTGTTTTTATGTTTGAGTGCATGTTGCTGCCAGTGTGTGCAGTGGTGGTGTTGTAGAGATGATGGAGCAGGTCACTGGTTCAGATGCATGTTGCTGCCAGTGTGTGCAGTGGTGGTGTTGTAGAGATGATGGAGCAGGTCACTGGTTCAGATGCATGTTGCTGCCAGTGTGTGCAGTGGTGGTGTTGTAGAGATGATGGAGCAGGTCACTGGTTCAGATGCATGTTGCTGCCAGTGTGTGCAGTGGTGGTGTTGTAGAGATGATGGAGCAGGTCACTGGTTCAGATGCATGTTGCTGCCAGTGTGTGCAGTGGTGGTGTTGTAGAGATGATGGAGCAGGTCACTGGTTCAGATGCATGTTGCTGCCAGTGTGTGCAGTGGTGGTGTTGTAGAGATGATGGAGCAGGTCACTGGTTCAGATGCATGTTGCTGCCAGTGTGTGCAGTGGTGGTGTTGTAGAGATGATGGAGCAGGTCACTGGTTCAGATGCATGTTGCTGCCAGTGTGTGCAGTGGTGGTGTTGTAGAGATGATGGAGCAGGTCACTGGAGTGCTCCCGGTCCTCAGTAATACACACCAGAGCGGGGCGGGGCGATGTATAGAGCCGGGGGCCGTGTGCTTCGGGGGAACACGTATTTTCACACTAAAGGACACATTGCGATGCAAACTGCAGTATGGCCTTGTCTGCAGTGTGTGATCAATACGCCCATGGTGGAGCAGGGGAGATGCCCTGTCTCTATAGACCTGTGTTTCTAGACAGAGCCGCTGAGCGCTTTCACTGTCAGACTGAGCTCATTAAAGCAGTTGTCAAAACAAAATGGCCAGAGTGTGACATTTTAGGTGACTTGTGTATCCAAATGGTTGCCTTTTTTTCACACATACCAAAATATGCTTTTAAGTGCAGATGAAATCCAGATGGTGAACTGGGTTGTGAGGGTCATCAAACCATCAATGTGTTCACAAGACTGGTGTCACAAGCTCCTTCTACACTGCATATAAACAATGAAGGAGCCTGGCTGCAGCACTAAAAAAGTCCTCAACACATCATATTATTATCATATTGATAAAGGGTGAGATTCAGGTGATACAGAAGAGAGGCCTGGACAGTAAGTATCAGGTGGCTGTGTGATGACTGACGTGGTTAACAGCTTGTTATTGAACAACTGATCTGTTGAGGTTCTTTGTGTGATCAAATGACACCATGTCAAAGTGTGAGGGTGTGCGTGTTAGTTCAGGACAGGAGGGGGAGGCTGTATATAGGTGGAGGCTGTATATACATACAGGGTGGAGGGTAGAGGCTGTATATATCTATAGGGTGGAGGCTGTATATACCCACAGGGTGGAGGCTGTATATACCTACAGGGTGGAGGGTAGAGGCTGTATATATCTATAGGGTGGAGGCTGTATATACCCACAGGGTGGAGGGTGGAGGCTGTATATAGGTGGAGAGTGGAGGCTGTAAATACCTACAAGGTGGAGGCTGTATATAGGTGGAGAGTGGAGGCTGTAAATACCTACAAGGTGGAGGCTGTATATAGGTGGAGGGTGGAGGCTGTAAATACCTACAAGGTGGAGGCTATATATAGTTGGAGGGTGGAGGCTATATATAGTTGGAGGGTGGAGGCTGTAAATACCTACAAGGTGGAGGCTGTATATAGGTGGAGGGTGGAGGCTGTAAGTACCTACAAGGTGGAGGCTGTATTTAGGTGGAGGGTGGAGGCTGTAAATACCTACAAGGTGGAGGCTGTATATAGGTGGAGGGTGGAGGCTGTAAATACCTACAAGGTGGAGGCTGTATTTAGGTGGAGGCTGTAAATACCTACAATGTGGAGGCTGTATATAGGTGGAGGGTGGAGGCTGTAAATACCTACAAGGTGGAGGCTGTATATAGGTGGAGGGTGGAGGCTGTAAGTACCTACAAGGTGGAGGCTGTATATAGGTGGAGGGTGGAGGCTGTAAGTACCTACAAGGTGGAGGCTGTATATAGGTGGAGGGTGGAGGCTGCATGCAGGACCAACATTGCGTAGCACTCATCTCATCTCTCCGTTCACTACTGCTCCCCACGAGACAAACAAGCAGCCCTCTACACACACGTGCAGCCCAGACGACCTGCACACCAACACCCTGTGGTCTGGAGGACGGAAGCTCCATTAACTCCACAGTGTCCTAAACATGAAGAGATTGTAAAAACCATGGTGACAGACCAATGCACCCCAGTGCCAAAGTGAGACCCCAAATAACCACGTTGGTAGTAAGGATAATGACTTGATAGTAATGTTTGTCAGAGTGTGACTGTGTTATTTACATCATCACTTCTACAGCTCTGTGCTGCCAGCGGGACTCAGCAGCCGCCAGAATCCCCAGGACCGCCTGCTGCTGGGACGCTGCAGAACCAGGGTCCCTGCAGGGTCACCGGCACAACCTCCAGGCCCTCTCCACCATGCATCTCACCACGCTAGGACCCTGCGCTAGGACCATGCTCGAGGACTCTGATCTAGGACTCTACTCTAGGACTCTGCTCCTCTACGCTAGCATCCTGTTTGAGGACTCTGTTCTAGGACTCTCCTCTAGAACTCTCCTCTAGGACTCTCCTCAAGGACTCTGCTCTAGGACTCTGTTCTAGGACTCTCCTCTAGGACTCTCCTCTAGGACTCTCCTCTAGGACTCTGTTCTAGGACTCTCCTCTAGGACTCCGCTCTAGGACTCTACTCTAGGACTCTCCTCTAGGACTCTGTTCTAGGACTCTCCTCTAGGACTCTCCTCTTGGACTCTGTTCTAGGACTCTCCTCTAGGACTCCGCTCTAGGACTCTGTTCTAGGGCTCTCCTCAAGGACTCTGCTCTAGGACTCTCCTCTAGGACTCTCCTCTAGGACTCTGTTCTAGGACTCTCCTCAAGGACTCTCCTCTAGGACTCTCCTCTAGGACTCTCCTCTAGGACTCTGCTCTAGGACTCTCCTCTAGGACTCTGCTCTAGGACTCTGTTCTAGGACTCTCCTCTAGGACTCTCCTCTAGGACTCTCCTCTAGGACTCTGCTCTAGGACTCTCCTCTAGGACTCTGCTCTAGGACTCTGCTCTAGGACTCTCCTCTAGGACTCTCCTCTAGGACTCTCCTCAAGGACTCTCCTCTAGGACTCTGCTCTAGGACTCTGCTCTAGGACTCTCCTCTGGGACTCTCCTCTAGGACTCTGCTCTAGGACTCTGCTCTAGGAATCTCCTCTAGGACTCTCCTCAAGGACTCTCCTCTAGGACTCTGCTCTAGGACTCTGCTCTAGGAATCTCCTCTAGGACTCTGCTCTAGGACTCTGCTCTAGGCCCAGTGGCCCCACCACCCGTGGCAGCATTATCACTCAACACACACACACACACTCATTACGGCTCACCAGGGGTGACACACACATACACACACGAGCCAAAGTTTGTTGGGGGCACAGTAGGACAGTTCTTGTTCTTGTTCTTGTTGTGTTGTGTTTTTATATATCTCCTGCAGGGCCTGATTTGAATGTGTATGTTTATGTGCTAAATAAATATACAACATTTGCACAATTTCTAACTATGACTTCTTTTATCATCTGCACCCAATTTATAAAGAAGAAATGTTATGGCTTTTTGTCTCTTTGTTGTCAGTAACGGGGAGAAGATGATTTAGAATCTCACAAGAAAGATCCAGAAAGTGGAGTCAGCGATACCTGTGGTGTTCTCATGTTAGCTTTGTGTTGCAGGCGATGGACCAGAAGACCCCCAGAGCAGCAGGACAGCAGCCTTTAGGAACCATGCTTATGAGGGGGGGGGGGGGGGGGGGGGGGGAGGTACAGAATGGTTCAATATTTGTCCTGAGACACAGGATGTATAGGTTATGTTACAGATGGTATAGGATCTCTTGACCGCGCTGTGGGTCTGCGTACAATTGGGACAGGATGGGACATTGAAAACAAGGGTGGTAACCTGTGCGTATATTCTCAGCCATGTGTACAAGACCCTGGTAGGTACATGTTACCATACTCCACTTCAGCGAGTCCACTGGGGGACATCAGAACACTGGTTGTGGAAATCAAAAACATGGACCTCAAACTGTGGACTGAGCTGTGCAACAGTCAGGATGGCTCCCTGCCTCCTGTAGCAGAGACAAGAAGAGCACAAGAAGACTGCACACCAAAGGCTGGAGGGAAAGGTTTGGAACTTCAACTGAAACCAAGTAAAGCAGTTATAGACAACAATTTAGAGTCTTGGCGTGTCCACTTGTACCTGCTCAGCAGGAAAGTTCCCTCTCAGTTTTCATTTCTGTACATTTCTATTCAATCAGTCACAAGCTATCCTCTACCTGCATTCCTCGGTCCTGTTTGGTTTGATCAGCCCCACGCCACTCAGACGGAGCCTGTCTGAAGACCCGCCCACAGACAGAGGGTGGTGGACGCCCGGGGTCTGGCATCTGCCAGCCAGAGAGTTATCCAAATGTCTCCACATTCACCCCCCTGACTGGAAAGGATCAAATCACATGGGTGTGTGTGTGTGTGTGTGTGTGTGAGAGAGACACACAAGTTAAGGGTTTGAATGAATGTGCTAAATGTAGATAAACACCTATTAACACTAAGGCATGAGATATTTCAATTTCCGCAAAGGCAAGCAGTAGGCTAAGTATGCAGTATGTGTTCCGAATCAAACCAATCCAAAATGTATTCTCCTCATCCCAGTGCTTGACCCTGGCAGCGAGCGAGAGGGGGTGGGCCACGCCCCCCTGTCCTGGGAAGACAGATGAGAGCCTCATGGCGAGTCAGCATGTTGGCTGGAAGGTTGTACTGAAGACATCTGGTCCTGTGTCACTTCACAGGGCTTCTCACAGCCACCAGGGCTGTGACCCCCTGCTGCACGGCCCCGGGATGCTGCACAGCCCCGGGATGCTGCACGGCCCCGGGATGCTGCATGGCCTCGGGATGCTGCACGGCCCCGGGATGCTGCACGGCCCCGGGATGCTGCACGGCCCCGGGATGCTGCACGGCCCCGGGGCAGCAGGCTGCACGGCCCCAGGATGCTGCACGGCCCCGGGATGCTGCACGGCCCGGGATGCTGCACGGCCCCGGGATGCTGCACGGCCCCGGGATGCTGCACGGCCCGGGATGCTGCACGGCCCGGGATGCTGCACGGCCCCGGGATGCTGCACGGCCCCGGGATGCTGCACGGCCCGGGATGCTGCACGGCCCCGGGATGCTGCACGGCCCCGGGGCGGCCCCCTCCACTGGGACAGCCTACTTCACACATCCTCAACACCCTGCTTCTACAAACATGTCGGGTTGTATACGCACGCACGCACATGCACACATGCACGCACGCACACACACACACACACACACACACACACACACACACACACACACACACACACGGGTTTGGGGAGTCACTTGGAAGTGATTTGTTTTGCTTATGGAGCAGCTTCTCCTACAACCAACAAAGATGTGCTTCTGTGAATACGTGTCAATAGTAAATAACAAACCCAACGGGGTCCGTGTCCAGTGGCAGCAGCCCCCCTGGGTGGAGCTGTGACTGAGCAGTGTACTTCAGGCCCGGCTCAGCTCACCGTATCGCTGAACAAAGAACCCAGAACACCAGCTGTCCTCGGCGTTCATCTGTTGACGCAAGCAAAGACGGCGTCCGTGTGTTTTACTGTTCTCCTCAGAAGCCACAAACACATGCCGTGTGCAGAAAGAAGCCTCTGTGTGCATGTTAACCAGGCATCTGTCACCACGGGGCCGGCACCACGGCGCTGACTCACACTGTCGTAACGCTCAGTGGAGCTCCGCTTCACTGCTCTGAGTCCCGTGCTGTATTGCCCATGCATGTGCACGCATATTTCAATTCCCTGCATGATCACCCGCTGTGATTGTGTTGTGTGCACACGAATGCATGCACACACATACGCACAGCCACACACACTCACAGTCTCATACAGACACACACACACACACACCGACACACACACACACACACATATACATATACACACTTACAAGCTATCTCTGTTTATTTTTACATATGGTTTGTCCGGTCTCATCCAAGGCCAGAAAAACAAAGAGGGGAAAAAACAAAGTAGACCCAGGTCACAAGGTCAGCAGGCCTCCAACAGGAAGTGACCCACCATACAGGACCATTACAACATACATGGTCTGGCCTGGCCCCATCATAACACATTATCATACAGCATCAGTTATCATACATCACATGTAGTACCATCGAAATGCTACCATACATCATAGCACATAACATATCACCAGTGTTGGGTAGTAACGCGTTATTAGTAACGCAGTTATAACGCCGTTATTTTTTTCAGTAACGCGTTACGTAACGCGTTGTTTTTTTTAAAATTCAGTAACTCCGTTCCCGTTACCAAACGCTACGTTACTCCGTTCCTTTTGGTAAGGTTTTACAACGGCACGCAGTTCCCGATCAATAAAGTTTAATTGAATTGAAAAACAAAGCTGTCGCCTCTAGCGTCACACACGTAATCAAACACGCGCCCCGAAGATGACTGGACAGGTCAGTGCACGGCATGATGGCGAGCGATGGCGAGTTTCTACTCTTGGAAATACTCAATTTTTTTCAACTCGAGAGCAAAGGGGAAAACAACATTTCGGTAAGATGTAAACTGTGCCCCGGGTCAAAAATCCTCTGTATGGCGAAAAACAGCAACAGCAATCTGCTGAAGCACATCGAGAAGCGGCATGCACACACACACACACACACACACACACACACACACACACACACACACACACACACACACACACACACACACACACACACACACACACACACACACACACACACACACACACACACACACACACACACACACACACGCACACACACACGCGCGCGCGCGGCGCTCCGAGGAGGCGGAGCGAGGACGCGGCGGAGGCGTCTCTGCCTCTCGCACGGCGGCGGCTCAGCGGCGCTCAGCCGGCCGACGTGGACGTCAGAATATTGTTGTCAGTTATTTATATCAGAATGTCTGTATTTGCTTTTAAGCCACTTAAATTTTTGGCAGTTTGTTTTTGAATACCAAATAAGAAAAAATTGCCTTGTTTAGCACCCTTGTTTAGCAGATCTGTTGTGTTGGTGCACAACAGATCATATTGCTTGGATGATTAGATTCAGTGATGGGGATGCAAATGAATTGAAAAGGTTGTATTATTTTGTATTATTCAGCATCAGTACAGAACTGAAATGACGGCTAGAGGGGAACTCAATCAATCAACCCAGAGCATTGGAAGAACGTTTTACAGTAACTAAAAAGTTACTTTCTCAGTAACGCATTACTTTTTGGTTTAAGTAACTGAGTTACTGAGTTACTTTTTTACAAAGTAATTAGTAACTGTAACTAGTTACTATTTTTCAATAACTAGCACAACACTGCATATCACATGTTTAATGATGAGAGAGCGAGACATGACCTTTGAGAGCAGAGAGAATGGGAAAAGGGACCGACACTGTTGCCATGGCAACTGGTTCACCGCGTGTCCGCAGCACCGAGGCGGCTGGTTCGATGGTCGGCCCGAGGTTCAAACCATTGAGAACAGAGCCTTTATAGTCCCCCTGCCCCTTGGGCTTCAGTGCTGGTGTGATGCTCTAACGGCAGCGCGGCCAGGTCCCAGCAGACAGCCAGGTGTGGTCTGAGCTTGGTGCAGGGGAGTAGTCGACCCTAGAGAGAGTCTTCCTGCATGCACGTGAACACCGCTGCTCAGCCTGGCCTCCTACAACAGGAAGCAGCAGAGTAAGCCTGCTCCCTGAAGGAGGTCTCCCTGGCTCTTGAGGCTGAAGGCTTCTTGTCAGCAGGAGTATCCCATCGATCTGCCCAGGAGAGGTCACACAGGTCTGGTTCCCTCTGGGAAGTGGGATTAGCTTCAGCTGCAGCCAGTGGGCTCTGAACCTTGATGTACTCAAGCAGATGTGTTTGGACATTTAAACTAGCAAGTCAGTAGTAAGCCCATATTAAATGATTATTCTCATCTTAAAGATACGTCTTTTAGCTGGAGTTGGTCTGGGATTCTGGTGGTAAAACTGATGCATGTTTAGCTTGAGATGTTGTGAGGCTCATGTTTAGGTTGAGATGTTGTGAGGCTCATGTTTAGCTTGAGATGTTGTGAGGCTCATGTTTAGCTTGAGATGTTGTGAGGCTCATGTTTAGCTTAAGATGTTGTGAGGCTCATGTTTAGCTTGAGATGTTGTGAGGCTCATGTTTAGGTTGAGATGTTGTGAGGCTCATGTTTAGCTTGAGATGTTGTGAGGCTCATGTTTAGCTTGAGATGTTGTGAGGCTCATGTTTAGCTTGAGATGTTGTGAGGCTCATGTTTAGCTTGAGATGTTGTGAGGCTCATGTTTAGGTTGAGATGTTGTGAGGCTCATGTTTAGCTTGAGATGTTGTGAGGCTCATGTTTAGCTTGAGATGTTGTGAGGCTCATGTTTAGCTTGAGATGTTGTGAGGCTCATGTTTAGGTTGAGATGTTGTGAGGCTCATGTTTAGCTTGAGATGTTGTGAGGCTCATGTTTAGCTTGAGATGTTGTGAGGCTCATGTTTAGCTTGAGATGTTGTGAGGCTCATGTTTAGCTTGAGATGTTGTGAGGCTCATGTTTAGCTTGAGATGTTGTGAGGCTCATGTTTAGGTTGAGATGTTGTGAGGCTCATGTTTAGGTTGAGATGTTGTGAGGCTCATGTTTAGCTTGAGATGTTGTGAGGCTCATGTTTAGCTTGAGATGTTGTGAGGCTCATGTTTAGCTTGAGATGTTGTGAGGCTCATGTTTAGCTTGAGATGTTGTGAGGCTCATGTTTAGCTTGAGATGTTGTGAGGCTCATGTTTAGCTTGAGATGTTGTGAGGCTCATGTTTAGCTTGAGATGTTGTGAGGCTCATGTTTAGCTTGAGATGTTGTGAGGCTCATGTTTAGCTTGAGATGTTGTGAGGCTCATGTTTAGCTTGAGATGTTGTGAGGCTCATGTTTAGCTTGAGATGTTGTGAGGCTCATGTTTAGCTTGAGATGTTGTGAGGCTCATGTTTAGGTTGAGATGTTGTGAGGCTCATGTTTAGCTTGAGATGTTGTGAGGCTCATGTTTAGCTTGAGATGTTGTGAGGCTCATGTTTAGCTTGAGATGTTGTGAGGCTCATGTTTAGCTTGAGATGTTGTGAGGCTCATGTTTAGCTTGAGATGTTGTGAGGCTCATGTTTAGCTTGAGATGTTGTGAGGCTCATGTTTAGCAGAGCAGCACTCAATTTGAGTTGTTCAATTAATAAAAAACTTAAAACTCATGTGAAATGAACGCAGGACAAATGAGGTAAATAAGTCTTGTTAGTGCCAACATAACATAAAAATAAACAAAAAGATCAAATGTATAATAGAAATGATTGGTTGCACAAAAATATTTTCAACTAATATAGTAATTCAAATGAAGATTCAGATTTTGATGAATCCCTGCCATACAGAATAAAAGCCAATACTTAAAGGGATATATTGCTCCAAGGACACAGCGCCATCTAGTGTTCTAGTGGCTACAACGACCTTGTGGAAAAACATCATCATACACAAACATCATTATTACAGTTGAACTTTAATAAACACCCAACAAACAAAAGGCTGAGATTCAATCTTGATCCTTAACTATCACATTGTGTGGCAAATGAGCCATTTCACATCCTACAAGCACAGGCTGGGCCTGGTGTGAAGTGAGGACCCTGCGGGGAGCCTACGAGGACCCTGCGGGGAGCCTACGAGGACCCTGCGAGGAGCCTACGAGGACCCTGAGGGGAGCCTACGAGGACCCTGCGAGGAGCCTACGAGGACCCTGCGGGGAGCCTACAGGGACCCTGCGGGGATTATGCGGGGAGCCTACAGGGACCCTGCGGGGATTCTACGAGGACCCTGCGGGGAGCCTACGAGGACCCTGCGGGGAGCCTACAGGGATCCTGCGGGGATTCTACGAGGACCCTGCGGGGAGCCTACAGGGACCCTGCGGGGATTCTACGAGGACCCTGCGGGGAGCCTACAGGGATCCTGCGGGGATTCTACGAGGACCGTGCGGGGAGCCTACAGGGACCCTGCGGGGAGCCTACAGGGACCCTGCGGGGAGCCTACGAGGACCCTGCAGGGAGCCTACGAGGACCCTGCGAGGAGCCTACAGGGATCCTGCGGGGATTCTACGAGGACCCTGCGGGGAGCCTACAGGGGAGCCTACGAGGACCCTGCGGGGAGCCTACGAGGACCCTGCGGGGAGCCTACAGGGACCCTGCGGGGAGCCTACGAGGACCCTGCGGGGAGCCTACAGGGATCCTGCGGGGAGCCTACAGGGACCCAACGAGGACCCTGCGGGGAGCCTACGAGGACCCTGCAGGGACCCTGCGGGGACTACCTCTTCTGAGAGTTCTTGTAGAAGGACAGCATGTCGTCCAGGCTCTGGGGGGGGCAGCCAGGAGGGAACAGGCCCTGGTCCCAAGGGGGGGGCTGCTGAGGGAGAGTCTGGGGGGGAGGTGGAGGGGGGCATCCAGGAGGGTACAGGCCCGGGTACTGAGGGGGGTATAGAGGCGGGTACTGGCCCGGGTACTGAGGGGGGTAGGGGGGAGGAGGGGGAGAGGCGTAGGGAAGGGGTGATGCTGGAGGCTGAAACGGCGGGCGGTGTGGCAGCGGGGGGGGAGGGTAGCTGAGAGGGGGAGAGGACTGGGTGTAGGGGGCCGACAGGGGGGGCTGCGGGGCCGGTTCCCCAGCACAGTTCTGAGGCGCAGGCTGTGGGTCTGCTCGGGTCTGTGTGGGAGCGGCCGCCGACCGTGGAGCAGCAGGCGGAGCCTGAGCTTCAGGTTCAGGTTCTGGTTCTGGTTCCGCCTCGCCGCAGCTCTTCCCTGAGCCACTAGACCACTTGAAGGACATCTTGGTTCTGCTCTGAGCGGGGGAGGGCTCGCCCCGCGGCCTCCTCTCAGCGTAGTACGCCGAGGGAGGAGCAAACTCTGCATCACGCTCCTGACGGCGCCGCGTGGTCCACTCACCAAGCATGAACTCTGAGAGAGGAGGAGAACATGAACTGAGAGGAGGAGAACATGACCTGAGAGGAGGAGAACATGAACTGAGAGAGGAGGAGAACATGAACTGAGAGGAGGAGAACATGAACTGAGAGGAGGAGAACATGAACTGAGAGGAGAACATGAACTGAGAGAGGAGGAGAACATGAACTGAGAGAGGAGGAGAACATGAACTGAGAGGAGAACATGAACTGAGAGGAGAACATGAACTGAGAGGAGAACATGAACTGAGAGGAGGAGAACATGAACTGAGAGGAGAACATGAACTGAGAGAGGAGGAGAACATGAACTGAGAGGAGGAGAACATGAACTGAGAGAGGAGGAGAACATGAACTGAGAGGAGAACATGAACTGAGAGGAGAACATGAACTGAGAGGAGAACATGAACTGAGAGGAGAACATGAACTGAGAGAGGAGGAGAACATGAACTGAGAGAGGAGAACATGAACTGAGAGAGGAGGAGAACATGAACTGAGAGAGGAGGAGAACATGAACTAAGAGAGGAGGAGAACATGAACTGAGAGAGGAGGAGAACATGAACTGAGAGACGAGGAGAGCTGAAGGGTCTGGGGAAATACTGTAACATCAACCAACCAACCGAATAATACCCAGAGAGAATGTAAACTGAGAATTCAAACGCTTGAGACCTAGGGCCCATCCACACGGAGACGGTTTTCGAGTGAAACCGCATAGGTCTTGTGCGTTTAGGCCGACTGTTACGATGGATCTGGTGTTTTTGGTGCCTGAAAACGCACTTTTTTTAAACCAGGTCCCAGGGTGGAAAAGTCAAAAACGTTTCAGGTTTTGGATTCGTGTTGACACCAGAAACGCAAACGATGATGTCATCGGCCAGAGTCGGAGCGAAATAAATGTGGAGGATATGCCTTTAGAATGACTCTAGAAATTAAATAAATAATAAATATGGTTATTTATCTCCTTTTGGATTGGTCTCCACGAATTAACCATTTAATGGGCAGGTAAGTGAAACCGCGCCGACCTAACATCGCACAACATGTATATATATTCCACAATTGATTCATTTATAGTCTATCCGATTTTCTAATCTGTGCAAACAAGTTCACGCGTTGGGACGCCAGGGTCCATGAGAGGAAGATGTTGGATGATGAATTGACTGCCTGTGTTGGACTTATCGACTGTTGAGTGGTTTAGGTAGTTTCATGTTGTTGGGGGTCTGTCACTTAGGCATACTCTGCAACATGAAACTGTTTTTCGGTGGATTTCTGTAGCTGAAACAGCGGCCTGGAATATGTACTAATGCGTTTCTAGAGCTAGATGTGTTTCAGCAATGACTCCGTCGTTACGGAGAAATGTCTGGCCCCCCTGCAGAGACAAATGGGGGGGGGGGGAAGATGGTTTTCTAAATCTGTCTTTGTGTGGATGGGGCCCCAGACTGGTCCACAGCCTCCCTCAAAGACAGCCCCTCAGGTCCTCAACACCACACCTCCATTCACACTGGACAATCAGCCTACCTTTTCCCCTGTCCCATTCCCTGACGTGGGGAACCCCAGGCTTGGTGTCCTTCCTCTCTTGGACCTCCACCACCACCCTCTTTACTGTGCTGATGTCAGGCAGCTCCTCCACTGCAGGCGAGGGTCCAACCAGAAGGTCTTCCTCCTCGTCTGTAAGAAAAGCATAACCCAGCGCCTTACTAGCGGTTCTGACCCACACAGAACACCACGGGAAGCGCAGTCACATCTTAGCATGGGAGGAGGTGATGAATGCTGACCTTCAATCTCCTCTGTTTTCAGGTCCTCCTCCTCCTCAGTGCCGTCCAACTTACTCTTCTTCATCTTCCTCTGCCTCACCTTGGCCAGGCGGGCCTGCAGGAGCGCCTTCCTCTTGTCCTTCAGCCGCTCCCTCTTACCACGCTGCTCTGTGGTCTGGAGGTGGACGGGAGGAGGAAGGTCAGTATTCCACAGTTCTTATGCAGACCCTCAATGTGGGCAGAGAGTCTGGCCCGTGGCTGTCTGGTACGGTGCCCAGGACCCTCACTCAGGAGGGTCCTGTGTGTCTGATCATTCAATCATTACAGATTACAATTCCCGATAACTTGAACCTACCTGGTCTCGGAGCATGTCCAGCGTCTCTCTCTGTTTGCTGCGCTGCTCTCGGTCCTGAGAGAAGGCAAAGTAGCCGACACCCAGCTCGCGAGCCTCTGAAACAAACAGAGGGAACATCTTTTCATATCCATGCTGTTCAATAAACGACCCCAGCAACACGAGCCACCCAGAGGGTCCAGATGGCTGCAGACCTTGCTCCCTGATGTCCTCAAAGTGGACGGGCCCGATGGGCCTGCTCAGGGCTTCCTCTTCCTCCCGTTCCCACTGCTGTCTCTGGAGCTCCCGCCGCATGTCCTCTGACAGCAGAGTCTTCTCAGTGGAGGGCTTTCTGCAGAGGACCACAGAGGACATCTTAAATGCTATGCCTCATGGGAGAACGAGCCCCGGCTTACAGAGGAAGAAAGATGGTTTAAAGACCTGGAACCTTTCTTAGATGACTGATGCTACCATTTGTACAGTCAGCATCCTGCTTTACAGACTCCTGTACTGACTGATGACTAACCCTAACCCTGATGACTCTGAGGGGTGGGTGCTCTTCATATTCACTATTCTGTTGTAAACTTTGCCTGGAAGAACATTGTAAGAGCAGATTTGATGTCAATTGTGTGTGTGTGTGTGTGGGTGTGGTCCGATTGTGATTGGCGGGTCAGCCGATATATGGTAGGAACCTTTGGGGGCTCGTCAGGTGTTTCCAACCGGAAAGGTAAAAACAGTTTTGACCGCTACTCTGCGCTAGGATACGCGACGCTAGAATACGCTGTGTGGATGAGAAAAGTGTGATCAAGGTATGAAATCTAAAACAAATGGACCTTTTTGCATCTAAACTGAAAACCAACTGGACTCTCATTCATCCGTCAAAGCGCGTCAAACAAATGTACTGTTGAAATACCTCAGTAGCTTAAAGCCTTGGCTTAGCTTCTACAGACATATTCAATGTTTCTGAGGAGAGGATAGAGTCAGCTGAAGGGCACCAGCATGTTGTAAGGGTCCACCCAGAAGCAGAACTATGCCTTCACACTGCCTGGAGACTGGGGGACTTACATTTTGCCGTTCAAACTTTCATCCATTTTCATGAAGCCCGGCAGGTCTCTCCGCATGCACCTGCGGGAGCGTCCCAGGCCGTCCACATAGTTCACCCTACACAGAGACACCAAGCATGCTTACAGCTCACACTAACCAACATGGTCATATATACATCATATAGTTTCATCATCATTATTTTTAGACAAGTAAATTATACACAGATGAGTGCATTTGTACAAGTAAAACCAATAAATTAATGTGTTTGGTCACTGAATGTTGTCCATTAAGATATCTAATATAAGTAAGAATAAGAGTTGGTCTTACCACTCCTCCTCTGGGTCCTGGGGAGCAGGGATGGGAATGGACATGCTTCTTTCTTCATCTTCTCTCTCCATCTGCTCCTGGGTTTCTTTTCTCTTGTTAATGATCTTCTGCGTGAAATCGACCAGAAACATGGCCTCGGTCTCTTCGTCTAACACATCAAGAGACAAACACCAGTTACTCCTCGTGTTGTCCCTGCTCTGTGAGGCTGTTGGCTCTTTATCAACAGCCATGAATGTAACCTCAATAACATCAACAATCTTCCACTTCAAAATGAAGGACAGTCAACCTGGAAGGTCTCCTTTCGTCATTTGTTCGTAGAGTTTGGCCTTTTCTTCTAATCGGCGCCTGTTAACAAACACAAACGTGGACTGACTTGATGGAAAACGGTTTATTAAATGCGTCCACTGTTATGTGTGTGCGTCACTACTCACTTGGACTTATCCAGATTGCTCTCCTCCTCAGACGCCTGTTCCACATCTTTCTGCTGTCGTTCGGACACCCCTTCGTTCTGCCTGCTCCAAACATTGGGCTTCTACGACCCAAGTTCAATAAAAATACGTTAAACCAAAACAAGCAGGGGATTGTTGTCAGGTGTTTATGGCTGCCTGATGCAATACAACCTACCTTGACATTGACTTTGGTTTTAACGCCAGCACCCGCATTCTCTTGGCCTAGTTTTTCTAGTTTGAACTGCTCCTGCTTCCTGTAGAGCTCAGTTCTGAGGTCGACCAGCTGCAGGAGTCACAACACCAGACATTAGACACGTTCAGCAGGAGTCACAACAGCGGACATTAGACACGTTCAGCAGGAGTCACAACAGCGGACATTAGACACGTTCAGCAGGAGTACTGAACATTAGACACGTTCAGCAGGAGTCACAACAGCGGACATTAGACACGTTCAGCAGGAGTCACAACACTGGTCATGAGTCCTGAATGCTAACGTGGCTAACGTAGCGGCCGCAGGGCAGAGAACACATGTTACACCACATTCCGACATGTGTTGGGTCAGTTTGTCTGTCTATGTTGGCACTTACAGAAGAAGCTGTCACGTTATACGGTTTCTTCTTGTCCATGTCTGCTTGTCAGTGCAGTCGATACTCCTACAAGCTGCTAAGTTACATTAGCCATAGACATTAGCCCTAAAGACTTCTTCCTGTGTGCTACTCGTGGTTTGGTTTGTTGGCGACCGCCGACTAGTGGATCCTTGGTGCATTTAAAATGGAAGCGCTTCCATCCAACTGTACACTACACATTTTCACATTTAATTTTCACATTTAATGTGAAAATGTGAAGTACAGTTAACAATGACATACGTTTTACTGAAGATTATGAGACAC
This sequence comes from Urophycis tenuis, assembly GCA_036785325.1. NCBI lineage: Eukaryota > Metazoa > Chordata > Actinopteri > Gadiformes > Phycidae > Urophycis > Urophycis tenuis. The sequence continues at coordinate 6,226,294 of JAXIVH010000024.1, read as the reverse complement.
CTTTTTTATCTATCTATCTATCTATCTATACACACACACACACACACACACACACACACACACACACACACACACACACAATCACAGAGAAGTTTAACGTCCTGCATTTAAAATTACGATAACTTTTTTTTTTTAATTACTGGTTGGATTATGTGTCTCCCAATGCTTTAAACACATTACTACACAAAATACATTTGTGTGCTTTGTTCTTTTCAAATGTTTCCCCATAATAGAGCTGAGTAGGTCCATCCCATTCAAGCCAGACAAATATGGAACTGGAAACAATAGATTTGGATCATTTGCAATCGGCAGCATCTATTAGGCAGCCCAGGTGCCGGTTGGTTGGCTCATTAATGGCCCATGGCATGATAAGGAGGCCTGTCGCTGGTCACAACAGAGCAATGCCTACTTTGTTATCAATCTAATCATTTGAACAGCCAATCAATATTAACATTAACCTGGTATGGACGGGGGGAACAATGAGGACAGACGGTATAAATGGACACTGGACTCGCTGGTCCAACCAAGTCAGGAAGCTGAGCCACTGGTGAGTACTCACACCAGCTACATGCACAACCGCCTCCAGCAAGATGTTTACTGTTGCTCTTCTTCCCAGACCGCCCACCATGATGCGAGAGACCACCACAGTGCTCCTCCTCGTCTGCTCCCTGGTCATCTGGAGCCAGCCCACCAGAGCGGGGGTCACCTTCCTCAGTCCTTCTCATAAGCCCCCGGTGACAGCACTCCTTACACCTTCATGCTGCACTTGGATCACCAGATGACATTACATTTGAATGCCTTGTAACACCAACAAAGCGACATCACTGAATTGAGTCCACAACGTGTCTCCCATCCAGAGCCAAGGGAAGGGGGGCCCGCCTCGGGGGGCCCGCCAGGCCATGGACTGGGCTCCCCCGCTGAGGGAGGGCCAGCTCAAGGTAGGCGCTGACAGCAGCCCGCATAAACGCAGACATTGACACCTCAGGGATCCATCAAACCTTTGGTCCCACCAGCAGATCGCCGCTCCCTTTGAGGTCGGAGTGCCCACGCAGGAGGAGGACTTTGAGGAGGATGGTCAAGTGTTGCAGAACATCTTGCAGTATTTCCTGGGAGACATTGATACAACAGGTGACTCCTCTTATCATGAACCCTACTTTCATGGAATCTTTGCTTTACAAAAAGAATGGCACTTGTAACTGTTTATTTACAAAACCTAATTTATCTTATTACAGAGTGACCTTCAAAGCCCTGAAAACCAATAAGCATGTCAATCAATGAAATTATTAAAATCTGTGAAAATCAACACGTTTGCTCAAATGTTCTTTTGACATCTGTAATATAATCTAAAGGCTATGTATACAAGTATGCAACATTTTGTGCAAATTATACATTACTCATTTGTAGAATTTCTTTTAGTTCTTCTTTCCATCTTAAAATGTGGCATTCGCCTGGAGTGTTTCATCGGTATCAGCTTGGCCCGCTGCTGCATTTACACTTCCAATACTGTTGAGCTGTTTAACACAATCTGAATCTTTATGACATATTTCTTTACAACACTCCAAGAGACGAGCTGCAGAATGATTGAGGTCCTAACGAACCCTCCACTCTGCTGTCTTTGTAAATCAGGAAGTTGTTGTCATCTCCACTGTAAGGAGAAGGAGCGCTGGGGTCATTGAGACTAAAACTAGACAGAGACAGAGAGCTTTAACTAAATCCAATTCAATAATATCACTACAACACTATGCCAAACAAACAGCAAAACAAGGTAAAACAACCAGTGAGTGTTTATAGCATGCAATCACCAAACGCAACATTACGAACTGCAACCTGTAGATGTAGAAGTCTTTCTAATGTTGAATACAATGTAAATATGAAACATAGAAGAGCAAAAACCAGCTCATTAGTATCATACAGCCACACAGGGAGGAGAGCTACAGCAAACCTGAACACCAGTGGCCCAGAACTCATTCCTAACAACAAACTAACATGACAATCACAAACAATTACAATTACAAAAGTGGTAAACACTTATGCCAAACTACGTCCTGTCTGGAAGGAAATCCTATGAGGTTACTTCTCATCAAGTCTGTGGTCTGCAGCTGGAACACCCTGTGGGTGTGGCCTCACAGCCCTCTCAGAGTCCTGAGTGTCACCACCTCCCTGGACCCATCCTCTCAGAGTCCTGGTGTCTGAGTGTCACCACCTCCCTGGACCCATCCTCTCAGAGTCCTGGTGTCTGAGTGTCACCACCTCCCTGGACCCATCCTCTCAGAGTCCTGGTGTCTGAGTGTCACCACCTCCCTGGACCCATCTTCTCAGCAGCCTGATCTCCCTCAGGCCCTGGACAGCCATTCCTGGATCGGCTGACAGATCACCATACCAACCTGAGGAAAACAAGAATATAGAAATGTACATCTATCTATTGTCCTATGTTGGGTCATCACCAACTACCAACTACTGCTTGAGGGATTATTACCACCAATAGTTATTAGCATTTCACTGGTGGACAATTACACCATTTAAGGATGAAGACATGTTTGTGCAACACAACAGCTGAATTCTAACCCAAATCAAAAGGAACATATACATGAACAATAGTATTGCCTTGGGCGTCCACTCATCACTATGTTGGTAGGCGTGTCTCAGCTATCACCGCTGGGTGGGGTCCTCAGGGTCACCCTCAGGTTGGGGGGGGGGGGTGGGGGGGGGGGGGGGGGGGGCATATAGCCTGTGAGCATTCCTCTGGTGTCCTGTCATGTTTGAGATGAAAGAATGAGATCTGAGAGCGACTGCTTCCTCTCTCTGGCTCTCTGCTTGTCTCCAGAGCCAGACATACCATTGCATACCATAGGGGTGGACTGAGGAGAGTCCAAGTTAGAACACAAATTGAATACAAAGAAAATCAGATAAAATCCTACTGCTAAGGAAAGGCACTTTAAATATTTGCTTCATGATCTCTTGGTTGAAAAAAGAGACTCAAGACCCAATTGTTCAGAGTTCACCTGAATCCTGCATAACCCTCCCCTCATGCTCTTATTTGTTGTATGTCTTGGCACTTTAATCGCTCTTTGTAACTTGGCACTTAGTCAGAGATGTTGTATAATAGCAATGGTTAATCTAGCAATTGAAATGCTTGAAACTTGTTCTGGTGACTTTCTTAATGTATTAGCAGCAATAATAATAATAATAATAATGCATTTTATTTAAAAAAGCGCCTTTCATGTCACTCAAGGACACTGTACAGACAGAAAAAGATAAATAAAATTAAAATCACATAGTGAGGTAGACAAGACAGTTAAAAAAGGACCTTGGTAGAGAAAAATTTACATAAAAGAGATAAAATAAATAGAAATAAGGCAGATAAAACAAGAAGCAAGGAGGTTAAAGGGAGAAGGCTGTCCGGAAGAGGTGGGTTTTGAGGCGTGTTTTGAAGAGGGGGAGAGAGTCACAGTTCCATAGGTCAGGTGGCAAGGTGTTCCAGAGCTGTGGAGCAGAGCGACTGAAGGCTCTGCCCCCCATTGTGCTGAGGCGGGCAGGGGGCACAGAGAGGTGGATGGAGGAGGAGGATCTGAGGGAACGAGTGGGGATGGTGATGTGTAGGAGGTCGGACAGGTAGGGAGGGGCGAGGTTGTGGATGGCCATGAATGTGAAGAGGAGGAGTTTGTAGGTGATGCGGTGGGTTATAGGAAGCCACCGCAATGACATGTTCCACCTTCTTATGACAAATGTACTCTGGGTAAGTCGCTTTGGATAAAAGTGTTTGCTAAATGCCCTAAATATAAATGTAAATGTAAAAAACAAAAGCAAATCAAGCACCAAACAAGTGAGCCTGCCTTGGTGGGACCTTATCTTTAAAGTGCTCTCTGTAGCTCCTTCTTAAGTTGTGTTTGCCTGTGGAGGGACCGACCACCTCTGGTTCCTCAAGGCGTGCACCCCCTGGAGATGCACGGTCCAGGCGAGGGGTTCAGGTCTTTGGGTGTCATGTTCACGGGGACACCTTCGCAGAGGCCCTCTTCTCTGGAGGCTTCCAGTCTGCAACCATTCAGACTTCACCTTTTTCTCTTTTTGTCCATATTTGAAAATATACTGTAGGCTTAGCCAGAGCCTACTAGCATTCAGGTCACAAAACAAATACTTTCTTCAATCCTTTTTATGTCTTTTATTTGACACTACATTGACTCATGAATGGTTTGGGAAAGGCATGGATAAGTTCTGAAACAGATCAACTAAACCACACTGTCATAACTTTAGTGTTGGAATCATGTTTATTGGGTTGGTGGGGTCATCTGAAACAAGCTGATTTCTGCCCAAACATATGACAACAAATATGTTTCGAGACAGGACTTACATCATTCATCCTGCCATGGGTTCTCCCTCAAAAACATAGCTGCAGTAATATCAGGACATCTTGAAATGCAAGAGAGTAGAACCTTCAATTTAAACCCTTGGTAATCCCAGAGAAGTCTTATAGGTACCAATGGTGGATCTGTGACCTAAACAAAGAAAAGATTGCATGGGTAACTTAACCAACCAAAAGTGAGGGACAGTAAAGTCCCTGAGGACATCTGTGTTGTCCAGATGATTCAGTATCGTGTTGCCTGTATGAATGAATGAAAAGAGTTCAGAAAGCAACCCCTATTTCTGGCTGATTTTCACACCGGCACTATGAGATGGACACATGGAAGGTGTGTGATTCTGGAGAGTCAGATGAAATGTTCCAGTAATGTGTCTGACAACAGACAATCCTAAATGGTTTGTTCCAATTTTAATAATAACGATTTGTTAGAAGGTAGCTTTACTAGCCAGATTTAATGATCAAAATGATCAGGTTAAGATAAATCCACATTTTATCCCTGTAGCTTCTACACTGCTGGACTAGCCACAAAACAAGACTCAACCAACTTGTATGTACTTGTATTTAGTACTTGCATTTTGGGGGGGGGTTCTCCAGCAGCCAGTAAGAGAAGCCCCTTCTAGCGCGGTCGTTGTATTCATTTCTGTACTGCGGCTTGTTCTGAGGTAACACCTTGTTTCCGGGGCAGCTGAGGGACGTACCTGGATAGAAATGTGTTTGTACTAGTTAACTCACTTCTCTCACTAATACATTTACAACTCCAATCAACATTCAATATACATCACCACAAATCAATTATACACTTTGTATGTATTTGATTGTGACAATATTTAATACTCATATTTCCATCCTTCCAGTCTCTTCAAATACTTCTTATGTTTTTTTACTGTTAAATATATTTCAGTTATTCTCTATCATTTTCTTAGTCTTTTTTGCACAGCAATCTGCCTACTATGTAGTTGTTGCAGAGTGCCATTGTTTAGTGCATTGTACTGTGCATGGGATCAATAAAACACCTGAAGTTGTACCTTGCTGTGGAACAGCATTACTGAGTGTCTCTGCAGTCTGCAGGGTCAGGGGAGGTAAGGAGCAGTTTGTGTGAGCTGCTCCGTCTGACTCCTGCACTCTGAAGGCTCCAGAAATGAACCAAGAAAGATGTCAGGATGTTAAGGCAGCATTAATGATGCAGCACATCAGCACAGCCTTATTTTTATCGCTTACTATCCTGTTCAGTGCAGCCATAGGCTCATAGGTTAAGTATTCTTACTGACCTTCATTCTTCAACATGGAGGTTGGAACTAGCCCACAACAAGTTGGGACCTAGTTCAGAAAAAAGAATCAAAAACGCTTGCAGTATTATTTTAATGTACCAAATATGTATGTACAAATATTTCCTTACCATAGTTTTCATGATGGTCCAATGGTCTGAGTGAAGATGTGGAAATATGACAGGATGAATCCTTGGCCATGAGGTCATGCTGGTAAAGGTTATACAAACATTGGTTGCCTGTCAGCATTCTCCGTTATGAAAATCCAGATGAATATATGTGAGGCAAAGAGAAGAGGATTCAAAAACTCACTGTTGCTGTCTAAAGATATTCGAGGCATTTTTCTTCTTCATGCCACCAGACTGCTTTTCTATTTCATCCAGCTCTTTCACAAAAGACAAGGATTTTGTTTCTCTGTTGCTTGGTAACGAAACGAAACACTCGCCTGTTGCCCTACTGAAGAACCAGCAGCTAGTGCAGGCCAGGCTCCCATGGACAGGAGCCCAGACCACTACTGTTCCTTTAGCAAAGCCTGCTAGTGCACGTTTCCACAGGGTTCAGTGTAAGAGACGCCCAGCTCAGTGTTGTGATGCCTTGTAGTTCTACTGCTCCTGAGGCAGGCAGAGGTCAGCAAGTGTTCATTTAGAAAACAACCAAGGCTTTGCAGTTGAAAAATAAATGTGAAATGAGATAAGATTAAAAATAATAAATGCATAATGCATAATGATAACTCATAAGTTGGCTGGAAAAATATATTTATTAAGGAATCACTTCATAGTGTTAACTACTTTAATTATTGAAGTTGAGGTTTGTGTTTCTATACCAAGTAACAAGACTGATAACCTGGGCACGAAGAAATTAATAAAGCCTGATTACAATATTGCAGTCATAATGTAGCACAGTGGTATGCAGGCAACCAAGCAATCTAGATCAAATCTTCCCCTGTAGAGATAGTGACAAGAATGAAATATGCTTTCAAAGAAAGTGATAAACAGTAAAGCGACAATGATACAGTCTACATTCCAACATTTAAAAGGAGACTTTGCCAGAAACGCCTTGCCATTTATGCTCTCAATTCCAACACCACATTGAATAATCACTAGTACCCAGCTTTATGGGTCCTGCCTCCTGGTGAGAAGTCACTAGTGTCTGTAGCACAGAGGATTCATGGGTCCTGCCTCCTGGTGAGAAGTCAATAGTGTCTGTAGCACAGAGGGTTCATGGGTCCTGCCTCCTGGTGAGAAGTCACTAGTGTCTGTAGCACAGAGGATTCATGGGTCCTGCCTCCTGGTGAGAAGTCACTAGTGTCTGTAGCACAGAGGATTCATGGGTCCTGCCTCCTGGTGAGAAGTCACTAGTGTCTGTAGCACAGAGGGTTCATGGGTCCTGCCTCCTGGTGAGAAGTCACTAGTGTCTGTAGCACAGAGGGTTCATGGGTCCTGCCTCCTGGCCTGCACTTCTTCTAAAAGCCGCTGCTCCACCCGCTGAGCGATGATTTTCAGGTCTTTCTCCACGCTGGGCTGGTCCTCCAGGTCCTCGTGCAGGCAGCGTGCGATCTCCAGCCTGCGGTAGTCCTCAGGCCCAACCAACCGGCGGACCACCTGCAGAGCACGCTCCTTCAGACTCAACACTGAGAGGAGGCAGGACAAAACCACTGCTCAATGCTGTTCAAAGTACAATAGTCATGTGTTTTGATGTACAGACGTACAATGGTGACAAAGAAACATGAACTACATCTACATTTAATACTGAACAACAATTTGGGATACACTTTGGTGAAAAACATGTCAGTAATTAGAGGTACATATTATTAATAATCAGAGAGGGCTTAGCTATCTTGCTCATGGGTTATTACAAAAAAACTCTATACTATCGTGCCCACAAAAAGATACAGGCTTAGTATTAATTGGCCTATGCTTGCAAAAACTTAGAATGGTGACAACTCAACATGATATCCTCACCTGGAAGAGTAATTTTGGCAACTGAATGCATTGCGCCCTCTGCTGGCTGAGGCAGGAACAGCTCTTTGCAATTGACCCTCAACGGCTCGTCAGTTTCTGCATCGCGGAAGATCCACGGGTGACCTGGAGGACAACGCTTGACATGACAACAGGACTAGCTTCGGACCTTGTTATAGCTAATAACGTGATAACGTGCTCTATAACCCTACAACAGTCGCCATGGTTCACGGTGTGGTTCATGTAGCCACGTACCCACATAGGTGTTTATCTTCAGGCCTGCTCTGGGCTGCAGCGCGGCGTACGGCTTGGGCCTCCCTTTAAAATCGATCCAAATGGGCCGCACGACCCGAGGACTGTGGTTAACGAACACGGCGACCACTGGGAGCCCCGTGTTCAGGGAGCGGAGCAGCAGCCCTGGTCCTGCTGCCCCCGGATCCTCCTGGGGCATGACGGCTGGAGGGGCAGGCCGCACGGAGGGCGTCGGGACCACACGAGTCGATTCTAAATACACCCGTACTAACGACCAATATACGTACCCTATGTATGCTACAGTTGTAAATGTGTGGCCATTTGAGATTACTTTCTGCCTCCGCTGTTTACATTTCGTCTTCCGGTTAGAAGCGTCCGGTGACGTCAGCGGCGGCGGAGAGCGACCGCCCCCTTCTGGTCATTTGTTCCTGTGGTTCTGCTGAACCACTGTATTTTAGTGTCTTTAAATTCACAACGATATTTAAATGTAAAATTATAGCCTATTATACATATATACATTTCACAATGTAATAGACTACATATAATACTACAATAGTGATGGTGACGCCCATATTTAGGCAATATTCTCCATTGTTCATCCTTTGAATGGGCCTTTATTTGGAAGCAGTCTTTTTGAGATGTCACATCCAGACGCTGTTGATGCTGGTGTGGTCTGAAGGAGAGCAGATTGATGGTTCATGTATTTACTTCACAGATGTCTTTGTTCACATAGTTAGAGCTTCAACAAGCTCCTTTGGATTTACAGGGAGACCAGACTTGAGTTTGTTTTTCTCTTAACGCAGAAACACATTCTTTTTTATTTAAATGGTATCACCCATTTCATTTTAGTCCCCATGATTTATGAACCAAGGCTGTAGTTCTGCGAGCCTTTGCCTTTACTACTGTCTGACTTCACTGTCCATCAGCGACAAATGTGTGATACTGCTTGAAACAACACAAATCAACAGCAATGAGATAAGGTTTCACATTATACACAGCAGAACAACATATTATATCATATATGACGATTAGCCATCACTTGGCTGGCTCTTATGTACAGACACATCGACATGATATGGGCGTGTAGTATTGCAAGATGTTTGAATGATTCTGAACTCAGAGGACCTCATTCACTGTCCATTCAGCACTGTGATTCACTCCTTTACTTACAGCGTTTCAAAGGCAAAAGCTTTTTCCTTGTTTTTTTAATTTCTTTACAAAATATGGCAATAAAATATAAAGCATCCATCCCTGTTGAGGAGACTGGACAGACGTCTCCATCTCGTACAAAACATGCCCCGAGCCTTTGGTTGAGGGAGTGTTTTACGCCCCCCTCAGAAACTTCCTCCTGAAATAGTTGAACCAACCCAAGAAACAGCCCACACACGCTCTGAAGCCCACGTCAACATCAAATCGATGTGAAACTTGACTAACCCAGTGAGTACCTCAGGTATTTCATAGCTCACCTGGCAGAGCTGGGAGCCCCACTGCATAGGGGGCAAAAGAGCAGAGATCACATGGCAGGTGATAAAAGCATAACAGGCAACTTCAATAAGCCACAACAACAGGTGGACGAAGGGGTGGCAGCAGGAGGCTATAATCACAACTAGCATGCTGATATTATCCCTCATGTGGAATTATCTTTTTTCGTTTTTGTCATTTATTTTCCATGTCGTCTGTGGCTGCTGGTGGTAGTGCATCCACACTTGTTGAATGGTTCCCTCTACATTGAAGAGCCATTCTACCTGTTCTGTTCTGCACTGTTCTGCTGCTGCATGCAGCATGTAGGCTGACCGTCCCTGTGGTCTGATGGATTTGTAGCAGTGAGGTGTCAAGCTGAGTGTTGCTTCAACAACTGAACAGGGACTGGTCCTGACTGCTGGGAGGGGCTGCTGAACAGGGACTGGTCCTGACCGCTAGGAGGGGCTGCTGAACAGGGACTGGTCCTGACCGCTAGGAGGGGCTGCTGAACAGGGACTGGTCCTGACCGCTGGGAGGGGCTGCTGAACAGGGACTGGTCCTGACCGCTGGGAGGGGCTGCTGAACAGGGACTGGTCCTGACCGCTGGGAGGGGCTGCTGAACAGGGACTGGTCCTGACCGCTGGGAGGGGCTGTGGGGGCGTGGTGGTCCGCCATCACAGGCAGAGGAGCCGGGACCCCTCTCCGCCCTCCCCCTCCTCCTGGGGGATACGGGGGAGCATGGCCGAGCGGGTCAGCCCCCAGAAGCCAGCTGGGGACAAGTCCTTCTTAGCGGCCGTGAACTTCCAGCCCATGTGAGACCCGCAGTTCCGGCACTGAGCAATGGTCCAGGCGTACCTGGGCACAGGAGAACACCTCTCATGGTGTGGAAGCTTTCAGCCAGATGTTCTTATTCAAGATCAGCCTGGGGCATCTCTCCTGGCAAATATGATCTCCCTCCTGCTTGTTTTAGTAGCCATTTTAACACAAGTACACCCCATACAACTTAAAAAATGTGATTCAGGGGATGAATACATACAGACTAGTCTCAGGTTGCTAAACATGAGGAAATGTGTGGATGAATGGAGTTACCCTGGAAACCAGCTGTGCATGGTGGATGGCCGGCCCACCAGGTTCAGGTTGCTAGCGTTGTACACTGTGAGGGTCTCATGGACGTAGCCGTGGGGGTTGACGTACGCAGCCATGGGGCCATACAGAGACAGACTGCAGAGAGGGACACACCATCCTCCTCATTTCACCACTCAACACACACCTTGATGGGTTTACAAGTTGGTGCGCCAAGTCTAACTGATAGACGTGGTTCTGAGCAAGTTACTCTGCATTACCCTGCTCTTAAAGCACATGTCCCAGACTCCCACCACTTCTCAGGGTCAGTCTTTGCCACTACTTTACTGACGCCCAAATTCACTGAAGCTGATGTTCTTCCATTCAAGCAGAGGAGGGACAGGTCAGAGGGAGGCGCCGGGATCAAAGACACCACACCCCATCATCACACTCACTTGTGACCCAAGGTGAATATGATGAGCCAAACGGTCCAAACAAATTACTTTCCAGTCTTACCTGAAGATCTCATTCTTGGTTGTGATTTCAGTATCCTGGCACTGTTTGCAGCAGAGGGAGGTACACTGAGGGGGAGAGATGTGATAAATGAGCAGGATACACAGGTAATGTGATTGAACTACACATTTTGTTGTCTCTGTAGTTGTACTCTGCACAATGACAATAAAATTGAATCTAATCTAATCTGAAGGGGTAAAAATAATGACACCATTCTCTGTTCTCTGTGCAGGAGTAATTGGCCCGTTAGACTAATTAACTTAATAATTAACTAGTTAACTCAATTACACAAAGTAGTGTGTGTGTGCAGTTGTGAGTTAGTGTTTCCATTGTGTAATGTTTCAGTGATAAACAACATGGATGACTACATTAAGGACAGTATACATGTGTACATGCACAGTGAAAGGGAAGAACATCAAAAGTAGAATATTATAGAATTATATTACATGGGCTTTGGAAAATGTTGAAACGGGATCAGTTTGGTATTTCAGCGCTTGGCGTGAGCAGTGCAGCAGTAGATCATACAGTGCAGCAGTAGAGATCATACAGTGCAGCAGTAGAGATCATACAGTGGAGCAGTAGATCATACAGTGCAGCACTAGAGATCATGCAGTGCAGCAGTAGAGATCATACAGTGCAGCAGTAGATCATACAGTGCAGCATTAGAGATCATACAGTGCAGCAGTAGATCATACAGTGCAGCAGTAGATCATACAGTGCAGCAGTAGATCATACAGTGCAGCAGTAAAGAGCATATCTACCCGGGCCATGATGTCCAGCTCACAACGGAGTCTTTGGATGGCGCTGCCAATCTTCAGCAGCTGGAGCCGCAGAGCATCGTCTATAGGCAGACAGGCTGCTACTCTGTAGGAGAAGTCTGTCAGAAAGAGGAGGCAGAAACTATGAGAGGGCAGAGGAAGGCATGCAGCTGTGTGAGCATGGCGGGGTCTGCAGAGGCTGACCTATGATGTTAGTTGGCAGGGAGTCATCCTTTAGATTTTCATCCCACTCGTGAAGTTGTTTTTTCACTCTGTTCATTAGTGATTCCTGCAAGGTGACAAAACAGTCACTTGTGTGTGTTTCTGCTGCATGTTTCTGATGTATGCAGCAGTACACAGAAGTGTGGAATACTTACGGCATCGTAGAGCGCATAGACCCACGGTGGCCATGGAGTCAGATTGGCACAGTTAAACTTTCTCTGCAGTGGAGAACACACAAACACACAAGGGATATGTTGGATTTAACGGACATCGCCTGATGAGGATCAAAATGCATGGAGTAGATGATATCCTGAGCAAACACAAAACACAGAGAGAGATGCTTGAGTCTGACCTGCCGGTACGTGTACCACCACTGAGCCTGTGTGCTGGTCCGCTCTGCGGGTCTGGAGGACGGGTGCATGTGCAGCCTGGAGAGGGCCAGTAGGTGCACCGCACTTAGGGGATCAGGGAGGACACACTCTGGAAGGATCTGCACCTTGGCCTGCCTGATCCTGGAGGAGTCATGGGCGACATGATGGACAGACGAGACAACGACAGACGTAGAGCGTAGATGTAGATTTGCCTTCATGGCCACCATTTAGCAGAGGAAGCCTATGGGAAATGTTGCTCATTGTTCTATACGACATAGCATCCTACATTCCTGATAAGTACCGCTTACACACTCACCCATCGGCCTGTGTTCGTAACTCATGAACCTTGAACCTCTGCCTGCCGACAGCCTTCACTTTGACCGTCTCTATGCCGTACTCCTGCTCCTCGCGGTAAGCATAGATCTCAGCCGTTGTCCCAAACTCGGGTTCTGACTCGCCTGCGTCGCTGAAGGGAGGAATATCACAAACTTATTTTTATTTGAAATGGTCCCAATTCCCTCTAATGATGTCCAAAAGTCCACCCAAAGGCTGCGTGCTAGAAGGGGTCAGTACCTGTGTGCCAGTACAGCAAAGGTGCGATCACGCTGGATGACGGTGCGCATCATGCTGACCTCCTGGGGCCTGAAGAGCTGCAGGGGCAGCGTCTGGCCGGGCAGCAGCATCACGGCCGTGTGGGGCAGCACGGGGATGGTCTGGCAGCTGTCGTCATCGTGGACGGTGCGGCCGTGAAACTCCTCCATGTCTGAACCCAGGTACTGTAGCAGAGAAACCCAGGGTGTGAGCTCAACAGTGACTCTTCTTCTCCACTTACAAGGTCATTAAGGGACAATATAAATATAATATATTTAAGTGTTGAATGGTAAAGCAGTGTTTGGTCATCGCCTACAGCGTGGGATGTTGGAAGACTTGGGTCAAAGTTGATGATGTTGGGCTTTTCCGCATTCTCATTATCATGGTCTTCAGTCTCCATGTCGTTCTCTTCTTCTTCATTTTCTGTATGAGGGAAACAATGTTATGTTATATCTTTATACATGCAAACCGTGTCAGTTTAAGATGGCGGTCCTTGGCTGTACTCCGTCATGTATTCTTTATACTGCTGGATCAAATAGGAGACGGCTCCAGTAAGAGACCACAGTGGTCTGGCTCAGTTTGTGAGCAGAAACATCGGACATGCTTTCTCGTGTACAAAACGGTGAAAACAAAAGTGAAACAAGTCGTCATTTTGGTATACAAGGCGGCGATCAAATGGTCTTTCGACGAATTAGGCAAAAAGTAGGATGAGTGGATTTGGATCATGATAACAATCCACTACACAGCATATAATCCTATCTGTACGAATGTGTGACATGCCGTCCTAACCAGGTAAGAGCTGTAACTGGTTGCCCATGTTCTCGTTTCTGTTATTGTCTGCAGCCCTCTCGTCAGCCATGTTCCTGTGTTTACAACCCACTTCTTCTACGTCGAGTCAAACAGTGAATCCTGTCCTCTCACGCCACCCAGTGGTAGATTAGGACATAGGATACAATCCGTTTTATGTTCTGAAGTGGCCTGCGTTTCAGATTTCCCCAAAGATAGTAAAATCAGTTAAACATACATCCCGTACTTTGCAATTATATAAATTGATGGAATTAAATTTTGGGAGCTTTTCCATGTTCAGTAGCTCATGTTTCGCTCATGTATTTTCCTGGACCATTACACCACTCCCGGATGTCAACCTATAGCATGAGTTCCTACATTTGACCAATTTCATAACATTTAATTAAGCCCTAATTAGTTCAATATTTGTCAGTGAAATGTCAATTATGATGCAGATACACTGAAGGGTCAAGTCATAAACACCACTCATGTCAAGTGTAGCAGCATTTCATTAAGAACCTCACGTTAACCAACTTCACTCCCAACCCTAAGACAAATTAACCAAGCTGTTCTGACTGCTACCCATTCACTTCATGATCAAGCAGGACAGATGCAGTTCCGTTGTAACCAAAGTTTATTATGGTGTTAAAACAGCATTGGTTCTGATGTTCAGCCAGTCAACACAGCCACACAAACGGACAGGAACAGAGTTCTCCCAGTGCTGTGCCTCAGTCTTTCACGACGGCACCACGCAAGTGGCTTCAACTCTGGACTCCTGGACAGTCCGGACGCAGCAGTCACAGGAACACAGCTGCTGGAGAGGCGTCTACTTTGACCTCTGCCTCATCTTCCTCCTTTTACGCTTCAGCCTGTTGGAAGAAGAAACCCGTTAGGAAACCAGACTGTCCCCAAGTAGTCTCCCGCCTTTCACTTGGAGGCGAGCAGCACCATGAAGGCAGCAGTGGACCCTTCAGAAGGGTGCTCACAAAATAATGGGGTCACATTGAGTGACACTAAGGAGTGCTAGTCGTGTAGCAGCACTGCAGACCTGGCTGTAGTCTACTGTACATGTTCTGGTATAGACTAGTAGTTCTATAATGACCAAAGGCCTTACATAAGTGTTCAGAAGAGACTGCAAACACTGAAAACATCATAGGCCTTACACAGCCCCAACTACACACATAATGATTCAATGAAGTAGATAAAGTGCTGAGATGTCACCCTCATAATTAGTGCGTCGATTCCCTGGTCATCAGAATCTCTACATACCCTTCTTGAACAGAGTTCCACTATGGGCACTAGCATGGCCTGGTCTCTTCATACACTGTGCAGAGAGGCGTGCTTTCAGAGGGTGTGGCAGCACCATTGAAATCAATAACTTGAGGTTATTGGGAGCACACTCAATAGAGATTCAGGTGACCAGGGACTAAAGCACCAATTATGGAGGGCATGACAACCCGGTGACAGCTCCCAGCAATTGTCTTACGAGTGCAAAACGGCACTAGTTAAGAGTCATTATTTGGCAGTTTGAGAGAACTAGGTTCTAGGATGAAGTAATAGACATTAGTGAAATTGTGTTAAAACGTGGTCTTTACCTGCGCATGCGCTTCTTCCTCCACTAGAAACAGAACACACGTGTTAGCAGTGATAGTCAACCATGGTCATAAAGCAAGTAGTTACTTTTACACAATTGCATATTTATAGATTCAATATGAAAGTTACTCATACAATAAAGTAAAACCGCAGCCATGAATAGATAATTGCTAACAGGTAGCATGCCACAGCAATGCGGGACTTTACTAGCGTACCACAAACACTAAGATAATAGCGTCAAATACTGGCCTACAAGACAATTATACAGAGTATAGTCAAACACTGGTCGACAAGACATACAGAGTAGAGAGCACAGAGTATGTAGAGCACGGAGAACAATCACAATCAGACCAGTATTATTACAAACTACACAAGGGTTTAGCTTGTTGCTGACTGGAGCACCATTGTTGAGAACACCTGACAGTACAGATCAAAAATGCACAATTTCCTTTAGTTCCTTTACCTTGGCTCTCATCGTGTGGAGAAAATTCTACGGAAGGAAGAACAACATATTATTAGAGACTGCAGATGACCATTATATTCTATAGATTGACTTGGATTCTGTTGCGAAGCTAGCGATATCTCTGCACATACCTCTGAGCGAGGAGAGCAGCCGAAAGAGGAAGTGACGGAGGGAGAGGGCGGTATTTATTAGGAAATTGCTCCATATCGAACCGCCCACTTACCCTCGTTTGTAGGGAAATGTAGTTTAACTGCCCTGATGAAACGTTCGTCTCCATTTTGGAAGTTTAGAATATCGACATGTTGGTGAGGTGTTGGGGTACTAATGTTTTTTTTAATTTGTTTAGAAGTTAATCATGACATGATGTGTCATTTTGGGAAGACATTGCTGGTTTTTAACTGCTATAGTGTTTTTTAAGAGAGATGTGGCCAGACACGGTTTCAGTACCTCCAACACGGTGCCTTCAGATGTACAAACCCTATAGGATTTATAGGAACAAATCAGCAATTCAGTTTTCCTTCCATATGGTGGAATTTGGAATCTTTGTCCCTACTCCCTATTTATCGATTTGTCATCACCACGCATAGCCTGATCCAGAAAAAGAATATTTTGATATTTACTTAACATTCCAATAGCTTACATTTTATTCCTGAAAATGTAGAATAAAAAATATAATGGAAAAAAAAGCATTTTCATAAAAAAGTAAAGGCTTTTTGGCATGAGGTGTTCTTGCCATGAAGTGCTTTAAGATTAAGATTGTGTTAAGATTTAACACAACATTATTTGTGGACAAAGTGTATTTTTCTGATCAGAATAATAAGGCTTGAATAAAACATTCCAAAAACAATGGTTCAACCAAAGAGACACAAAAGCCCTTTAGTCGTTTCTATAAAGTAAGCTTTTCATTAAATGTTTTTGCTCCAGTCATAGGGTGTATCTAGATTGTAATAACTGAGTTTGGTCCAGCTCATTCTGGCCACTACAGCCTCAAACAAATCACTAGCTGCTGACTCTGGTTGCTGGTCTTAAACATGATGGCATCAGGGGTTCAGTGGTTCAGCATCCCAGCTAAAAGATGTGATGTGGATGTACATGTATAGTATAAAGTATATAAAAACAGGAAGGGTTTACATATTATGGAAGGCAATATGACAAGAGGCAATTGTTGCAAAAGTAAAAGGAGATTGGCAACATTATTTTAATAAATCCAATCAGATTGAATTATGAAGAATGAGTTATCTAAACTATGCAACAACAACAAACAACTAAACAATTTAAAATGTGAGCCCTTTATTTCATTATAAAAGCCACATTGTTTTTAGAAAATTTGGGTGGGATTTCAACATATTTTTTCAGAATGCCAGACCAAGATGACATTTACTCTTTGCAAATGATTTGTAAAGGAATAGTTTGTTTGGAGACTCATGAGTCACATGTACAAAGAGTGAATGGATTGCTGTTTAGCCGGTTTAGCCTTTAGCCTGTCAGACCATCTGTAAATACAATCGACATCTACAAACTTATCAACAGAATACTTTATTGATCCCAAGCAGGTATGCAGAGTTCCCCTTTGATTTCTACATTTCTGCAGGTTTCGGGACTTTCGGGGCTTCTTCAGTGTACTGGGATGGACATTTGCTGGGTTTCACGGCAAGCCAAGAAGAGAAGCTTGTCAGTCACATCCTCAGCCCAGCTTCCCACTTCACCTTTGATTGGCGGTGTCTCCTCCTATACGGCAAGGCATCGGCAATGTCTGCCTTTGCTCCTCCTCAGACATTTTCATATAGACTATATTTCTATATACTATCTTTATATTATATACTATACCATATTTCTATATACTATATTTCTATGTACTATCTTTATATTATATACTATACCATATTTCTATATACTATATTTATATTATGTACTATACTATATTTCTATGTACTATCTTTATATTATATACTATACCATATTTCTATATACTATATTTATATTATGTACTATACTATATTTCTATATACTATCTTTATATTATATACTATACCATATTTCTATATACTATATTTATATTATGTACTATACTATATTTCTATGTACTATCTTTATATTATATACTATACCATATTTATATGTACTATATTTATATTATGTACTATACTATATTTCTATATACCATCTTTATATTATATACTATACCATATTTCTATATACTATCTTTATATTATAAACTATACTATATTTCTATATACTATCTTTATATTACAAACTGTAGTATATCTCTATATACTATCTTTATATTACAAACTGTACTATATCTCTATATACTATCTTTATATTATAAACTGTACTATATCTCTATATACTATCTTTATATTACAAACTGTACTATATCTCTATATACTATCTTTATATTACAAACTGTACTATATCTCTATATACTATCTTTATATTACAAACTGTACTATATCTCTATATACTATCTTTATATTATAAACTGTACTATATCTCTATATACTATCTTTATATTATAAACTGTACTATATCTCTATATACTATCTTTATATTATAAACTGTACTATATCTCTATATACTATCTTTATATTACAAACTGTACTATATCTCTATATACTATCTTTATATTATAAACTGTACTATATCTCTATATACTATCTTTATATTATAAACTGTACTATATCTCTATATACTATCTTTATATTATAAACTGTACTATATCTCTATATACTATCTTTATATTACAAACTGTACTATATCTCTATATACTATCTTTATATTATAAACTGTACTATATCTCTATATACTATCTTTATATTATAAACTGTACTATATCTCTATATACTATCTTTATATTACAAACTGTACTATATCTCTATATACTATCTTTATATTATAAACTGTACTATATCTCTATATACTATCTTTATATTATAAACTGTACTATATCATATTTCGTCCCGGCAAACCCAACCTCCTGACGAGAGCCTCAGGTCTGCAACCCCGAGAAGGTCCTGGATGTGAGAGTCTGATGGCTGTGTGGAGCCTAAGCACAGTATTGTATCATAAAGAATGCATCGTGTCCATGAAGTGGAGACTGGTTTACACACAACCTCCTCAGTAAAACAGTGTCTGTTTCTCAACATGTCATCGTAAGATTCATCTTTCATGCCGGCCAGAGACACTTACAGGACAAGGTTCAGTAAAGTGTAAGTAAAAAAGTTTTATTTCAAGATGTGTAATATTCAATGTTTATTAAGTGTGTAAACAAAACATATTTAATAGGATAATATCATAATTTCAGAGAGGTTTGAAAAACATACATAAAAATTAAAAGTCCCCCAAAATATTCTGCTATACACATTTCATTCATTTGTTCATCATTCATCAGGTCATTAAGTAAACACAAAAGCTGACAAAGCTTAAAGCTGGTAATCTGGCCATTTTTTGTATTATTGGTTCATTCAGTGCCATTTTAGCTTAAAAAAATACTCAAAAACTCATGTCTGTAAACATCCAATCATGTAACAGAAAATACCAAAAGGTCACAAAATACAAAAGGTGTCATAGGCTACTGGATTAGGATGGCTTCTGATTGTGTCCCACTTCAGGGTCCTTCATGCAGTCATGTCCAGGAAGACCACTGCTCCCTGGGCACCGCCTTGCTTCGGTGCGTGGTGGTAAACAATGTTCCTCTAAGTACGCACAGCACCTGACTTTAGAAACATCCTGCTGTGCCAGTAATCAGGATTGTCAAAGGATCTGTCCACCCCAGCAGGTTCTCCCACCGCCCCCCCGGCCCGTACCTTAACATAAGGGTCAACGCCCTCGGCCCCAAGGCCCGGGCTGCCCTCGCCTCCCTCCTCCCCCTGCAGGTTCTGGTACACAGCTAGTTCCTCCGCCCCGAGGGCAGTGAGCGAGTTCATTTCTTCATACTCATAAGCATCGTTTTCCCTCCTGGGTCCCTTCCCCTCCTTACGTTTCTGAAGTGCTTGTCGAAGCTTTGGTTGCGTGTTGGTGTACTGGTAGTCCTCCTCCTCCTGGTAGTCCTCCTCCTGCCCCTCGTCCAACACCTCCCTGGGAACCTTCTCCATTGTTCTGGGAAGAACTTCATGTGTTTGTGTGGAGATGTTTTCTTCTGTTTCACTCCCCCTGATGTCCATGTACTCGTATTCAAGAGAGGCCTGGTCTTCTGAAGAGCTGGGGAGGGTATCTTTGTCTTCATTTGAAGGGTGACCTCCTTTGTCCTTCATCTGGAGCCAAGAAGTGCTGTCCTTGAGCTGGACGCGATGCTTTGCTTGTAGAGAGGCCATCTGTTTGTTCATGTACTCGTACTGTTCTTCGTCTGGGTCACTCGGGGGTCCGGGGGAGTGAACTATGCACATCCTTTCTTTAAACGGCGTGACTTGGGCCACAAACAGTAAGGTGTCTGGAAACATTTGGAGAGAATGAGTAAGTATTGATATGGAATGGTATATATGATGATTTATTTAGATCATTTACAGCATAAGTTATTGATTGATTAAGGAATATTTGTATCTACTGGGTCAATGAGATATGCTTCTGTGTACTATCAATTACTCATCTCATAATTGTATTGTTTTCATTTAAACATTATACATTTTTCATCTCTTATTTCAGCTTGGTTAAGTAAAAAAAGTAATATCTATTCAAACTAGTAATGGCCACTCTGTTAACTCACAATTGTTAGCAACAGAATAATGTCAGTTGTAAGATTCTGATATATTGACATTGACTAGCAACTAAATGACCAATATTGATCTCCTTCATGGTGTCACCTCTCTTTGGGCTTTCTCCAGGAAGCACATATCCATTCTGGTCTTCCTCGTTCTCTATGTCAGGAGAAGGAGTTTGGGGCGGGCCCCCAGACATGCTGTCTCTCTGTGAGAGGTATGCACTGTCCTCGCGCTGCCGTTTCCTTCTGAGGCTTCCGGTCAGGGAGAAGTCCTCGTTCATCTCCAGCTCCACGGTGGTGCCCCGACCCTCAGAGCTCTCTGACACAGTCCTGGCAGAGTTCAGCCTGGACCGAGACTGCCACATCCCCTGGAAACACAACAAAACATCTTCATCTTGACCATGCATGGCCCTGCAAAACATGAACACCTTGAACACGGATATCAATTCATCATCAATACAATATTGAAAGATTGTCATGCACATTAGCCCATAGAACTAACCTGCCCTGGAGGGTCAACACCTGGGGTCATGGGCAGGTATCCAACCAAGTGTGATGGTGTCTGGATCACCTTCAGAAGCAATTGAGGAAAGGGCATGTATGTATAAATAACATATAACAGTCCTGAAACAACTTCTGCAATGCATGGGCAACCCCATGAATGGTGTGCTTTCTGTGGGCATCCTTACTCTCATGCTGTCCATTCTGGAGAGGCGGGACAGGCTCCTAGACTGAGACAGATAGAGAGGGTGGGGGGTCATGTTCTCCCCCAGACCCTCTGCCTCCCGGTCCTCCAGCTCTCCATCCAGTTCCTCCAGGTCTGCAGTCCGCTGGAGGTGTTCATCAGGGGGGTCAGGTGCACTGCAGTCCCCCTGTGACAAGGTACCGTCATGTTGAAACAGTGAGGCAGAGTAGAGCAAGGTGATTAATGTAGGTTAAGGTAGATTAAAATAGGTTAAGATAGGTTAAGGTAGATTGAGGTAGATTAAGATAGGTTAAGGTAGGTTAAAGTAGATTGAGGTAGGTTAAGGTAGATTGAGGTAATTTAAGGTAGGTTAAGGTAGGTTAAGGTAGATTGAGGTAATTTAAGGTAGGTTGAGGTAGGTTAAGGTAGATTGAGGTAACTTTAGGTAGGTTGAGGTAGGTTAAGGTAGGTTAAGGTAGATTGAGGTAATTTAAGGTAGGTTGAGATAGGTTAAGGTAGATTGAGGTAACTAGGTAGGTTGAGGTAGGTTAAGGTAGATTGAGGTAACTTAAGGTAGGTTGACGTAGATTTAGGTGATCAAACAACGTACTTTGATCACCAGATACCGCGGGGGGTCTCTGGCCATTCTCGTAAACTCGTTGGCCAGCTCTTTGAAGGTTGGACGGACGTTTTCATCAATCATCCAACCTGCAGAGAACAAGAGGAGTCCTGAGATGAAACACTTGCTGCAAAGTATGGTCGTTACAAACGATCTCCTGACAGCAGAGGGGCAGGTGTTAGGAGGGCCCTACATTTGACCATGACCATGTAGACGTCAATAGTGCAGATCTGAGGCTGGGAGAGACGCTCCCCTTTCTCCAGCAGGTCAGGCACCTCCTGTGGACGCATCGCAGAGTAGGGCTCTGCCCCGTAGGACATCATCTCCCATATTGTCACACCTGAATGCAAGCCACAAACATGGCATTCATGTTATATTTCAAGGATTTGATGACAATCACCGACGCATTCAACAAACCTTACTGCACTTACATACTGTGGATACGTGAGATTATATTGAGTTATTGTGGTGAACTCACCGTAGCTCCAGACATCACTCTGATGGGTGTATCTGCGGAATAAGATGCTCTCCAAGGCCATCCACTTGATGGGCGTCTGTAGAAACACACATATGGTTTGGTTGCATCCATGGCGCAAATGTTAGCTTTCATGGTCAATGATTATCAAAACGTTTCTTGAGAAAAAATAAATGCTCCAAGGTTGCATTAAATGAGGCTGCAGAGCTACACATGGGTTCAGGGTTATTAACCCACTGCGGTCTTGTTTTGATAAACTTTGATCCTTTTACTGCCGGACAAGTGCTTTCTTGGCCTAGCAATAAACTCCTTTATGGGTGGACTACAGACCTTCACTTCGTTATAGAAGTATTTCTTCTCATCTGGGTAAAGCAGGTCAGCTATGCCATAGTCTGAGATCTGGACCATATAGTCGTTCTTCAGGAGCACATTTCTTGCAGCCAGATTCCTATGGACCATCCTATGCTCTTCCAGGTAGTACATGCCCTGAAAGACAGATGTTTAAAAAAGTGTTCCCTGGAATATTCTATAATATTCCATTCCAACGCACTTGAAAAAAATCTTCAAATGAGGAAATGTTCACCTTTGCAATCTGCACACACCAGTTGAGCAGCCGCTGAGGACTGAGGTTGTTCTTGCGGTGCCGGATGTGCTCCAACAAAGAGCCCTGGTTGCTGAGCTGGGTGACGAGTTGTAAGCTGGCCCCGGGGCAGACACCCAGGATTCTGACCACGTTGATGTGATCCAAACTACCCACCGCCCGCATGTGCTGCAATGAGCAAAACATTACGATTCATCAGAAAATGTTGTTGGATATTGGGTGGATTCTGTCTGTCTGTCTGGATTATAGATTGTATTTGGATTTGAGTGGCCTTACGTCTGTAATCTCGTAGAACGTCTGACGCCCTGTGCGGTCGGTGAGAGTCTTTATTGCAACTGGAAGTTTCACTGTGTCCCCTTCAGGAATCCAAATGCCCTGAACGAAGGAGAATGCAACACATCAGTGATTGGATTGACAGTTGCGTATAGAGTTGTGGAGTAGTTCCATGTAGAGCCCGTTCACAGCTACATGTTGAGGAACCGTACCTTGTGGACCGTGCCAAACACACCCTGGCCCAGGAGCTTGAGCTTACGCAGATCTGTTGCCTTCAGGATGCGAGCCTGAACTTTTGCCCCTTTCTCACTGGGATCCAATGGTTCAAAACTCTGTGAGAACACAGGCTGCATGTCAACACAAACATGTGAGAGAGAAGAGACTTCATGAATGTTGTCCCAGACCTGTGTCCCCCTGACCTCGCCGCTCTCCATGTATCTCCTCACGGCTCTCTTTCGACGGATGGCGAGGCCCCGGCGGTAAAGAACAGTGAGAACAAAGACGGAGAACCCAACGAAGAGGAGTGCGATGACTCCTAGCACGATGCCTGTGGTGGTTTGGCTGGACAAAGTTGTAAAAGAACATTGAGTACGCAATGACAACTTGATTGTTGAATATATATTTTTGGTAACACTTTACAATGTAGGCACATTACTTAACCGTTAACAAATAATTATGCACTAACAAACATCAACTAACAGTTCACCAACAGTTCACTATACTGTACACTAATGGTGTTCATGTTAAGTAAGGTATTTATGCATTAACTAAAGTCGCAATGTGTAAGATTGAGCCCCTCCCATTTAGGAGGCCGGGGATGAAAACACAACAGAGTTCTGTCCTCTCTGTGAGCGGAGTGACGAGGACTAGCGTAGGAGGGTCTCTGTGAGCGGAGTGACGAGGACTAGCGTAGGAGGGTTGGGGGGTCGATAGTAAGCTTGTAAACAAAGAGAGCATCACAGATATGCGCAGGTTATTATAAGCTACAAGCTAGCTGAAATGTTCCACATTTCCATACGTTACATGGGTTAGGGCTAACTACCCCTTACTACATGGTCATACTTTTTACTGCAGTAATGTTGGACTAATGTTGCAACATTGCAACTAATGTTGATTGATGGTTATTCAATACACAGCCTTATTGCAAAGAGTCATTATATTAATTTGGCGTATACAGTATATGGACTAGGAAGTAGAAACACCTAACTTACCCCGAAAATGATCGAGGAGCCAAGCAGCCCCTGATGTTTGGCCCGGAGCACCTAGACAGGGTACAGGGACAGCTTAGGGAGCGTGGGGGCATGTCAGGGGTCTGTGGGGACAGGTGGGGCTGGACTGGAACACACCACACTGTTCCACGAAGCCATGGGGAATTCCTCATGATATCATACTGGTTGATTACTGGGTGACACTCTTCTACTTGACTTACCCCTGGCTGCAGTTGATGTGGCAGGGCTCACAGCTGTGTTGGCTGTTGGGGTATTTGAAGATGACTCCCTCCCCTCCCATCAGCCCCTTGGGGCAGGTGGAGACGCAGTGTGGACCGTCCTTGTATCTGGCACACGCCACACACTCGTCTGCACCCTAGAGGGCAGAAGACATCAGAAAAGATTGTTCATCATGCAAGTGTGTCTCTATAGATCCATATAAGGAGAGATCTATAGAGAGATATTTTGTTCAAGTTCAAGTCATTTATGATCAAATATAGATATACGGTGTCATGACGCCATGAAGCCTCCCAGCTGGTTGTTCCGCCTGGCCTTGAGGAGCTCAGTGCATATATTCTACTACTCTATCTCTATAACTAGATGACACAGTGCTTGACACTGTCATGGCAGCGTTGTGAAGACACCAATGGCTGAAGAACTTACGGGACCAGTGCAGGTTGGCTTCCCCTCCTGGACCTCACACTCACTGTGGCAGGGCACGCATTCTCCTTCAGCCGTAGCAAACTCCCGGCTGGGACTGCATGAAGCAATGTAGCAGACAGCTGTTCAGCACGCTGCACTGTAGAGGAACCACTACACACTCTCTGCATGGGCAGACACGCTCCAAATCTGAGCTTGTGATTTCAAATTGTTATATTGTGAAGATACTGACCCAGTGAGGAACATGCACTGTTCCACACAAGTGCCTCTGATGCTGTAGTTCTTACAGGAAAGACATTGGTTTGGCCCAGGACCCCAACATCCATCAGATGAGCACAAGGGGTTGCAGATATAGCCTTCTTTAACTACGCACAGGAATATCATGTGTCAAGTATTACAAACACACCAACAGCACACCATAATACAATGACCTGTGTCAGCCAAGGTTCAGCAGAGAGCAAACAGGAAGCATCCACCTTGACACAACCTAACCTAACCTTAACCTAACCTTAACCTACCTTAACCTAACCTGAACCTAACCTTAACATAACATGAACCTAACCTAACCTTAACCTGAACCTAACCTTAACGTAAGCTTAACCTTAACCTAACCTTAACCTAAGATTAACCTTAACCTACCTTAACCTAACCTTAACATAACATGAACCTAACCTTAACCTAAGCTTAACCTTAACCTAAGCTTAACCTAACCTTAACCTACCTTAACCTAACCTGAACCTAACCTTAACATAACATGAACCTAACCTAACCTTAACCTGAACCTAACCTTAACCTAAGCTTAACCTTAACCTAACCTTAACCTAAGCTTAACCTTAACCTACCTTAACATAACATGAACCTAACCTAACCTTAACCTACCCTGAACCTAACCTTAACATAACATGAACCTAACCTAACCTTAACCTAAGCTTAACCCAACCTAACCTTAACCTAACCTAACCTTAACCTAACCCAAACCTAACCTTAACCTACCTTAACCTAACCTGAACCTAACCTTAACCCAACCTAACCTTAACCTAACCTAAGCTTAACCTTAACCTAACCCGAACCTAACCTTAACCTACCTTAACCTAACCTGAACCTAACCTGAACCTAACCTTAACCTAACCTGAACCTAACCTTAACCTAACCTGAACCTAACCTTAACCTAACCTGAACCTAACCTGAACCCAACCTGAACCTAACCTGAACCTAACCTGAACCTAACCTGAACCCAACCTGAACCTAACCTGAACCTAAGCTTAACCTAAACTTAACCTAACCTGAACCTAACCTGAACCTAAGCTTAACCTAACCTTAACCTAATCTGAACCCAACCTGAACCTAACCTGAACCTAACCTGAACCTAACCTTAACCTGAACCTAACCTGAACCTAACCTGAACCTAACCTGAACCTAACCTGAACCTAAGCTTAACCTAAGCTTAACCTAACCTTAACCTAATCTGAACCCAACCTGAACCTAACCTTAACCTAACCTGAACCTAACCTTAACCTAATCTGAACCCAACCTGAACCTAACCTTAACCTAACCTGAACCTAACCTGAACCTAACCTTAACCTAAGCTTAACCTAACCTGAGCCCACTGACTGGGTGTGAACATGAGGACATCCTCTCACCACATTGGTCCGGGGGTCTGTTGTCTTTCACATCAATCAGCTTCATCCGACGCTGTTGGCGGGATGTCCTGTTGAAAAGACGCGTCCAGTTGACGTTGTCATGGTAGCACAGCTTTGGGTTCTTGGTGATGTAAACACCGCCGTCTTTGATGGTTCTCAGCGAGCGCAGGCCGAGCGACGTGAGTGAGGGGATCTTGATCACCAGCAGAGCGTAGCCCCTGAGGACGTGGAGGCACAGGGGGTTAGCTGGCCGCAGCGAGGCAGCCTCTACAGCTGTGTGTGTGGATGTGATGGCAGCCTTTACAGCTGTGTGTGTGGATGTGATGGCAGCCTCTACAGCTGTGTGTGTGGATGTGATGGCAGCCTCTACAGCTGTGTGTGTGGATGTGATGGCAGCCTCTACAGCTGTGTGTGTGGATGTGATGGCAGCCTCTACAGCTGTGTGTGTGGATGTGATGGCAGCCTCTACAGCTGTGTGTGTGGATGTGATGGCAGCCTTTACAGCTGTGTGTGTGGATGTGATGGCAGCCTTTACAGCTGTGTGTGTGGATGTGATGGTAGCCTTTACAGCTGTGTGTGTGGATGTGATGGCAGCCTTTACAGCTGTGTGTGTGGATGTGATGGTAGCCTTTACAGCTGTGTGTGTGGATGTGATGCAGGGCTGGGAGGAGGGAAGACATACCTTTTAGAGTTTGATCCTCTACAGGGAACAGAGGGACACACGGATGACGCGGGCGTGAGAGAGGGATGTTGTTATTAGATGCACACTGTGGTGGTTTAGTGACGGTTACACATGCAACATGAGGGAACACATACTGCACAGGCGTAAGGCGTACCTGTAGAGCCTCCTGCCCTCGATGGTTTGAAGGTTGGAGAACACAGACAGGTCCGACATGTTGGCCGGCCATGACTGGATGTTAAGAAAATCTGGACAGAGACAGGTGATGTGATGATGAAAGTAGACCCTATTTCACTCTATGACATTAAAACAAGACACAGGCAATAAGACACACCTGTGATCTCTCTGACGGTGCTAAAGACTTTGAGTTTCTCAGGGTCAATGGCAGGAATGTTCTTGTAATCATCTCTGTGCAAGTAGGGAAAAAATGTGAATAATATTATGATTCTGATTATTATTCAGGCGGATGAATGGATGATGTTTTGTGGTGGATGGAGGGGTAATGTCTTGCTCACCCTTTGATCCCAGTGACCAGAAAGTGGAGGCTGCCCACGATCTTGGTGCAGTTCCTGAAGCTGTCAATATTCAGGGCGTCCACGGTCTGACGGTTGGCCAGAATGTTTCCAAAGCACACTGAAGACACACGGAGCAGTTACACAAACAGAAGCCGGCTGAGGGGAGAAGGTGAAGGTGTCGACTGGAGGCGGGTTCAGGAGCACCTTTGGGACACGGCCCTCCACAAGGCTCGCAGCTCTTCACGCCGGATTTCTCCACCTCCATTTTGTCCGTGGGACAGCTGCTCACACAGGAGCTTTCATCCACCACAAAGTTTGCTGTGCAGGGCGAAAAAGCACCAATGAGTACCCGTGTTTCTGCTCAGGGAGGAATAGCATCAGGTAACAGCTGATGGGTGGCCGTGGACCAATGGGGTGTGGTATGTGACGGCAGCTTGTCCAATGGGGTGTGGTATGTGACGGCAGCTTGTCCAATGGGGTGTGGTATGTGACGGCAGCTTGTCCAATGGGGTGTGGTATGTGACGGCAGCTTGTCCAATGGGGTGTGGTCTGTGACGGCAGCTTGTCCAATGGGGTGTGGTATGTGACGGCAGCTTGTCCAATGGGGTGTGGTATGTGACGGCAGCTTGTCCAATGGGGTGTGGTATGTGACGGCAGCTTGTCCAATGGGGTGTGGTATGTGACGGCAGCTTGTCCCCAACACTCACGCGGGCACTGGACCACGCAGATGGAGCCGTACTGGTACTTGGCACTCGGGTTGGGCTCCAGTTTGAAGGTGTGCTTGTTGTAGATCAGTGTCTGGGGGCACTGAGGCACACAGGAGCCTGAGTTGTTGAAGTTCCGGCAAGCCTGGCCAAGTCAAACAATGGCACATCAATACGTAGGTCAGGTATATCTTATATAGCCCTTTTTAATTGGTGATCTGTAAATGTGTTCAATCTTTTTTCATACAGACTTGATTGGTTCTAATGAGAAGGAGATCCTACTGACTTTGTGTCCATGACCTTCATACTCACATGGCAGTGTGTGTCCAGGGGCCCCGTGCAGCCCCCTGCACATTCTATGTGGCAACACTCACTGGGGCTCTTCCCAAAGCAGCGGCCGTTGCACTGCGGCGCGCACACAGTCTTTGTGACTGTGGAAGACACATGGGGGCCTTAGTGTGTGCAGTGACACAGCACAGAGAGACAAATCCTGCATTTCAAGACTTACGGATCTGACATCTGTCGCTCTGGGGACCCCAACATGGGACATCTCCGCAGGCTGGGTGGCAGGGCTCTGAAACAACAGGCTGAGCTTTATCACCAGCATTGTGCTTGATGTGAAATGCCCAACAGGTGCCCTCCCCAGCCCTATTCACACAGCCGTCCATCGCTGGACGTGAGCAGAGACTCACTCTCTGGGCTGTTCTCGTTGATGATGATCTCAGACGTGCTGTCCTTCACTATGTCCAGCCAGTTGATCTGAGGGGCGAAACTCAGGAACTTATTCTGGACGATTTGAACACCTCCCTCCAAAATCTCTGCAGAACAATACAAGAAGAAAAAGCAGACGTGCACGTGCGCACACACACACACACACACAGGCATGTTAATGTCACAATTAGCCAAACGAGCCCCAACCCGCCGGCCCATGTGTTGGTTCAATGTGCACAGTATGACACACTGGAGATCACGTTACAGTGGCAGTTGAGAACATAGACATTCCAGGAAGGTCCCGCCACTAGCTGAGGTACTGCAGGGTGTGGCCACTACGTGGGTGTGTGAGAGCACCAACAGAAACCAACGGTATTATTGAAGTTCCCTTGCCCCCCCCCCCCCCCCCCCCCATTCCTGTGTGGCTCAGGTGTCAGGTGGGTACGGCTGATGAACTTTCATTGACCCTGACCAAGCAGACGCCGTGGCAAGTTACTGCCCAAGACGTACTGCTCGATTGTTCCTCTTCTCATTTCAGGCTGTAAGCCTGTGTGTGAGTTCTTACCAGTGAGGTGGGTCAGGCCCAGCTCCTGGAGCCCCTGGTGGCCGTCCTTCTGGTAGTTGACGAGCACCGACAAGGCGAAGCGGTCCTCGTACAAAGTGGAGCCTCTGATGACACGCAGGTGATCCAGCGGCAGGTGGCTGAACTGGTTCACGGCGATCAGGATGTAACCTGTCACTTCTCTGATGGACTACAGGGGGCAGCAGAGAGGCGCCGACAATGAACAAGGAGAAAGAATTGAAAAGTGAAGAAGTATATTGTAATAATGTAATGAAACAACAAAATATGTTCAGTAACTTCCAGCAATGTCTGTTTTTTTTTGTGTTTTTTTTTTTTGGGGGGGGGTTGTTAATAATATATATAATAATATATATAAATAATATATAATAATATATATAATATATATTAGAAACATTTAAATTTAAACACAAACGATCATTATTTTTGCAGCGTACAGGCTCCTGAGCTGTGCGTGTGAACGCTCAGCGTCGTACATAAAGAAAGCTGCCATCTCTGGGGGGCGTGGCTCTCCTCTCACTGGATCACTGTATGGCACACTGTATTACACTGTAGCACACTGTATTACACTGTATCACACTGTATCATACTGTATTACCACATGGACGTGTGTCTGGACAATTTGCCTAATTTGGTTTGTTTCAGATTTGTCGTGTTAGCAGGGCCACTGAGGCAGCGCTGCTGTGGACACATGAAGGGAGACATGGGAGGCAGCACTGTTGCTGCTGTGGACACATGAAGGGAGACATGGGAGGCAGCACTGTTGCTGCTGTGGACACCTGAAGGGAGACATGGGAGGCAGCACTGTTGCTGCTGTGGACACATGAAGGGAGACATGGGAGGCAGCACTGTTGCTGCTGTGGACACATGAAGGGAGACATGGGAGGCAGCACTGTTGCTGCTGTGGACACATGAAGGGAGACATGGGAGGCAGCACTGTTGCTGCTGTGGACACATGAAGGGAGACATGGGAGGCAGCACTGTTGCTGCTGTGGACACATGAAGGGAGACATGGGAGACACTGTGGACGCTGTGGCTCAGCGCTCACCTGCAGGAAGGAGAAGTTCCTGGCAGGCTCCATCATGGTTATCTCCAGATTTCCCATGACTATTTCACAGCCAGTGTACAATTCCTTTATGAGCTTGTACTGCATGTCTGAACTTCCTGTCATGCTCAGATCGTTCTTGGTCCCAGAGCATACGGTCACTGGAAGGAAGAAGACAGTGTGTTATCATCGAACCTATCATCTAACCCTAACCCAGCGTGTTCAACATCAATATAGATATCAACTCATCAATCATTTTATATATTCACAGTATTCATAGCATACAATTTATTTATTTATGCAGTCAAAACAAGTAGAAAAACACAAAAAAAACCTTTGAGGGCATGTGTTAAACAACGTCTAATTCATTTGAATAAAATCTGAAGCATGTTGAGGGAACATGCAGCCGCTTCTGTCGGTCTCACTTCATGTCGACATTTCTATGCCACTTTGTTGTGCACACACAATATCAACGAAGCACTGTAACTGTGTAACACAAACTGAGGATTGTATGAGTCAAACATACGAGGCCTTGTTTATAGACTGACAGCCACTGCTTTGCTATTCAAATCTCAGTGAGTCTGACTGAGAGTGAAGCGAAGAGAGCACACCCTGGTTGAGTTGATGATAAGAACACATGAAAACACAAGCTAAGTATCTCTTTCTCTGTCCCCTTTTAGAAATACACAGAGCAACTGTAGCCTACTAAATATTCTTTTTTAACCTAATCATAATTCAAATGTATACCATTAAACTGTATATACATTTATCCGTCAAGCATATTTTCCTATCATACATTCAAAATATATTGCACAACATATTACAGACCTCATAAAATGTGACAAGGCTGATGAAGGTAAAATGTTATAAAGGCCATAGAGTCCAGGTCAGTGGCACTGTGATTGCATGTAGCAATAAGCAATATACAACAATCATTTAGATAACAGAACTTTATTGTGTTTTCGAGACTGATGGGTCCAAAGGCCCTGGGCCCTGACGGGCTGGACAACCTCAACAGAATGGACTCTCTTCAACGGCCCGCAGAAAAAAATAAGGTTTGAATCTGGAGCGAGATGCCATTCTTCTCCTGTTCCCTCCTTGCACCGCACTGCCGTGTAGCATGTGTAGCGCAACTTGTAGCATGTGTAGCGCGACATGTAGCATGTGTAGCGCGACGTGTAGCATGTGTAGCAAGACGTGTAGCGCGGCGTGTAGCATGTGTAGCACGACGTGTAGCATGTGTACCAAGACGTGTAGCGCGACGTGTAGCATGTGTAGCGCGATGTGTAGCATGTGTAGCAAGACATGTAGCGCGACGTGTAGCATGTGTAGCGCAACGTGTAGCATGTGTAGCAAGACATGTAGCGTGACGTGTAGCATGTGTAGCGTGACGTGTAGCATGTGTAGCATGACGTGTAGCGCAACATGTAGTGCGACGTGTCGCTATGAAGCAACCCTTCAGCAGCGGCCACACCGAGGCCTTGGGATGAAAACAATGCCATTGGCTCAAAGGTGAACCTTTTATCTGCAGCTCTACAGAGCGGAGCCCTGAGAGTGTAGCTGTGTTATCAGTGGACTTCTTCAGACGCGGGTTTGAATGGACTGTTGGGAAATGCTCCGGGAACACCTGCACGTTGAGTCACCAAGCACGTCCAGCGGGGGGCTGACTGCAGTGTCCCCGCCCGGTGCTGGGAGGGAGACTGTCCAAACAACACGTCCACACAAACACCTCAGCATTGTGTGGCTGCTAGCATGTTGAGCTGGAGACAACAGGCTGAGTGGGTTTCTGTCTCACACAGCTCCATGTTGGCAGACAGATGACGGAGAACCAAAGAGCGTTGGAGCTACACACTTACACACACACACACACACACACACACACACACACACACACACACACACACACACACACACACACAAGTTACACACCAAGACCCCCCCACACACACCACACACACACCACACACATACACACACACACACACACACATACACACACACACACACACACACACACACACACACACACACACACACACACACACACACACACACAATGGCCCTATTATGAACCCGTGCAAAACAAGTGTCTTTTGTAGAACATCAGGATCTGTGGCTGAGACTCTTCCCTTCTGTTCAACTCATATTAACCTCTTCCCCTCTTCCATCAGTCTTTATATTACCCCCCCCCCCCCCCCCCCCCCCCCCCCCCCCACACACACACACACACACACACACACACACACACACACACACCAGGAATTGGGAGGCCCATTCATTATTGTTTTCTTTTGAGTCGTCATCCAGCATAACATCATTTGAAGATCTGACAAACATCCTTGGTCTGTGTTGAAGTGTAACCCGACACATGAATAGCACACCGGACTCTGCAGCGACTCAGGATCAGGTTCAGCTGTCGTTTAGATTCAGCCGAGAGGGACGCAGTGGAGGCAGAATGGAGGGAGGAGGCGTAAACACATTTCATAAAGGCTCAGGAGACGTGATCGAGGTAAACAGAAACTTGGCACAGGGGGGGAGATTACCGCATACCTCTGTCACAGACGCAGTGCACGCTCCAACGTGCACATGCAGGAACACAAAACAAAGACACCTACGACACCTGTGCTACCTGATAACTAGCAGAGGGCCATTTGTTGGTGAGGGCTTTGGTGCAACAGGATGCTCTGCTGGCCTGCGGAGAGCAGCAGCTTGTTTTCAGCCCCAGTGGGGAGAGAGCAGGCGTCACGTCAGCACCACAGCTTCCACAACAGGACTGACAGCATTTCTACATTTTGACGCATGACTTTGTTGGAACACAAGCCACACCAATAAAAGCCATGGCGGCAGAATGCGCAACAGAACATACAGAGAAAATACTGAGCTCAGAGCTCTAGAAGATTAAAACATATCGGAGATGATAGAATATAAAAATGAATTATGAATGTGTCATACATGATACATGATGACGACAATCATCATCATACTTCTTTTAATGAGCCCACCTCATCATTTGCCACAACAGATAGTGAGTGATGTGTGTCATTATGTGTTATTTAAGATAATAAGATATTTTAACATGTGAATGTGAGGGTCTCTCCTGAATGATGTCCAAGCCCAACATCAGCTTTTTATCATGAATGCTTTGAAAATATGATGTAGGATATTGCATATGCATTTTATACAAAAGTATATGCAATCATCCTGCATATATTTGTTTATTTAATCATAATGAAATTGTAGTCACAGAGTAAAGCTAGAACTATGATGCCCCACAATGACCTGCAAACTTTTCATCTGCACAGTGATGGCAAAATATAAATTTCTACCAGACCTGCAGAATGTCCATCAGACCTGCAAACAACCAACAAGGAGGATTGAACTGGATGAACATAAACCATAAACCTATACGTACCTATTCAGTACATACTGAATAATATATACTGCCAAAATACTACCACCAAAAAATGATGATATTTTATATATATATATATATATATATATATGTGTGTGTGTGTGTGTGTGTGTGTGTGTGTGTGACGATATATATATATATATATATATATATATATATATATATATATATATATATATATATATATATATATATATATATATATATATATATATATATATATGTAACGATAGTGTGATCGGTGATAGATGATTTCTAGCATGTACTTTTCCTGTTTCCCTGTTTACCGACGCTGACAGGTGACCAGAGCGCCACAGCCAAAGTTCACACTGATTCAAATCACAGCAAGTCTCTGAGATCCGAGACACACCTCCATATCCTATGGACATGTTATTCTCATGGGCACACTAGACACACGTAAAGGCAATAAATGATGAATACGAGCCTCAATGGTAGCTATTTTCTAACAAAAAAGATCGGAGATTGGTTATCAGGCGACTCTTGATGAAATTTCCGCGCACCCTCCGCACCTCTCCCACAGGTGACGGATCATTGGGGCAAACATGGGAGAGGTGCAGTTGACTCACAGCAAACAAGTTCTAAGTAAGTAGAACTGGTTTTGAACCCAGCAGTGAGTTGGAGACTTCCCCGTAAGATAGGGAAAATGTGTCAAACTGATCAGATCGAATGCGGAGTTTATATTAATTCGTGGTGGTGATATTTATAGTGAGTTTAATTAATGACGTAGTATAGCCTATTTGGTAGTAGATTTCAAACCATACCTTCTTGCGTCTGAGGGTGGGAGAGTTGAATAAACCATTGTAGCACGATGTATAGGAATAGTGGCTTGCCGAATGGGGTCATTCTTATCCGAAGAAATGCGGTTTTACGCAAAGTACAACCATGAGTTCTTCGTCTTGATGAAAGGCAATGGGTTCCGTTTGGTCAGAGAGAGTTCATATCGTCCAAATTCTTAAATGTTCTTCATATTTTCAATATTCCAATATGATAATCCAACCTTGCTCTAATATATATCATAGGGAGACAGTTGGAGACAGTGCTGAAAGCGTACTAGTCCATAGCGTATTCTCTGACCGTGCGTAAAATCACTCCGGCTCACTCTGATTGGTGCGCTGTTTGGAACCAATCACAAGTCGAGCGTCTGCTCTCCTACGGGTGGTGGCGTGTGACGCGCTGCTGTTCAGTTTTCATCCGTTTTGGACAAACAAAGTATGATAAAAGAACAAACACAACCACACATGTGGGCTATTTGAAATAGGAACCCGTTTCCTGATTTTGTTTTCCTCAGACAACGTGTTATTTATCTCTCTGTTCTGTCATCAAACGGTAGGCCTATGATATGATTATAAGGCCTGTAGAATGAGGTGAGGTTCTTGGTTGCATTTAGTTGGCATGTGTATAGTCAAGAGTAAGATCATTCACACAGTGTTAGACAGGAAGTCATTGCATATCCTAACCTAATACTTAAATAAATCGACTAGGCAACAACAGATAACGATAGCTTACTAATGAGCTAAATGGAACCATGAAGCATGAAGCTAACTAATCGACAGGCCTAATAATCATATAGTTCTGTTTGATGAGAGAACAGTCAGAGAGATAGAGCACATGTTGTCTTTGGAAAACAAAATAACTTTGGGTTCCAATTTCAAACTGAGGCAAATTATTGGTTGGATGCATAACAAAACATGTTTTTGTCTTTTGTCTCTTGTTGTTTGTCTCTCAGCGCGGTGGCAGCAACACAGCATGCCTGCAGCTGGACGAACCGGCCGGGCTGCCCTCATGAAACTGGACCTTCCAGCTGGCCCGGTTTTCCCCTGCTCTTACATAACCCTACACCCCGTTTACCCACACCCCCAGCAGACCTAGCTAGACCTATGGAACCTAGGTCTACAGTGTAGGGTTCAACTAGATCTATAGAAACTGGGTCTACAGTGTAGGGTTCTACTAGATCTATAGAACCTGGGTCTAGTGTTCAACTAGATCTATAGAACCTAGGTCTACAGTGTAGGGTTCAACTAGATCTATAGAACCTAGGTCTGCAGTGTAAGTGAATATCTTCGATCCAGTGAACACATTGCCAAATAAAATAAATAATTGATTTCCAGACAATGCCATTTGAGTGTGCCAAAATGAAGTGGTTAATATTTGACTAACCTAACAACTAATATCACCAGTTTGATATGCCCTGGGTGAATAGCAGACCACACATTTAACGACACTATGGACAATTTCAACACTTATTTGCCAACCTGTTCTTCAACTGTGATGTATAGGCCTACTGGCATGGCTACACAACACAGTTAAAAGCATGAAAATGACATATAAGTAGTTTTTGTATTTTATACAATATTAGTACATTTATCTTTACATTTACTACAAGTTGTCCATGTTATTTGAATACTGACCCTAATTTTTACCTCAGTATTTGTGTTGGATAATATAGTAGCCTGCCATCTTGTGGTGAAAGACTGCTAGAGCAGACTGTCAGTTGTACGCCTGGCTAACAACCAATAGTACACACCTACACATCAAGCAATGAAAACAAACCATAAAGAAAACTGGTTTATTTTTCAACACAGCAGGATTTTGTTTTGTTACATCAAATACATAATTGTCCATGCATCCTGAAGCATCTCCCCTTGTCACCATGGCTACCCTGACCTGCTGGTGGACACTGACCAGTACAGAAGGAATCAAGACCTGTTTGGATTCTCATGTTCCACATACACTTCTACATTAATATGTTCACTCCAAAAACAACAACGCTGCCACAATCAAATATAGATTAACCGTTTTTTGCAAAACAAGACGCAAGGAAAGACATATTGGTTCTATCCACCAAACCAGTCCTTGAAGGGCAGCAAAAAAACATTGATAAACCCCAATCCCCACCAGACCAGATGCTGATTCACATATTGAGTGGCTTGTGAGCTGTATATAGTATGCTTACAGTAAGTTGTGTTCTATACAATCTACTGTACTTTTAGGACACAAATAAATATCTCCATTGAACGAGTGGTCTGTGGTTATGCTGGTATTAGTGTCTTAGTGTTGACTCAATGTCCGGTGGACTTCAGTGGTGAGTTTCTTGTGTAGCAGTTAACCCTGCAGTACCTCAGTACTGTCTCCTTTCTGCTGGCTTTTTACATACAGAGGCACAATTGAAAAAATGGCAAATAAATCTCAACAACCATTTATATACTAATCAAATATATGACCATTCAATCATGTAATAAACTGTCAAGACGGTTAAGTTATTCCGGACGGATAATGAACCCAAACTGACCACATAATGAAACAGCTGGACTCCACATATACATCAGGACATACACGTAATGAAACAAATGGATGGCACATTTGCATCAGGACATATACATAATGGAACAGCTGGAATCCATGTGTATGTAATGAAACAGCTGGACTCCACATGTACATCAGGACGTATACGTAACAGCTGGATTCACACCTGGATTCACACCAATTTGTATGCATGTGCTTGTGAGCATGAGGTGTGAGTGAGTGCAGGATTGTGTGTCACCTCTGCATTCATGTACCTTGTGTATCTGCTTGAATGTTTTCATATAAGATCTTAAATATATGACTTCATTTACCTTACTGACTTCTGCATGACAGCCTAACTGTGTACAGCAACTAAACACAATGGTTAGCAACTATGGTCAACCAAAGGTTGTCCTGATAGTTACACACAGGTCCTATGTATGAAGCACATGTCTAAGAAGCCAAGAGCAAACTAATATCACCTTCAAAGTCCCTAGAGAAGCAAACCATGTGAAGCTGCAGGGCAGGGGTCATGGTGAGCACTGAGGGAGCACGGCCGCTGCTTGTTCTCTGCATGATTCAGACTTTGGCTGAGGAGTCGTGAATAAGTTGCCAAAAGCATATTAATAAGCGCACAGAAATAAACACTCACACGTGCATCTGAGTACCAAAGTGCATCACCGCCCACAAAATAATGAGCACTGGAGAAACGATCAACCAACACTAAGATAGCATGGAATTGTTCCACGGCTCTTCTGAAAAGAACTGGGAGGTTCTGCAGTGTTCTGCAGGAAGAGCAGCCATAGATCAGAAGAAAGGTCCCTCAAGGTGGACACAGGAACCAGAATGTGGTTCCTGTGTGATGGTGTTTGATGTGAGTGTTTGACTTCAGAAAGAAATACAACTGTGATATTTTGCTTACCATAAGAACTGCAAAAAACTCAAAAGCTCTGAAAACAAGTAGAAAGCTGCCCATCCTCTCTGACAGCCAGCCTCACTTTCCACAGGCCCCACTCCAGGCCCAGAGACCCCCTGCTGGTTCAGACCTTCACTTCTTGTTCTTCAGCTGGTTGGCCAGCCAGTCCAGGCCCTCGTACAGCCCGTCTCCACTGGTGGCACACGTGGCCTGGATGTACCAGCTGCGGTGGCGCAGCGAGTGGAGGCCCAGCTTGTCTGTGATCTCAGCGGCATTCATGGCGTTGGGCAGGTCCTGTCAGGAGGAGAGGGGGGTGAACGGCATCAGACCCCGGCCCGCCAGGGACGGTCTAATGGAGTGTAGGACGTCACAGCAGCTCCCTCTGCCTGGATGGTGGAAGGTGTATGTGTGTGTGTGTGTGTGTGTGTTACCTGCTTATTGGCAAAGACAAGGAGCACGGCATCTCTGAGCTCGTCTTCTGCTAGCATCCTCATTAGCTCCTCCCTGGCCTCGTTCACACGCTCCCGATCGTTGCTGTCCACCACAAAGATCAGACCTTCCACCAACAGAGAGCTGTTTCAGCACGCCAGTAAAGGAGAGAACGAGAGAGAGAGAGAGAGAGAGAGAGAGAGAGAGAGAGAGAGAGAGAGAGAGAGAGAGAGAGAGAGAGAGAGAGAGAGAGAGAGAGAGAGAGAGAGAGAGAGAGAGAGAGAGAGAGAGAGAGTGAGAGAGAGAGCGAGAGAGAAACAGACAGACACAGACAGACAGACAGACATAGAGACAGAGACAGACCCTGACATACTCACCCTGAGTATTCTGGAAGTAATGTCTCCAGAGGGGGCGGATCTTGTCCTGCCCGCCCACATCCCACACGGTGAAGCTAATGTTTTTGTATTCCACCGTCTCCACGTTGAAGCCTGGAAACAGAGAACAAGTGTTCACAAGTTAGTGTATGCAGCCAGCACTGGTCTGGTCTGGTGAAGTTCACAACCCGGGTCCAGTGGGCCCCGGGGGGCCGGGCTGCGGGGCCGGGTGGTGGGGGGCCGGGCTGCAGGGCCGGGCTGCGGGGCAGCGGGTGGTGGGGGGCCGGGCTGCGGGTGGTGGGGGGCCGGGCAGTGGGTGGTGGGGGGCCGGGCTGCGGGGCCGGGCTGCGGGGCAGTGGGTGGTGGGGGGCCGGGCTGCGGGTGGTGGGGGGCCGGGCTGCGGGGCAGCGGGTGGTGGGGGGCCGGGCTGCGGGTGGTGGGGGGCCGGGCTGCGCGGCAGCGGGTGGTGGGGGGCCGGGCTGCGGGGCAGCGGGTGGTGGGGGGCCGGGCTGCGGGGCCGGGTGGTGGGGGGCCGGGCTGCGGGGCCGGGTGGTGGGGGGCCGGGCTGCGGGGCAGCGGGTGGTGGGGGGCCGGGCTGCGGGGCAGCGGGTGGTGGGGGGCCGGGCTGCGGGGCCGGGCAGGTTGATACGGGGACGTACCGATGGTTGGGATGGTGGTGACGATCTCCCCCAGCTTCAACTTGTACAGGATGGTGGTTTTCCCAGCAGCATCCAGGCCCACCATCAGAATCCTCATCTCCTTCTTCCCTATCAGACTTTTCAGCAAATTCCCAAAAATGTTGCCCATGATTTCCACAAGGTGCTTCCAAAATACTACTTCTAAATGACTTTGGGGTTCTGCTTCTCCAAGCGACGTGTTGGGAAGGAGCACTAAAGAGGCAAACAAGAACAAGTTAGAAGTCTCAGAGCCTAGATATGGTGACATGAATGTGTTACTACATGAATGGTGTTACTACATGAATGGTGTTACTACATGAATGGTGTTACTACATGAATGTGTTACTACATGAATGGTGTTACTACATGAATGGTGTTACTACATGAATGTGTTACTACATGAATGGTGTTACTATTCTTAAATAATGTACCAGTATAATGCTGAAAAGGATATGACCATATTCCTCAATGTCCTCATTAAGTTTATGGGTCACACAGCCTATATCTTACACCTTCACAGTCATATTCTCATCTCGGCATCAAGGGCAATTTCCCTACAGACGAGTGAAACCAAAACATGACTTATTTACCAAACCACCAAAGAGCGGAGAGCGACACAGAGGGTCCTGTCTGTGCCATGACTCCAGGCTGTAGAGCAAGCTGCTCAGAGCCCTCGGAGAACAGGCAAACTATCCTACTGAAGCTAATCTATATTGCTCAAATACAACAAATGCCATGCACGCGGAATACTTTTCTGAAACACATAAGTAGGGCTACTATGCAAATGAAATTTAGGCCAAAAAGGCTGCACTCGTGGTGATAGTGTTGAATACCTTATCACGAGGGGTTCAATAATTCTAAAAACGATTAACGATTTAAAACGGAGATTAACCGTTAGCCTACCAGATGTGGTACCCTTGGCCTGCTCCCACCTTAAGAGCTTTCCATGGTCCGTGTTAAAAAACTCAGGATGAGGAGGGTCTGGGGACGGTGGTCGTTTCAGAGGCCCTGCCCGGTTCTCAGTGAACTCTAGAACCGGTCCTGCTCTTCACAGGCAGGTACATGGTACCATTTACCAGGTACATGGTACCAGTTAGAAGCATTCTCCATAGCATTGTGAATATTATAGGCTGTAAATATATTTAGGAGGATCAATTGATCAGGTGATCAACTGCGAACCAGTCCACATCCATCTCTCCCTAGGATTTATTCGCAAGCACTGTTGACAGCGCGAGCACCCCGTTACGTGACAGCACCTCATCCGTAAGGTGCTCCAGGGTCTGGTCCTCGACACACCACAGAGCTCAGACCGACTCATGTAGACTCCTGGACGCTTCCTGCTAGCCTTTAGGCACCCTTAGCCGTATTCCAATGATGCTCACTTACCTTGGCTGACAGAAACCGCATACAGTGAGATCTCGGTGTTCAGCGGAGGATGGCGGCGCTGCACCGTGAGTCTCGCGATGGCTCCCCCCGCTAATCTAGTGTAGAGTAGAGTAGTGTAGAGTAGAGCTCTCTATAGTACTCTAATCTAGTGCTGCAACTTCAGGTTTGACGTTACGCTTCAAATAGGACGACACTCTGAAATTAGGGTTTTCAGGATGATGATAATGTATGATTTAGTTCTTAAGCTCAGCCTCCACCAGCTGTTATATGTCACCTCCGCCTGAGTACAGTTGATTACTTTTAAAATCAGTTTTAGGATAGAGTCAATGACCCACACAGTGTTACAGACGGTGCCTATGAAATATGTGAACACATCCAAACTCCATACTCCCAGTCGATCATGCTCTCTTCGGGACCAACAGCGCCCCGGTGAGCCCACCAAAGGTAACTGTGGGGTTTCCGTTCCCAGCCGCCACATAAGGACGACAGAGGATCCCGGGTTTTATCGTTATCCCGGTGTTTCCAGCTTCCGTTCACTGCCTGAGCAGTGTACGCCAGTTAATATTCTCGTAGCAAGAATAATAACACAATGATACAACGACAACAAGGACAATACATATGGAGGGTTTTTTCACGAATCATTTGACAAAGTGCTAACCGAAACATGCAACGGAAACGGATATCCTTATTATTATCATCCGTATTCTATCCTTCTTTGCCCTAGCGGCTAAAGCCGTGTAACCGGAGGTTCCGCCCTCTCTCGCGAACAACGCCTCTTTGCAGCATACCGTTCCAGCCGTTGAGTGGTGAGACCATATATCTATGGGTGAGACAAGAACTGGGAGCGAGGTTACCCACCACAGCCTATGGGTGCTGCTGGTGAGTTGTTCGACTTGGTCACGTCAGGCGATTCAGGTATTGGGTTAACGTCCACAGTCGGACCCGTAATCAGTGAGATCTAACAACACATCAGCATTACCTGCGGCCACATGCCCGGCGTGCTTGGTCCACGCGTCACTCTGTGAGGTCCACTGGAGAGCTTGGTCCACACGTCCCTCTGTGAGGTCCACTGGAGAGCTTGGTCCACACGTCCACACGTCCCTCTGTGAGGTCCACTGGAGCCCGGAGTCCTTGGTCCACACGTCCCTCTCAGAGGTCCACTGGAGCCCGGAGTCCTTGGTCCACACGTCCCTCTCAGAGGTCCACTGGAGCCCGGAGTCCTTGGTCCACACGTCCCTCTGTGAGGTCCACTTGAGTGCTTGGTCCACACGTCCCTCTGAGGTCGCTGCAACTACCGAATTGACGTTGAAGTTTTATGGTCGAGGTTTTCCACAAGTTAGGATTTCGAAATGAAGTCAGGGGTGATCATCTTAGTATTGCTTGCAACCGTTACTTGCGTGTCAACTCAAGAAGAACAAAATGCAATCGAGGAATTGTTGGTTGAAACATTGGTAAGTAGTATTTGGAAACACAACCTTTTCCCTCCGCAACATCTGGAGGAACTTGTGCATGTTCTCAACCGTGGCCGATTCATTCAAACCCCACCGAGGACGTTTTAACTTTGTTCCCAGATGGACCCTGAGTCCTGCTCGGTACGTTCAGCAATGGGAGACACTCTGCAGATCCACTACACGGTAAGAAAGAGAACGATGGATTACAACGCGACTTTGTCTTCTATCAGAACATCAAAACGTTATGCTGAGCTAAACGAATAACGAATACGCAAAGTTCTCCCTTTCCAAACCTGTCGACTGACGACGAACGCTTTCATTGTTGTGTATGTGGCAACGTAGCCTGTGTGCTAGAACCGTGCAAAACATCTGGATTATGGACATTTGCAATGACCCATTGAAACTGGTTTAAGACACAATGCATTGGCAGAAACTATTTCCACCAGGCAGTGAAGCGCATTGTTTGCCCTCTAGCCCCTCGGACTAGTTGTGTCCTGGTGGATAAAGTGCCAGATGACGCTGGACTGCAACACGTCAGCACAGCTCAGGCGCTCGGGCATTACCACCCAAAGTTTGACTCAGTCACTTGTTATAGCTAGACCAGTCATTCTCAACAGATAACATTGGGCTTCGTGTAAAGGTAAGTAAGCTGAACATTCTGTTTCTTTATTGGACAGGGTAAACTGATGGACGGCAAGATAATCGATACCTCCCTGTCCAGGGCCCCCCTCTTTGTGGAGCTCGGGAAGAAGAGCGTTATTCCTGGTAATGACCGTGCTGTTCTTTCATACCGTGTGCAGGAATGCCGCCTGCAGGCCTGTTGTGTCCATGCCCAGTGACTCTTCTTTCTGTGATATATCCTCATCAGGTTTGGAGCAGAGCTTGATTGGCGTGTGTGAAGGGTAAGTTAAATGTGGTAGTAAGATTCCCCTTGTAATTCATTTAAACAAAAGTTTGTCATATGGGAATGTTCATTTGATTTAAAATGTGTTTGTTATTCTTGTGACTTTTATGACATAGACAAAAAATCAAGGCTACTATTCCATCACACCTTGCATATGGCAAGAGAGGGTACCCCCCTACCATCCCAGGTACCCCCCCCCCCCCCCCCCCCCCACACACACACACACACACACACATAAACGCACACACATAAATGTGACCGGCTGAATCTGCGTTGTGTAGTTTCTTTTAAATGATAGACGTGACCCAGGATCTCAATCTGGACTCGGAAACTCCGACGTCCATTTATTAATTGCCGCTGAAGATCAAAATATAACAATAGCTCCTTTAGTAACGTGCCCTTTACACAATCCTCCAACTCCTCTTCCCTAGGGAATCATTACAAAAGGGCGCTACATCATAATAATAAAAACAGTTTAAATCAAAGAAATAAAAGACATACCTGAAGATCAAAATATAACAATAGCTCCTTTAGTAACGTGCCCTTTACACAATCCTCCAAC
Source organism: Urophycis tenuis (assembly GCA_036785325.1). Lineage (NCBI taxonomy): Eukaryota > Metazoa > Chordata > Actinopteri > Gadiformes > Phycidae > Urophycis > Urophycis tenuis. The sequence goes on along the minus strand of JAXIVH010000024.1, from coordinate 6,182,137 downwards.
TCCTACGACACACACAGAGGGGGGGGGGAAAGTACTAGCATGATTACACGAGATCACGAGGTCAGGTGCGAGCTAGCATGTTGTAATATAATATAATGTTCTTCACCACACTAATCTATGCATTAATATTTACATTATACTTCCATTAAACAATGTACAGTCAAAATAATTTATATAAAGAATGGTAAACTATAAGATGGTTAAGGATTTGATCACAAAATGGGGAGAAATAAATGCACACACCTCTTCCCTAGGGAATCATTACAAAAGGGCAGAGGGCAGGGGGGATGGTAAACTCATGGGGTTCTCAGAAATGTGGGCGGGACTACAGAAGGAGGTGGAGCTAAATCAGAGAACAAAATCAAATAAAAAGGGCACATAAGGCTGCTGAAAAGCTAAACTTCAGGTGATAAAACTGTTGTGTAATTATAATTAAGGGGATATTACACCCTGTTACATAAACACACACACACGCACACATACACGCACGCACACACACACATACACGTACACACACACATACATACACACATAAACACATACACACACACGCACACACATATATGCACACACACACACACACACACACAGTGGTGACCGGCCCTGTCTCCTCCCAGGTGATGCGGCTCTGGAGTTTGAAGTGGAGGTGGTGTCCCTCACGCAGCAGACGCCGTGGCAGAAGATGGTGAATGATGTGTTTCCCCTGGTGTGTCTGGCACTGGTGCCTACTCTCCTGGGCCTGGTAGGACTTTACCTCTATAAAAAGGCCAGCACTCAGTCGCATAGCAAGAAGAAGCCAAAGGACAAGAAGAACAAGAAGAAGTGATGCTCCTGGAGCATGTTATTTAAATAAAGACCAAAACCTGGCTCTGTTGTCCTGTTCTTTATTTACAAAGCTCACAGCGTGGGACAGTGACCGGCGCCAGGCCCGGCGCCAGGTCCTTCAGACAGGCCCGCGGGTCACAGCGCTCGCTGCACCACGTGTACTGCTTCCACGGCCGCCTGCTGCTGGCTCCGCCCCCCTGGGGGGCCCGCCGGGGTCCGGCTGGGCTGGGACACGCTGAGCAGGGGGCGGAGCCGGCGGAGGGCTTCGTCGCTGACCGAAATGCCATCCATGTACTGGCGCAGGAGAACCCGCAGCTGCCGGTTCTCCTGCGTCAGAACCTCCTTCTCTTTCTCAAAGCACAGGCGCTCCAGCAGAACCTTGTTGTAGCGCTTCCAGAACCTGGCCAGGTCTGCATGGTCAAGCATTACCTGAGGGGAGATGAAAAGAGTGAAAGGTGGTCTGCTGAACGTACGGTGGTGGCTGAACGCGGGGCGAGCGTCTACCCTGGCTGTGGGTGTCTCCTGGCTCTGTTCTTCTGGAGTTAAGGAGGATGTGTAAAATGGCAGCACTTTTTCACGCTCCGATTCAAACTTGCGGCACATCTCAGCGCGACGTAAGATCTTCTCTCCCTGGAGCGGACAGAAAGCAGAGCACACGGCCGGAACGTCAGGCTGCGTGGTATGACTGTAGAGGCAATGTTTGGCATATATGGCAAGATTGTGTGGGCGGTGTTTCCCCAGAGGAAAGTGTGCAGGACTCAGGGACACCTTGGGGATGATGCCTTGCAGTTGCTTGGCAGCAGCGCCGCTTTGAACGGTGAGGGTGGTCAGCTGGGCCCGGGCCAGCACTCGAGCCCCGACCAGCTCTGCCTTCAGCCGGCGGGTCTGCTGGGTCACCGCCTCTCTGGAGGCTCTCATCTCCTGGGCCGCAGCCTCGCTTGCCTTCTGGCTGGAGTTTGGCTTCCGTAGTGCTGAGATAGATTCCTGAGGACATCCGTAATGAAACACATCAGGTACAGCACGCTGGTGCAGTGGTGTTGACCAGTGGGTCCAGTGACCAGCCCTCTATGGAGAACATATTGTACTTTGAAAGGAAAGGGCTAGAAGTTTTATAAGCATTGCTGGCTCACCCTCTTTGGAGACTGGTGGCGCAAAATAAACTCAAACATATTAATTGTCAGAGATGTATGGAGAAAAGGGATTCCTTTATTTCAAAATTGTGCTTTGCGTCCACCAAAGCAGAAGGCGGTGGCAGGATTGAGTGAAACACTTCAACTTACTTGCATGTGCTGCAGTTTCCTCCTGTGTGTGTCGATCTCTTGGGCTCGGCTCTGGTCTTCCATGAGGAGGTTGTTGAGGCGCATGCACTGGTCCTCGGAAGCTGCCGGGCCCTCACAGACCTGCTGCAACAACTGCTCCATTTGGACCTCCAGTGCATGCTTCTCACTAATGTACTGTCAAGGGACAAGGAAGGCCTTAACGAGAGCCAGTGCACAGAGCGCTCACCATGAATGAAGATCTCCCGTCACCCGATGAGTCACGCTGATGATGAAACTCAAACAATCACCATGGTTTTTATTTCATCTCTACTACTCTGGTACTCCTGCTGGGCTCCATTGCCAGCCTCGCTGTGGCGCTGCTCCATGGCGACATTCACGTTCTCCAAGTGGGTGCAGGCTTGTTGATGCAGGAATGAAATGTACTCTCTGAAAAAATACAATCTGAACCTCAAGCGGATTCTTGCAATGTGACAATGAAACCAATGGCATAGATAAACAACAGTTAAAATTATTCTAATAAACAACAGTTAGAATAATGCACAGACCTCTCAGTGCTGAACTCGGTCCCTAACTCTTGGATCTCGTTGTTCCACTGCTGCTGGAAGAACTGGAGCCTTCCTGCCTGCAGGGCCAGCAGACGGTCCACATGGTGCAGCTGAGAACGAAGAGCCAGGCCAAACTGCTGCTCCGCCTCACTGAGATCACTGACCAGACACTAGCACAGCCCCAATACCCAACATGATCATTTATCCCTAACATATCCGGTCCACTCACAGATCATGTTTCAAACGGAGCCGTCATCACCTTGATGACGCTGTCCTTGCAGTCCAGCACCCTCTCAAAGGTCTGGCTGACCACAGCGATGTCCCTGTGCAGCTGGGCCCCCCGGGCCAGCCGGAGAACTGTCCGCCATTGCTGAGTTAATTTGTGAAGATTGACAGCAGTGTTCTTTTCCTCCTTCTGCAGTTTGTCCTGTTATCAGGGATAACAGGGCTTCAGAGATTCATCACAATACATCGGTAAATGTGTACGTCTCAAATCAAGGCAGGCGGAGGTGGAATTACCTTGAGGAACTGAGTGAGCATCTCTTCTTTCCTTTTGGCGATGTCCTTCTCAGCCTCAGCCCTCTGGTGCAGGAAGAGGATCCTGTCCTCCTCTGTCCCTGCAGAGCGCTTCGCCCCAGCTCCCTTTCTCGCACCCTTCTTCGGCATGTTGCTGATGATTCTGTAGCTGAGGCTTTATTCCTAGACATTTGTTAACCCAAATGAGTACTTGCTATGATGGATGTACATACCATACATTGGGCCTGCTATTATAGTATTCAAAGTATTAGTGAGGACTTATTAATCACTTCTTTTTTTTGTACAAATAAATCATTAAGCATATAGAAGAGTATTGCTGCCAATAGCATTATAAAACGTAAACCAGGTCAACATTTATATTGTTGTATCATGATTGGTTCCCATTCGTCCCCTCTCTCCATTTCTGTCCAGGTCACCAGCTGTCTGTCCTCACAGAATACTGCGAGTTTTACACAGCTGACACTGCCCTAGCTGTGACCTTCATAACGTATCAGATACACAACACGGTGCCCTTATCTCTGGTGATACCAGGTGAGCTTATCCTTAGAGGTGTGCGGTTCAGCGGGGTACCATACCTGTGAGCGAGGAGAGTCCTGCCTTTTGTGTACAGTTTCCTAGCAACGCCCTGAGTTCCGATGTGGGGCCGTATGAAGACGTTTTATTCAAGCATTCTTTTTAAACATGTGTATTCTTCGTAGTTTTATCATTCAAATCAATACGTTTATATTTCCAAAACGAGTAAGTTAATTAGTAATTTAAATTAGAGCTAAGAAATAAAGACATACATCACACGTTTCGCTTTATCCGGCTGCCCGAGTGCTGGTCCTACTGCTGGTCAAACAGGTTCAGGACAGGACACCGCCCGCCTCAACAGCTCCTCGATTCAAAACACACGCTCTCTGGAACGTACCAACACATCCCTCCGCGGTAAATGTATATGTTTGTTCTTTGATTTCGTCTAAATGTACTGCAATAAGAAGGTAAACTTGCTAATAAAATTCTTAATGTGTCCTAATCGGTTAGTGACCATGTATTTACCCCTAAAGACCTTGCGTAATAATGACACATAGAAATGTGTTTCTTCCGGCCCAGCATCACTCGGTTCTCTTCCAGCGCTCCGTTCATCATGGTGAGTACGGTCCACTTATCCAGCACTGCACTATTCATCAATGCACAATTTCACAATGCACTGTTTCAATTTCATATTCACTCTGAGCCTAATAAAAATATATAGTCTGTATGCATGTATTGGCTTAAAATGGTACGTATATAGTTTCTAACTATATTAGCTGTGTAACCACGTCGTGTTAAGTGACACTGGCATACTTATATACGTCATCTTTATTTTGTTTTTAGTAAGTCAGACGACGATTTGACAGTGGCAACTACTGTTGCGTCGACACATTGAAACGCTGTAGCGCTGCTCTCCATCATGTGTTCCCTTGTGACGTCAGACCAAGAAGAGGAGGAATAACGGGCGCGCCAAGAAGGGCCGCGGGCACGTGCAGCCCATCCGCTGCACCAACTGCGCCCGCTGCGTCCCAAAGGACAAAGCCATCAAGAAGTTTGTCATCAGGAACATCGTGGAGGCCGCAGCTGTCCGGGACATCTCAGAGGCCAGCGTCTTTGATTGCAAGTACTCATGTCCTGACTCAGGTTCCTATGGCTGCTGTGTGTGTCTGGTGGTCTCCTCTGGCTCATCACTGTCTTTTATCTCCTCCCCGCAGCCTATGTATTACCTAAGCTGTATGTGAAGCTGCACTACTGTGTGAGCTGCGCCATCCACAGTAAGGTAGTGAGGAACCGCTCCTGTGAGGCCAGGAAGGACCGCACCCCGCCCCCCAGGTTCAGGCCCAGTGTAAGTACAGCGCCTGGAAGCTGAGCTGATGCTTTGTCCTTGTTTTGAGGCACTCCGGGGGTCTCAGCTGACAGATGTTGTCTCACCCCCAGCAGGGTCTCTGCTGACAGATGTTGTCTCACCCCCAGCGGGATCTCTGCTGACAGATGTTGTCTCACCCCCAGCAGGGTCTCTGACAGATGTTGTCTCACCCCCAGCAGGGTCTCTGCTGACAGATGTTGTCTCACCCCCAGCAGGGTCTCTGACAGATGTTGTCTCACCCCCAGCGGGATCTCTGCTGACAGATGTTGTCTCACCCCCAGCAGGGTCTCTGACAGATGTTGTCTCACCCCCAGCAGGGTCTCTGCTGACAGATGTTGTCTCACCCCCAGCGGGGTCTCTGCTGACAGATGTTGTCTCACCCCCAGCGGGGTCTCTGCTGACAGATGTTGTCTTTTACAGGGCGCCCCACCCAGAGTCCCCCCGAAGCCCATGTAGAGAAGACGATGGACGCTTTACGTGAATAAATAAATGTCATGGTTATAAAAACTGAAATGTGCTCGTCTCCTTGGCTTGTTTGTCAAATATTTAATTTTTAATAGACTCTGTTTACAGTACAAAACTTACAGTAGTTTTAAGATTGAAACACAAGTACTTGCATACGTTGGATACAAAGGCTCTTCAGTTAAAGCAACACAAGAGTATTTACAATGCTTGATATAAGTCAGCAGACTGTGGAGTTGCAGGAACAGGGGCCAGGAAATCGACACAATTCGGCAGAAGATCACAGACAAGAAAAGCTGTAAAGCACAAGGATATCTAAAGCACCAATACAAAAGGTGATCTGGTGTCATCAGGTGTTCAGTATCAGAACTGCCAAGCCTTCAGTGACCCACTGGCAGTGGACTCCATGTCTGGCCAGCGCCGGGCCCAGAGGCTGACTCTGGCCACTGTCAGCCATCCATTACGGTCATCAATTACAATAGAAATGTCTTACGGGGGAATACAATTTTTGCACGCAAAAAAAGAAGGAATACATGGTGAACTCCAAAGGCAAAAGGCACAAAAGCAAGGCATACTGAACTAATTTCACGCTCAAATTACAACGGTGGGCTTTCCTTTAGATTACTAGCAATTACAAAAAAACCCTTCTCATAAATGAACGCATGCAAAATTATTTGAATGAGACGATAATGGGTTTGATTGACAGAAGTCACTATTAATTCAGAGAACAAGGGAAACTATCAAAATATGTCAACTTTTTAAATTAAATCTATTTTTTGTATAAAGATGGACAAGATAAGCTATGAAAACAATGTTACGTGAATTGTATCAGCATTGTTGCCCTGCAGGAGTAATGAGAGGTTAACATTGCCCACTCTTCAGGGCTGGTATTACACACTGAGTTTGGAGAGGAATGAACTGAGGACTCTAACTATATACTAAACCTGTTTATGGGACTCATAGATGGGATTCAACTTCTACAAGAAGCTGTTCTTTGGCCAAGTCAAATCAGAATGTGTGGAAGGAAGAGCGGGCATCAGAGAGCCTGTTTGGGGTGGAAACAAGAAGCACAACAAACTGGCCCATGTCCAGACAGGAAAACTAAAATATCATTCAACAGCATTGAAAATGCCATTGAACTCAAACGCTACATGGTCGTTATTCCTTTATGTGAAATATAAAGTAAATTCTTGACTTCTACCATAAAATGGTAGATGTTGATATTCTATGGCAATAATAAAGTCAGGTTATAGCTTTAGGACAGAAAACTCAATCTCATTTAAACCATGTCCCAAATACAATGCACCTCAAGGCCATCTTAAATGAGCAAATGCTACTTCTCCAAAAAGGGAGTTTGATTAAATCCCGCAGTACACGTCTCTCACGTCCCTGCAAAACCCCAAACGTCCATCTGAAGACAACATGTGAGGTGGGGCAGCTTGTCCACATCATCTAAACCTTCGTCTGCAAAGTGATCATGGGTCAGGACGTTGGGGAACATGTCCTTCAGATGAGTCCAGGTCAGGGTCATAAAGGCACAATCAAAAATAGAACTTTGAAATATACCCCACATAAATAGTTTGGTTTGCTGTTTCATACCGTCACGGGAGATGTTAAACAATGGCAGACAGTTATCTTCAACGAGTCCTTCATATTTGTGGCAGTGATGCTTCTCTGTATTGATACCTTGAAATTGTTTAACTCTTCTTGAAATAAAAATCATACCATACTTCCTTAGATTTTTTGTGAAATGTGCATGTCATAATCGTATTCTTCTATAAAATAGTTTCATGTAATTGTATTCCGGCAGGTATCAGTGCAACAAAAGCAAGAAAAATAGATATAGCATACATTTCTACCCAACATTCACACAAATAAAGGCCTTTCATTTCACTGACTCTTTACATGCTCCCAAATCCTGGGGTTGGATGACCATCCATCTTTACACACGCACAGCTGACCACAGGTAACAGTGCATTCCTACTTTGAGGGGAACCTCTTCAGTCACATACATTTTTCTGGGCTGAGTTTGGTCTGCACAACAGCATTACAAAACCCCAACTGGCCACGGTCAGCCAAGTCCAACCCTTTGGGAAGTGAAGGAATGAATCCGCAGCAAAGTGCTCCAAACAGACTTTTAAAAAGGGATACAAGTGCTAAATTCAATGTGAGCTCATTTAAAAAAGAACAGTGACAACATCTTATGCTATATGTTTTTGCATTATTTCAGTTAAAGTGCAGAAGAGGGAACCTTCTTAGATAAGACAACTAATTAACCAAGCATATATTGTGCCACAGGGTTGAATGCTGGAGCAGAAAGCAAAAGTTAAACTATTCTTTTAGAGCAAGGCACTTCTGAAAATAGAAATGTGCAATGACTACTCATCTACGATCATAGAATAATTCAAAAGTGCATTTTCAGAGATATTCATTGTTCAAAGTGCAATAAGAATGATAGGACCTTGTTTTTAGATTCAAAATAATGAGTTTGACCTTTGTTGTTCTTTTGTAGCCATACCTATCTAGAGAGTCAAGTACTTCAAAGTGTCTAGAGTCACCCTGACTGTGCACGGCCAGTGTGAAATACTACAACTGCGTTCATTCTTTCTCTGGATTACGTTGTGCGGATCAAACTCAGCCAGGTGGTCTTCTCCGCCTAGGAGCCGGGGGTCTTGGGACCCTTCCCCTTACCGTGTCACTCCAGGATGTGCTCTCCACGCACAATGTGGGAGGAGAACTCGTAGCGGTCCTGGCTGCGGTGGCCACAGATGTTACACTCAAAGGGCTGCCGGAAGCCGTGGCAGCCCATGTGGATGGTGAACATGACGTGGTCCAGGAACAGCACGCGGCAGTGCTCGCAGCGGAAGGCCCGCACGCCACGCCCGTCGCCGTCCACCACCCTGAAGGCCTCCCGGGAGGTGGAGGAGGGTGCGGCGGGGGAGCCGGGGGCGGGGGGGGCAAGCCCGGCGGAGCGAGCCCCCGGGTGGCCCCCCTCCTCCCTCTCGTCCCTGCCCCCCGGGTCCCTGCCCCCCCCGGGGCTGGGCCTCCCCCGGGCCCTGTGGCGTGGTGGCGGGGGGCCGTGCTCGGCGTGCAGGCCGTAGCGGAGGAGGTGGCGGCGCTCGTGGTGGGCCGGCGGCGGCTCGTCGTGGGCGCTCTCCGTGTCCGTGGAGTCCTGGCAGCCGTTGCTGGGTGAGGGCGCACGGCCGGCGGCGGGGTCAGCGGGGTCCTGGTGGCCCTCGGCGGCCTCCCTCCCCCCCGCCCCGGGGCCCGCCCCGCCACGCTCCGGCCCCCGGGGCGGAGGCGTGGCTCTGTGGGCGGAGCCCACGACGGGCCCCAGCTCCGACAGCCGGGAGGGCCGAGACAAAGGGAGGCACCGCGTGCGGGCGGGGTGCTCCCTCACCCCTCCCCCTCCTCCCCCACAGTCTCCCCCCAGACCAGAGAAACGTGGAGGCTCTGCCTCCCCGGGACGCATGTCCCCGTCTTTGTCCAACGCAGCGCTGAGCTCGTAGGAAGCGTCGGCCATGTTGAGGCGCATGTGCTTCTGTCCTGAAATATAGGATGTTATAGATATAGTACATAGAGTATATTTCCTGAGATATAGGATGTTATAGATATAGTACATAGAGTATATGTCCTGAAATATAGGATGTTATATAGTATATAGAGTATATGTCCTGAAATATAGGATGTTATAGATATAGTATAGAGTATATTTCCTGAGATATAGGATGTTATAGATATAGTATATAGAGTATATGACCTGAAATATAGGATGTTATAGATATAGTACAGTATATATATATGTATCTCAGCACTTTGCATCATAGGCCAGAGATGTTGTATGCTAGCAATGGTTAACCTAGCAATTGGAATGCTTGTTCTTGTGACTTTCTTACTGTATTAACAGCAATGAAATGTTTCACCTTCTTATGACAAATGTACACTTTGTAATTCGCTTTGGATAAAAGCCTCTGCTAAATACCCAAAATGTAAATGTAAATAAATAGTATATGTCCAGAAATATAGGATATTATAGTATAAATACATTGTTGTACATCCCAATGAGCACCTGGCTGAGATGTTTGTATGCAGCTTACTTGTAGAGCAGGTGTCACAGATCCAATTCAACATCCTAATGCACTTCATACCCACAGCGTTTTAGTACTGCCGTCATCATGATGCCATACCATATTGTGTATAGAGCTTTCTGCATTTTTTCCTTCAGACACAACCATACAAAACAACATCTAGGACCTGAGGCTGAGTGTAACAGTTCCCAGCTCCACCCAGCAGCTCCACTGGAGTGTTCCTTATGATCAGCTCAAAGACCACACTGAGAGGAACAGCCAGTGTGGTGAGGTACTACTCATCCAGCTCTGTTACCTGTAGTGGTGTTCCTGGTCACCTAAACTATTTCATCTTCGCATATTAATAGCTCACCTACAAATTTCTGGGGTGTAGACCTCTTTCGTTTGGTGATGCTATTAGTGAGCCCGTCGATGAATGCAATCTTGTCTGAGGGCGGCTGCAGTAGAGAGTCGGGGGTGAACGAGAGCTCCCTCATCTCCTCTCCTGCAGGCGGAATGACATTATGCTAATGCGGTCCCACCCTGGGTCTCAGGTATGAGACGTTTCTACGCTGCAGTGCAGGTGAGCCGATGGCCAGGGTTCTACTTGTAGAGACATGGCCTCTTCACAGTTATTCAGCTTGGATTTTTAACTCAATATATATACTAATATTTACTTATTATTCCTTCCCATGCTATAGTGTAGACAGTTGTCTAAATATTTCCCCTTCTGATAGTTTCTTTGTTCAGCCAGCTAAAAATGTATTTCTTTTTTTATAAGCTGATTTGTTAAATAAGTGCTTTTATCCCTTTAAATATTTCTGAAATCTACAGGTCAATAAAGATTTCATTTGGAATGTTTAGTGTCCAATTAAAAGCAGCTCTCTCTAGGCCTCCTATGTTTGACACGTTTACAGCCCATTACCAGTGGATCACTGCCGCTCTATCTCAGCAGGACGGCATTGTGGACTGTGTGGCCACTCACGGTGCTCTGGAGTGCTCTGTAGGGGCAGCCTACCTGGGGCCTGAGCACTGGTAGGGTGCAGCGTCTCCAGGCTCTGCAGGTAACTGTGGCAGCGCTCACGGTGCTCCTCCAGGGTGCTCTGCTGCTTGTAGCTCCGCCCACAGTAACTACACTTGTATGGCTTGCCTACAGTCGGGGAGGAAACTGGACACAAATGAGGAGGACAGCGTTAACATTCAGGATACGGAATCATTCTGAGGACAAACCTCATCATGTGCAAATGTCCTAATGTTCTGGTGAAGAAAATACTGTAGTATAACATGTGGCTATTTGAGTTGAATGCGTTGCAACTAAAAACAAATATACATGTACATGTACAGGTCCTGTCCAGATGAAACAGCCTTCGGTTTTAGATACCATTAAATATTATGGATAAACAAAAACTGAACAAAGATTTGTTCAGTATTGTTAAAGGCTCCCCACGTGTGAGTGTGATTGGCCATTACAAGCCCTGCCAAAATCTGCCCTTGCCCTGTGACTTAGTGATGTCACAAGTGGGAGAGTCCACCTAGCAGTATGCTGGATAGATCAGCCGAACCAGTGGCTATGGTCCACTGGGCATGATGGAAGACTGATCTACACAGCATATGTCTGAGTGAACACTCCCACTTCTGATGTCAGAAGGTTACAGGGCAGGGAAGACTTTGAAAGGCACCACAGGATTCTTGGTGGTTGCAATAACGGAATATGAGTAGTTGTCCATGGCACCTGGACCACTGGCATGGCTGACGTAAGAATAATGTGGTGTAGGGGGAAAGAAGAAATTCCTAAAGTGGTTCTAACAAGGTGAGACTAAGGTGGACAGAATTCAAGTGTATGCATGTGTTCGATTCCCTCTCACCCGAATGAGTGCGAAGGTGGCCAGTGAGAGCATCTCTTCTACGACAGGCATAACTGCAGAAGGGGCATTTAAAGGGCTTCTCTCCCGAGTGCAACTTAATGTGTCGAAGAAGGTTTCCTTTCTGAGTGAACGATGCACCGCACTGATTACACTGGAAGGGTCGCTCACCTTTGAGTAGATGAAACAACAACAGTGAATTTGTATGGGGTATTTTCTAAATAGCATCAAGAGGGTATTTCTGCAGGACTCACAGACACAGCAATCACTCACAGTGCACATCCACTCCTACTACACAGTGTGATTTCAGCCAGGTAGTTAAAAATTCACGTACATTTCAAGTACATTTGTTCAAAATGCTAGCTAGTACTAGTTAGCCTTGCCCAGCAGATGACTAGGTCTAATAGTTGATTGTGACTGAATGTCAGACTGCATGTCCTACAGTTCTAATAAGGTTGCCTGTGGATTAGAATGAACAACAACTGTCCATTGCTTTCCTAACCAGGCAGTTTGTATCTTCTTCTTGATTCTTAGAAGAATCTTCTTGGATGCTTAGAAGCACGTGTGTGCCTCAGGGAGTTTCAAGGGGCAGTATAGAAAGGCTATCGTTAGGCTAGCAGGACTCGAGGCTAAACTAGCAGGAGTTGAGTTGAAGATTCTTTTCAAAATGTAATTGTTTATATTTATAATGCAATTGATTGATTTGTACAAGGAAAAAAAACAATTTAATTATTCAACTATAAATTTTGCTGACACTCTGTAAAGTGAGCTTTTCTTTTTTATTGTGTATCAAAACCAATGAAAGTGAGTCAGTCACCTGTGTGGCTGCGTTTGTTAAAAGTGAGTCAGTCATCTGTGTGGCTGCATTTGTTAAAAGTGAGTCAGTCACCTGTGTGGCTGCGTTTGTTAAAAGTGAGTCAGTCATCTGTGTGGCTGCATTTGTTAAAAGTGAGTCAGTCACCTGTGTGGCTGCGTTTGTTAAAAGTGAGTCAGTCACCTGTGTGGCTGCGTTTGTTAAAAGTGAGTCAGTCACCTGTGTGGCTGCGTTTGTGCACCATGAGGACGTTCGGCCCGATGCAGATCATGCCACAGATATCGCACTTGAGCTTCCCGTTTGGCAGTCTGGTGGCTCCGGTCGTCATGGAATCCACACTGCTGAGCTCCCTATAGGCTCCTCCCACGTCGGCCCCGTGTTCTGGACCCCCCTCCTCTCCGGGATCCCCTCCATCCTCTTCGGCGCCACGGCCCGGTTCATCGTCACTGTACAGCTCCACTTTAATGGAGTTGGCTGGAGTGTGTGTGTGTGTGTGTGTGGGGGGGGGGGGTAGATCATGATGTTAAGTTATTATGGTACGCATTCAATCAAATCAACAACAGTACAGGTTGTCTTAAGATGGGCGTGGTTTCAGACTGACCACTTAGGGAGCGACTGGGGGAGGTCTGCCGGCTGTTTGGAGTGCTAGCTGTGGGGCCTCCTGGCCCCCCAGTAAAGTCTCTCTCCACTGACGATTCACCACTGGCTGCACCTCAAAACAAGATGGTTGTTTTACATTGACATCAGTGGCATGTCTCTTATTAGTAGACACTAGGTGAACTTCAGACCATACCTGATATATAGGACGAGCCAATGCAGTCATCCACATCCATACTCAACGAGCTAAACAATAAAATAACAGAATTACTATTGCTGAATAGGCATATAACCAACATGACCCCTTTACCCTCTCCTCAGCTTTCTTTGGAGAAACAAAAGCACCATATTTGGAAAAACATTTCCAAATGTATGTCACTATCAAAGTGTAGTATGACTTTAAACCCATATTTGTCTTTGTAAATATACAAATCCACGAGTTTTTAACCCCAGGGAATTCAAGTACATGACTTTTAAACCCCAGGAAAACAGGAAACTGAAAGTCGACAGGATGACATTTGATGTAGATATTTAACTACAGTTATATAGAAAATATAATTACAAATGTGGTTATGGTTGCTGTAAACTCCCTTCGCTGCATTTACTAAAAAGCATTTTCAAATATCAAGTTAGATTAAAGCTAGCATCAAGGATGCTAAACAACGTTAGCTAGCAAACTTGATTTACTTGCAAATCTACAGTGGAGCAAATCTGTCACCACAACGTGAATGATCAAACCGTTATCCCAACGACTACTCGAACATAACCAAAGGACCCTGTGCTGCAGAACAGAGTCAGGTCCACCTCCCGGCCACCGGCGGCTAACCGCTGCTAATGTTGGCGTTAGCAGCAGGTGGCTGGGTGGTGGACCTGATTCAGATGGGGCAGTACAAATCTGGGCTGAGCCAACAACGAGAGGTGAAGACACTTCAGAACATGTCGTGGACCGACACTATGCAAATGTGACCGTTGAATGACTGACAGTTGGTGTGAACGTGTCCAGCGTCTCCCGTCCCTCCGCTGGTGATGTGAGGCTAGTGTTCGGCCATCACTCCGACTACTCCAGCTCACCAGAGACCGGGCAGCGACGCATGGCTGACTGCTGTCTCTCAGCTGCTGTTCCGGTCAATGATGATAAACGATGTTCTGGGTTCACTTTCAAAGTCATGAAAGCAGTAAGCGTCTCGTATAGCTAGGTGGTTGGGCTAGCCATCAGCACCACAGTGTTTCTCAGACGGTTGCTATGGCAGCCGCCCCCTCCCGTGATGCTAACTCTAGTTAGCATCGGGTTAGCCTGCTCCTACTAATATAACCCAGCAGAAACTACGCATGTACATTATTTACTGGGGTGCAGATGACTCTGTGACATCGTCATGCCAACACGATTCCTATTCATTACCTTCTCCTGGCGGCACCTTTCTTTCCGTTTCTATTAACATTTTCCTCTACATGTTTTGGTTTTCCGTGTGACGACACCATGACCCGGTAGCTGTTGGCTGACATGGTTATTGTTCCGATCCACAAGGTTACAGGTTCTAGCGTGACTTTTCAACTAAGATTGACGGTATGAAAAAATCATGACACATCGACTTTATAGAAAAATAAACCGGGTTTGATGACAAATATATGAATAACAATAACATGAAAAGAGACAATCAAATCAATAAATGTCACAGTAATACCAAGTTCAATTGGGGAACCTACTTGGAATCTTGCCACAAATCATTGAATATCCTAATGCCAAGGGCATGATGTTACACTCCAACTCTACAAATGTCTGCATTTGACCAGGTACCTTTAGAATGTATTATAGCAGGTGGTTCTCCCACGCTGGCCGTAGCTAGTCAGGTGTGTAAGTGGAAGGTTTGTGTCCTGCTGGGTTGAGTGTGAACATGGTAAAGAATGACACCATAGAGCTGCTATATGGATTCTGGTGACATTTGAGTCTGTCAGGCATTCTCTAAAATCTCCAAAAACCATGTTATAATTCAGGAGAGGTTCGACAGAATCCAAGTTTTGCTCCTCGCCCAAACTTTTGAGTTCTCAGGAAAGGGGTCTACAGCCCTCGATGTATATCAATGCACAGCCATATGAAAAACATAAAGTAACCATACTGAATACAGATAAACAATAGGTGTGGATGAATGATTCACTAGTGGTAAAGTAATCTGGACCATTGTTCAGACACGACGGGTCGCGACGGGTGACCTCTGTCATGTTGACGTCGCTTTGGCTTTACGACGGTGCGCCTCGGTGTGTGTTAGCTTTACGACGGTTCGCCTCGGTGGATGTCAGCTTTACGACTGTGAGCCTCGGTGTATGTCAGCTTCCGTTTAGCGAATGTGGTGAATAAGCTTTTTCATCTGCACATTACACTGCACATATCTGTAGCTGCTAGAATTGATGATCTATAGATTAAAACATAGTATTGATCGGATGCCAAAAATTGAAAGAAGGATAATTGGCGTCAGCGGTCGATGAGAGCTGAGGCCCCGAGCAGGAAAGTCTGCAGGAGTCGGTGGTCTGAGAGCTGAGGCCCGGAGGAGGATTCAGCAGGAGTCGGTGGTCTGAGAGCTGAGGCCCGGAGGAGGATTCAGCAGGAGTCGGTGGACTGAGAGCTGAGGCCCGGAGGAGGATTCAGCAGGAGTCGGTGGTCTGAGAGCTGAGGCCCGGAGGAGGAAAGTCTGCAGCGTCTGGAAAGTTTGTTGTTGTCACGTGACGTCAGACGAATGTGGCCATAAAGTTATTTTTTTTGCGTCTCAAGCCAGTGGAAAACAACGGTTTAAACCCACGAACAACTTCAAACACAATGCCTCAACCAAAATACCGAAAAATTGCTGTGATAGGTTACAGATCTGTAGGTGAGTGTACACCAGATTGTGCATGGCTAACTTGAGCTAATGCTAGCTAGATAGCTGGCTAACCATTAACGACACGAGTCAGGCTAGCTACAAGCTAGCCTGTGTTTACTTGTGCTGGCCTTATCTGATCATCCAACAAGCTGTCTGTCTTACGTACTCTACAACCTTGATATCAACTATTTATCCTAGAAGTGACTATCTACAGTTAATCACGATTATAAATGGCATGAAATACCTGTTGCAGACAGTGTTGTACATGTCTTTTCTCCATGCACAGGCAAATCATCTCTCACAATACAGTTTGTGGAAGGACAATTTGTTGACTCCTATGACCCCACTATCGAAAACAGTAAGTAGTCGTTTATAAGCTGTTGCAACACATGGATATTTTTTTAAGCATTATGTTTAACAATGGTATTATCTCTCAGCCTTCAACAAAATGGTTTCTGTCAATTGCCAAGACTTCAATCTTCAGCTGGTTGATACAGCTGGACAAGTAAGATTTTGCAGTCTTTTGGATGAAATACAGTGTGATTAGCTCTATTTTTGTTAAAGCATACATTTAATGACCCACAACAAAAGGGTAGAATTCCAGATATGTTGATAAAGGCATAAAAGTAAACATAATCTGAATTCTGCTGTGGGCCATGTTTTTTGTGTGATCTATTATAATAGCGGTCATTCTCTTTTGATTCAGGATGAGTATTCCATTTTCCCCCAGTCCCACTCCATGGACATCCATGGCTATGTTCTCGTCTACGCAGTGACCTCAATGAAAAGGTGGGCAGATGGCTTCACCTTTTGTACAGAACCTCTTAATTAGGAGCGTGGCCAGTGAAAAAACACTGTCCATATTCATATTCTTTTATTTGGGGTGGTAATGGGCCATGTTATTGATGCATATTCATGATATCATGTTTCAATCTTAATCTTTTCAGTTTTGAAGTTGTGCAGGCTCTACATGACAAGTTACTAGATATGGTTGGAAAGATACAGTAAGTCTACTTGGTTCATCAATGCATTTAGTGAGTAATGTCTTTTTGCTTTTACAATCTTTTTTTTATATATGATTGATTTTTTTTTAATTTTAGGGTTCCTACCGTACTCGTAGGAAACAAAAAAGATCTGCACATGGAAAGGTAACACTGCTGACCAAGACTGCTGGATGAGGGTTGTTTTTGCTTCCAATTAAATGCTTTAAAAGTACTATGAAGATCATTTTACATTTGACGTTTAGTAAATCAACAGGACAATGTTGATTTTCCCGTTCAGAATTTTCATTTCAGAAGTTTTTTTGCCATTTGAATTCTTTTATAACATACTCGACAGGAACTGTTCAATGTAGAGCAGCTACTCGGACCATGATGACTTGTACTCAACTCCAGTGAACTGGTCTGTAATCTGCAGAGTGATTAAGCCGGAGGAAGGCAAGAAGCTGGCCGACTCATGGGGGGCCGCGTTCATGGAGTCCTCAGCCAAGGAGAACGAGGTACCACCGTCACAACCAGTCTCACCTGTCTGGTGAGAGTTGTAGCATTGAGCCTGTCAGCATAGTGGGTGCTCTGCAACAATAGTGTGGCTTAAATGGAACTAATGGGAGACAGCCTTATGTACAGCATTTGCAATAATGGAGAGCCACTGTCAATCAGACCCAGAAGGAGCATGTGGGACATGCCATGGTTTACAGTGAGTTACATCCTCATATTTGAGAAACATGCTGTGCTCTGCCTGAGACTTGGGACTAAAACTTGATGGGGACAATATATGAGGTGTGTGGCCTCTTGGGGGATTATGGTTCACCACGTGTCATACTGTTGTAGGGTTGCATTCTGGCCAAGAGGCACTAGACCTCAGTGTCTGAAAGAGGAGAGTAAATTCCATTTGAACATTTTAAGATGTGCATTATGGCCCTGTTGCACTTCTAAACATCCCTGGGGGAGGAAGCCCCCACTCTGCATCCCCTCTCAAGGTTTCTTCCTTGCAAATGAAGGAGTTTTTTCTTTCCCTGCGGGGGGGGGGGGGTGTGTCATAAATAGATGGCCTCTTTAGCCCTTTGGGACTGGAACTGTGATTAAGGGCTATGCAAATGTAATTGAATTGTATTGGTCTTCAGAGTTAAGAGTTGTAATTGTAGTAGTTATTAACACCATTGTTGACGACCCAACACTGAATCGGGACATGGCTGCATTTCCTTGTGTGACCCGAGCCCTGAAATGTGTTGGCGACGTAGACCGCAGTGGAGGTTTTCAAGAGGATCATTCTGGAGATGGAGAAGGCGGATGGCAACATGCCTCCAGAGGAGAAGAAGTGTGCTGTGATGTGAGGCGTCTCCTGACCCCCAGGATGCTCACTCTGCTGAGGACAGGCAGCCCCTCGCTGGTGTCAAGGAGCTGAAGGGCGTGTCTCCTGCAGGCTTCATCCCAACAGCAGTGGAGACACAGGCAGCCGGGGCTCACTCAACTGACGATGAGCTCATCAATTGTAACTATAGGGAAAGATTTCTATGAGCAAGATGAAAAATATTGTTTTTGATTCATTCAAAGTGTTTTCCTTCATTAAGGATTTCTATATTTTCATTTTTTTATATAGGTGATGTTCTATAAACTTTGGGCTTTACCCAAAGTTATGTAAGACAAGATATTGCCAAATGTATGTGCCCAATTCTTGGAAAAGATAGTACAAAAACAAAGTGAATGTTTTTGAATTTGCAGATCTAATTGGCATAGGTTAAGTAATTAACTGAAGTAGTACAACCATAATGGATGGATGGATGGTTCTGGGGAACATATATTATCCTGAACTCCCAAATGTATAAATCATTTTCCAGCATTGGCAAACAACTGTTACAGTTCAAAGTGCTACAAATGAGGTTTTGGAATGCAACTCTAAATTGGAATAAGGTTAATTAAAGAACGGAAAGTTCACTTTAATGTCAATCATTTTTCACTGTGCATTTAAAAGATTAAATGTTGGGTGCCTTTAGACTAAATTGTAAAATGTGTGTTAATGACGGAAGTCTTCTTTCTGTATTCCTAGTTTGATTTTTGATTGGATGCCCCTCCATTTTCTACAATAATCTTCTCTTGGTAGACCATAATGTGTTATCTGGTGGATAACCTCCTGATTACAGCATTAGTAAGATCAGTGATGTTTACAAGTTGTGTCTATAGAAGTAGAATCTTAGAAGCTGGTATAATAGTTTGGGGTATATTTGAATGATGCTGGTTTGCTTTTCCCCTCAATATGTTTAGTTGGTTATATGCCTAACAACATTATGAAATTTGTTGTAGCAGATTTATTTTGAATAGCTTTTTAACAGTGGCTCTTAAAGTGAATTTATGGAAATACTCAAACTTTTATAAGTTTGAGCTGGTTTAAAATGCATAGTGGGCACGCATAACAAAATGGCCGTAGTACCATTACGTCCATTTCATTTGTAGATGCAACATTTAATGAACATTATCCAACACATGAGGCCTTCTATAGCCTGTGTTTCAAAGTCACACTAGCCTTACCAAGAGTGGCTGTGCTTTTTTTTTCTTCTTTACATTATTATAGTGTTCTACCTGTAGTGGCTAATTGTTGCTTTGGCATTTATTTGTAATTTTTCTGAGTGCTTCTCAGAGTAGTTGGTTGAGGACAGTGTGGAAGAGAAGCTGGTGATGCTGTGTCTTGTGCCTTAAAGTTCATACACCTTTCCCACTTGGCCTTGTGAGACGGTCCCAATCTCACAATCTCCCATGTGTGAACATCAGGGTGGTTCATGAGGATGTTTCCCACCTGCCTCCCTTTACAAGTATAATTCAAGGTGCTTTCCCAACCCTTCAGAATGGTGTTGTGTAACGTGGCATCAATGTTCTCAGGTGGGGGCAATGGTCATTCAGAACACTTGCTGTAAACAGTTTTGTATATAAATAAATCCTTTACTCCTTGCATGTGTCATTTGCAATTATTTATTTGTTTTGATTTGATTTGATGTATTTGTTTATGCGGGTATGGGCAAAATATATTCAACCATATGACAGACAACTTCATAAATGTTTTCAATACAGCCAGTGTTTCCGAAATATCCCCCGATGTGTTCAGAGAGAGCAGTAGCCCCAGAAGCCCCGCCCAGTGCTCCACGGGACTTTGATCAACACGATGACGCAACGTGACTGCTGCGTTCCTATTGGCTGTGTCCTGCCGTGTACGTGCAGCGCGTCCTGGCGTGTACGTAAATGCGTCCATGTTAGCCGAAGCCTAGCTAAAGAGTTAAGTTTGTTGAAAACACTTATAAGGACATCAAGAGGTTTTGCGGTCCTACGTTGAAGTGAATTGGGACCAAGTCAATTCTAGAAGCCAAGGCGCGGGAGGGAACATGGAGTGTGTGAGTCCCCAGCATGATTTAGCTTAGCTTGATGGTAGTGTCACGATAATGAGCATAAACCTGGCGGGCCGCTCGACTCTTCAGGAGAGCCAACAGAACCTCAGACTAAACTGCCGGCTGTATAACCTCAGACTAACCTGCCGGCGGGAGTCTCTCCAATAGACACTACACATATGGTTCAGGGTAAAGAGGAAACGCGCGACCAAAGACGGGACTTTGAATGGTTCGTGGAGAAGAAGCAGATACCGCACCGAGGACAGACCGCCTGCTGATGGTTTACTGACGACCACTTAGGATGTCTGTGTTGATGCGTACTATGTCACACGTATAGTGTGTGATGAGTTATGGCTGTCATTGTATACAATGTATTATCGTTCCTAACATAGGCTCGTTTATCCTTTAGATTCCAGCTCCTCTCGATGATCTGGACAGCAGAAAAGAGCAAGTTGGTGATGGTATGATTTTGACTGCACCTCCATGTTGTCCTTAAGGTGTTGGTACAATGTTGATGTTGTAACTGTCAGGTTCTCTGCTTCTTTGGTATAGACCCAGAGCACAACGTGTACACGCGGTTCATGAAGGCTCACCGGTGTTACGACCTGGTCCCCACCAGCTCCAAACTGGTGGTGTTCGACACGTCGCTTCAAGTGAGTGATCCCCGAAGCTCTGGTGTTTGCCTCCTGCTTCCAGCTGGGTAGATCATGTCAGTCTATTTGTTTCAGGTCAAGAAGGCATTTTTTGCACTTGTTTCAAACGGTGTGAGAGCGGCACCTCTGTGGGACAGCAAGAAGCAGTGCTTTGTGGGTAAGAAGTTTTTTTTTAAAACGCATCCGATTTGGTTGACTCCTTTGTTGTCAATTATTGATTTTTCTAACCCAACTGAACATTTTCTCCACCAATAAGTAAGCTTGCTCTACCCTGATTGCACAAATCTGCAAAAATCTGCAAAATATGATTTTCTGATTATCTTGTATTATGTTTTGAATCCCAGTCTGTCTGTTCAACACCAAACATGGTGTTCATTTGGTTGACACTACCACCAAACAGATGCCTGCTTCCCGAATTCTTCATATTTTTGTAGCTTAATACAAAATAATATATGCTCTACTTAAAGTTACGTGTAATGAGTGCTTGAGTGCACACAGCTTAAAAATGAGCTGGACATATCTGGTCAATGCTGAGTGATGTTGAGTTCAATAATGTTATCAAATAAAATCACTGCTGATAACTGATCTGAACCTGAATCTATTCTCCAAGTAAGAAATGCTGGGCATCATGTACCTCTTTGTTTCTGAGAATCTCCCGAGCCACACAGCAACAGTTCTGAAGGCTCCTGCCTCTGAACTGGGAGGGGCTCAATCTTACACACTGAAACTAAACTAAACACCATACATTCAGGCTAACGGTACAAATTGCCATGCAGGTATGCTCACCATCACAGACTTCATCAACATACTGCATCGCTACTACAAGTCTCCTTTGGTAAGACGACCACCATGGTTTGTTTTGAATGTTTTACTAGTGATGCAGTTATGAACAGTACACATACCCTGTTGTTGCTGTTAAGGTCCAGATATATGAGCTGGAAGAGCACAAGATTGAGACCTGGAGAGGTAAATGTTTTACTCAAACTGTTCATATCCAGTGTTCAGTCTCTTTGTAGGCATACGATCAGGTTTTACTCTGCAATTACAGAACTGTATCTCCAAGACTCTTTCAAACCCCTTGTCAGCATACCTCCCAATGCTAGGTATTTATGGCCTTGGATCTATTCGCCATCCATTTCCCACATGTGACCTTTACTGTCTGTTATAAAATCCTCTCTTGTCTCCCAGCTTGTATGATGCAGTTTCATCTCTGCTGAAGAACAAAATCCACAGGCTGCCGGTTATCGACCCTTTGACAGGGAATACACTTTATATTCTCACTCACAAGAGGATCCTGAAGTTCCTCAAGCTTTTTGTAAGTGTTTTCACAGCCATGTCTAGCTCAGTAGATGGCATTTCTTAGTATCTCAGGGTTTGATTCATAACAGTAATGATGTTGGGATCTGTCACTGGATAGCAAAAGTTTATTTGGCATTTTTGGGGGGCAGAACTCCTCATGCATTTAAAATGTCGTCTCCATCTTATGCTTGCTAGATATCGGAGATGCCCATACCAGCTTTCTTAGACAAAACCTTAGAGGAACTTCACATCGGAACATTCCAGAACATCGCGGTGGTGCGTGCGGACACGCCCCTCTACACGGCCCTGGGCATCTTCGTAGAGCAGCGGGTGTCGGCTCTCCCTGTTGTGGACGACAGAGGTATGGGAGGTCCCGGGCCTCGGTACCACTCGGCTTGTGTTTCTGACGCTGACGTGTGTTCTTGTCTGCAGGGCGCGTGGTCGACATTTACTCTAAATTCGACGTCATAGTAAGTATTCCACGATGTCTGGTTCCCCCTGCCTAATGAACAGCCGCTCCTGTAGTTGTGTGTGAAGTGAGATAAACTACATGCAAGGAAAATCATTGCTTTGTATATTTCGAAATGCAGGACAGGATATTACAGGGGCTTTCTGTCATGATTTCCGATGGTGTGTTACTGTAAGTCACTGACTTCCCCATGGAGAGGAACGGCCACTGCTGCTGGCTGGAGAGATTCACATCAGCTCATGTCATTCACTCAGTCTGGCTGACTGTTTTCTGGAAAGCTTCAAAGATGAACCATTATTGTTTTGATATCCCTCCTAATAATCTACAAAAGGGTATTATTACTGTAGATTATTTACCTCCTGAAGCTGTAGTGAGTGATCCGTGGCGAGCTGCTGGGACGTGTTCTCAATGTGGCCGTTTGCCCCCAGAATCTGGCAGCCGAGAAGACGTACAACAACCTGGACGTGACGGTGACCAAGGCCCTGCAGCACCGCTCGCAGTACTTTGAGGGCGTCCTGACCTGCCACCGCCACGAGACGCTGCAGGCCATCATCAACCGGCTGGTGGAGGCAGAGGTGAGCCGGCCGGCCAGGCCATGGGAGGGCGGGACCCCCGGGGGCGGCTGGGAGTGACTGCTGCTCTGTGGTCCTCAGGTGCACAGGCTGGTGGTGGTGGATGAGAACGAGGTGGTGAAGGGCATCGTCTCCCTCTCGGACATCCTGCAGGCGCTGGTGCTCACCAGCAGCCAGGAGGGTGAGGCCCTGTGTCCCGGCTGCTCACGGCCTTCACAACAACACACTCCACACTGGCTCAACATCTTCAGACATTATTTCTAACTAAGTCATTGTTCCTTTGCAGGTTCTTCCTGAGGCTACAGCCAAGGGGAGCGGCCTGGCTCTTGTAGCTTTGTGGCATGGGAGAGGAGGGATGTGAAGGGGGACCCACCACAGTTCATCTCCAGGGGCCCCATGTTTTCTACTGAGTCTCTCCTCTACTCACAATGAATTCCATTATCATCTTTATTTTGATTTATCCAGCAATACTTAATAATACCATCATTTCTACAAGTGTAGGATGTATTTTTTCTTTAATCAAGCCAATTTAGAAGGCACCAAAAATATAGCAACTAGACTATAACAGACAAGGCGTTCATAATGGCCCAGCCTCATTTCGCCTTGTCTTCGCAGGCTGATGCACCTGACCACATAAACTGCTACGCCTAGACATCAGCTATCTAGACAGAGGCCAGCACATGAGAATCACCAGCACTACCTTTCCCTAGCATTGTCATTTTGTCCATCCATCCATCCATAGGATATAATTCATAGGGGCCCATCGAGCTGATTCTGCCATCATGTTATGCACACTTGAAGAACATGCGTGTTCCCCAGCACCATGGTTGGAGGCCTGTGGTCCACGGTCAGTCATGTCTCACTGGTCCTTCTAGTGAGCAGGCCCACTGCTAGCCTATTCACAACTCCAGTCCCATGGCAAATCTTTTGCTCAAAGTGAAGAACATTAATTGTATGTGTAGATTTGCCTTAAATATATAATTCTTCTGACTATATTTGTGATATCTTTCAATGCACACACTGGTTATTTATGTGGTTTATGATGTCCCTTTTATGTCTGCTTAAATGATGACAAAAGCAATGTTTTATCTTAGATGTATATTTTGTGTGTATATATATCTCTCAGCTTCACAATTCGTCTGTAATAACATGCACATCTCATCTCTGATGTTGAAGCAGTAAAATAACCCTTGGCTTGTATTACTAGTCCAACTACTATTAGTAACAGGCCCAGTGCTGGGAATTAAAGGGATTATCTGCTCATTGTTTCCTCAGATTTTCTTGCATTTACTTTATCTAATTTCACATTATGATTGTTAAAAGAAGGCCGATTAAAATTGGTGAACTATTGGAAGGCTGATGCACTAACCATTTAGCTCCTGTCCACCAGGTGAGTACATTCACCCTCCAGGCGGGCCTCGTGGTGACTGAAGAGTCAGCACCGCTGGTTGTCCTTCATCCTAGTCATTATTTCTGAGTGGGTCTGACATGTATGGGTGTGAAGTTCTACTGTTGTAGAACTTTGACTTTTTATCCCATGCTCTTCTGGGAGACCTTGCCCAGGAGCCTGCAGCCTCACCATGACCCCCCCCCCCCCCCCCCCCCCCGCCTCACCATGACCCCCCCCCCCCCCCCCGCCTCACCATGACCGCCCCCCTGCCTCACCATGACCCCCCCCCCCCCCCCCCCCCTGCCTCACCATGACCGCCCCCCTGCCTCACCATGACCCCCCCCCTGCCTCACCATGACCCCCCCCCCCCCCCCTGCCTCACCATGACCCCCCCCTGCCTCACCATGACCCCCCCCCTGCCTCACCATGACCCCCCCCCCCCCCCCTGCCTCACCATGACCCCCCCCTGCCTCACCATGACCCCCCCCCTGCCTCACCATGACCCCCCCCCCCCCCCCCCCCCTGCCTCACCATGACCCCCCCCCTGCCTCACCATGACCCCCCCCCCCCCCCCTGCCTCACCATGACCCCCCCCTGCCTCACCATGACCCCCCCCCTGCCTCACCATGACCCCCCCCCCCCCCCCCCCCCTGCCTCACCATGACCCCCCCCTGCCTCACCATGACCCCCCCCCTGCCTCACCATGACCCCCCCCCCCCCCCCCCCCCTGCCTCACCATGACCCCCCCCCTGCCTCACCATGACCCCCCCCCCCCCCCCTGCCTCACCATGACCCCCCCCTGCGTTATACATCATCCAGGTGTCTCCCCACACATGCTTTGTAAGGTGACGAGTGTCTTCTCAACAGACAAGGCTGAGGCTTAGTGTTTTAACTGCTCACACTCTTGTGGTTAAAACTCTGGTCCTGCTCATGGTGAAGCTTTCATTTGAGTAGCAATGAAGACAACATGGGATGCAAAGCATTTAAGATTCAGATATTGGTTCTTGATTTGATGTGAGGAATGAGAAAAGGAAAATTGCTAACCCATAGTACATTTTATTAATTTTTTATGTAAATTCAAATATATTATGTTTAATACAATAATGGAAGTACAATTTCTAGTGTAGAGACTCAGTAATTCTCAAAATCATTTGTGTAAGCAAACCTTTGATTTGAATAATATGAGTAGTATCTCATCTCATTGCTTATCTGAGTACTTGAAGTATTTAACAACTTTAAATCATGTAAATTATTAGGCAAGACATGTTTTAATTTTACACATTGGGGTATGGATCATTTTGACATTTACTAGAACAGGAGATCCGACTCTGGGCCCTTTTCCCAGCTAAATGAGTGCATCAGCCACTGACTATTCCTCTTACAAATGTGTGTGCAAATAAACAAAACAGTGCAGGTAAAAGCATGACATTCTAACAAATAAATACACGTCCATGTGAGACACCAATGAGATGATTCAGTAGTAGTTAGGTTTCACAAATAAGGTTACAGTTAGTGCTAAACAAACATTTTCCAAGGACGTAAGAAATGTCAGAACACCTAATCAAGACTGCTGCATGATCCAGAGTAATACAACCGATAAGCATAGTTCATACAAACACCAACTTTCAGTGACATAATGCTGAATAAACAGCCAGTGTTGCAGTAAGAGAATGAGTCAATCTGTCAGCACCACCTTAGTGTGCACCTTTACAGTATCTCATCAAAACAGCATGAGGACAGAATCTCATAAATAATTTGCTAAAGAGCTAACATCAGCAGTACCTTTTTTGTTCACCACAGTGCACCAAAGAAAAGAAGATAAAAACCCATTCTGGCTCACCACGGTGAGTTCTGGGAGATGGGAACTGGAATGACATGGATCAATGGAAGAACCAAAACATGATAAGCAACAGAATATCTTTGCAGTGGTGGAGGTGGACAAAGGAACATCGGTGCAATGATTAAGAGAGATTATTGAGAGCAACAACACATTTTGTGAGATGAAAGGATAATCCACCAAGTGATCTGAATACCAAAGGACCATTCTGAACTGGATTCATACAGAATATGTACAGCATGAATAGTTGTAGGTGCCTCATGCTGAAACTCAGACGGCATAAAGTAAGCAGTCTACTCTCTTTAACTTAGCGGAGTGTGTTTGGAGTGTGTTAAATATGGCAAAAAAAGAACATCTAATCAGGAGTGGATGTTTTACCCTCGGGATACCGTCTCTGTCCAACCAGTAGATGAAGATACAGCGTCTCCATAGGGGACACTGAGACGAGGTCTCTCTATAGGGGACACTGAGACGAGGTGTCTATAGGGGACACAGAGAGACGAGGTGTCTCTATAGGGGACACAGACGAGGTCTCTCTATAGGGGACACTGAGACGAGGTGTCTATAGGGGACACAGAGAGACGAGGTGTCTATATAGGGGACACAGAGAGACAAGGTGTCTCTATAGGGGACACAGAAGAGGTGTCTCTATAGGGGACACAGAGACGAGGTGTCTATAGGGGACACAGAGACGAGGTGTCTCTATAGGGGACACAGACGAGGTGTCTATAGGGGACACTGAGAGACGAGGTGTCTCTATAGGGGACACAGAGACGAGGTGTCTCTATAGGGGACACTGAGAGACGAGGTGTCTCTATAGTGGACACAGAGAGACGAGGTGTCTCTATAGGGGACACTGAGAGACGAGGTGTCTCTATAGTGGACACAGAGAGACGAGGTGTCTCTATAGGGGACACAGAGACGAGGTGTCTCTATAGTGGACACTGAGAGACGAGGTGTCTCTATAGTGGACACTGAGAGACGAGGTGTCTCTATAGTGGACACAGAGAGACGAGGTGTCTCTATAGGGGACACTGAGAGACGAGGTGCACAGGGTCTCCATAGGGGACACAGACGAGGTGCATGGTGTCCTGGACATGGCGATGAGTAGCCAGTGCTACCATGGCTCTCGGATTTCCTCGGACTCAGGTCTGTGTGATCCATAGTTTTTGGTTTTGACGAGTAACAAAAAGCAATGTTGTGGATCAGAAAGCAGTCTAGAGACCTGAGGATCACTACCACGTATGGCAAAAGGCTCTGGGCACATGACCACAGGAGCGAATGCTGGCAGTGCTTTGACCGGCCTGGACCCTAGTGACAGACAGGGGTCAGCATTTACACTGGTAGGTTCACCCGCATTGCACATGCCAACAGGGTGAGCAGCATCCAGTGGAAAACTTGATTCTGTAATAAGCTATCCAGTGTGTTGCTAAGGAAACGTGCGCCTATATAATGTCGAGAGAATAAAAGGAACTTATGAGAATTACAGTGAAATACACAAGTTGAACTCACTGGAAAAAGCTGAAATGAGTTAAAGTGAGAAGATGATAATATGAACACATCCTGTTCTCCATTCCTCTGTACAGTGTAATGTGTAAAAGAAAGCCCAGTCGTGTTAGTATGAGGTGTGGAGGGTGCAGGAGACTGACAAGGTGCATCCAGGAGGCCAAGGGAACGAGGTAGGGCTTCAGGAAACTCCATTTTCAGGGCTTCAGAACTGGCAGGAGTGTTTATCGAGTGAAAATGTACAGAGCCACGGGCTTCGCTTTCAGCTTTCTTTCCAAAGGCTCGCCTGTTTTCCACTACTGCGTCCCACAGGGTGGGCATCCGTCCTCTGCCAGACTGTAAGCGAGCCGTAGGGCTGAGCTCAGACAAAGCTCAGACTTTAAGGTCTTCCTGAACGCTGAGCTGGGACAGGGTCTTTTTGATGCGCAGGGCGGCGAGCCTGGCAGCTCCATTGGAGTACCAACACTCCCTCATGATCTTGCCCATAACACGCAGGGCCTGGACCCACCATCGGACATGAAGTTCAAAGAATGGGATACAGGAGGATTGATAACGTATGAACACAAAGCAGCACATGTGGTTCATGTGCAAATGCAGATAGTTTGATAAAGATTTTAAAAAAAAAAATCAACCCATTTCCAATACATCACTGACATATTGGAAATCAACCCACCACATTTCCATACCTCATAACTCTGCCACCAGTTGGGGATGTTGGGTCGAAGCTTCTGGTCACACACCACCTTCCTCATCTCCTCTATGGACGGGTCGGAAGGAACCAAGTCAAAGTAAGGCAGCTGGTACTCCTCAGGGACCCCTGGGGAGACACAGGCGAGGATCACATCTCCAGTGTTTCCTACCAGTCACCTGCCAGCAGGGAGCGGAGAGCCCCTCACCTCCACTGTTGCAGCGCCGCGCAATCTCCCAGTAGACCAGCCCCAGGGCGTAGATGTCGGCACACTTGAAGGAGTCAAAGTGCTTCATGTTGATGCTCTCATCCAGGACCTCGGGTGCCATGTACCTGAGGGACACAGGGTTACAGGCTCCACATTGGCATGCAGTGGGACATTCTTTGTTGGCGGCCATAGTGAGAGGAGAGCTGTAATACAGTCAAATTAAATATCTCTGTAAATATACTGTGTGCTAGCGAAGGCCCAGCACTAAGACTAGTCCTGCCTCTACTGGCAGCCAGTGGAGAGCCACCACTGGTGAGAGACCATCATGCACACCTTTTGGTGCCCACTCTCTGATTCGGGGCGATGTCAATGGTGTCAGTACTGGAGTCGTGGCGCACAGCCAGGCCCAGATCAGCCATGGCACAGGTGCAGTTCTTCTTCACCAGGATGTTCTTGGACTTGAGATCTCTGTGAGCAATGCCTGGCTTTCCTATTGAGAGAGACAGAAGCAAGCGTTTCATGAATGAACACTTGTGTCAGTTCTATCCTCTGCTGATGAGACAGTTGTTCAGTTGTTCAGACAGGTCTTTTTGAACAAGACAAACAATAACACATTCACTCCACCTTGAGTTCCCAGGATCTCCATGTGCAGATGAGCCAGTCCACTGGCTGCAGACAGGGCCAGCTTCACCATGCCCTCCATGCTGACCGAGTAGCGGTTCAGGTAGTCGAACAGAGAGCCGTGTTCGTGGTAGTCTGACACCAGCCACAGCTGGGTCCACGTCCCGTTATCTGAGCAGGTTGATACAGAGGTACTCTGAGAGTATATCATATACAGAGGTACTCTGAGAGTATATCATATACAGAGGTACTCTGAGAGTATATCATATACAGAGGTACTCTGAGAGCATATCATATACAGAGGTACTCTGAGAGTATATCATATACAAAGGTACTCTGAGAGTATATCATATACAGAGGTACTCTGAGAGTATATCATATACAGAGGTACTCTGAGAGTATATCATATACAGAGGTACTCTGAGAGTATATCATATACAGAGGTACTCTGAGAGCATATCATATACAGAGGTACTCTGAGAGCATATCATATACAGAGGTACTCTGAGAGCATATCATATACAGAGGTACTCTGAGAGCATATCATATACAGAGGTACTCTGAGAGTATATCATATACAGAGGTACTCTGAGAGCATATCATATACAGAGGTACTCTGAGAGTATATCATATACAGAGGTACTCTGAGAGTATATCATATACAGAGGTACTCTGAGAGTATATCATATACAGAGGTACTCTGAGAGTATATCATATACAGAGGTACTCTGAGAGTATATCATACACCGAGGTACTCTGAGAGTATATCATATACAGAGGTACTCTGAGAGTATATCATATACAGAGGTACTCTGAGAGTATATCATATACAGAGGTACTCTGAGAGCATATCTTATACAGAGGTACTCTGAGAGCATATCATATACAGAGGTACTCTGAGAGTATATCATATACAGAGGTACTCTGAGAGTATATCATATACAGAGGTACTCTGAGAGTATATCATATACAGAGGTACTCTGAGAGTATATCATACACCGAGGTACTCTGAGAGTATATCATATACAGAGGTACTCTGAGAGTATATCATATACAGAGGTACTCTGAGAGTATATCATATACAGAGGTACTCTGAGAGTATATCATATACAGAGGTACTCTGAGAGCATATCTTATACAGAGGTACTCTGAGAGTATATCATATACAGAGGTACTCTGAGAGTATATCATATACAGAGGTACTCTGAGAGTATATCATATACAGAGGTACTCTGAGAGTATATCATATACAGAGGTACTCTGAGAGTATATCATATACAGAGGTACTCTGAGAGTATATCATATGCAGAGGTACTCTGAGAGTATATCATATACAGAGGTACTCTGAGAGTATATCATATACATACAGAGGTACTCTGAGAGTATATCATATACAGAGGTACTCTGAGAGTATATCATATACAGAGGTACTCTGAGAGTATATCATATACAGAGGTACTCTGAGAGTATATCATATACAGAGGTACTCTGAGAGCATATCATATACAGAGGTACTCTGAGAGCATATCATATACAGAGGTACTCTGAGAGCATATCATATACAGAGGTACTCTGAGAGCATATCATATACAGAGGTACTCTGAGAGCATATCATATACAGAGGTACTCTGAGAGCATATCATATACAGAGGTACTCTGAGAGTATATCATATACAGAGGTACTCTGAGAGTATATCATATACAGAGGTACTCTGAGAGTATATCATATACAGAGGTACTCTGAGAGTATATCATATACAGAGGTACTCTGAGAGTATATCATATACAGAGGTACTCTGAGAGTATATCATACACCGAGGTACTCTGAGAGTATATCATATACAGAGGTACTCTGAGAGTATATCATATACAGAGGTACTCTGAGAGTATATCATATACAGAGGTACTCTGAGAGCATATCTTATACAGAGGTACTCTGAGAGCATATCATATACAGAGGTACTCTGAGAGTATATCATATACAGAGGTACTCTGAGAGTATATCATACACCGAGGTACTCTGAGAGTATATCATATACAGAGGTACTCTGAGAGTATATCATACCCCGAGGTACTCTGAGAGTATATCATATACAGAGGTACTCTGAGAGTATATCATATACAGAGGTACTCTGAGAGTATATCATATACAGAGGTACTCTGAGAGTATATCATATACAGAGGTACTCTGAGAGCATATCTTATACAGAGGTACTCTGAGAGTATATCATATACAGAGGTACTCTGAGAGTATATCATATACAGAGGTACTCTGAGAGTATATCATATGCAGAGGTACTCTGAGAGTATATCATATACAGAGGTACTCTGAGAGTATATCATATACATACAGAGGTACTCTGAGAGTATATCATATACAGAGGTACTCTGAGAGTATATCATATACAGAGGTACTCTGAGAGTATATCATACACCGAGGTACTCTGAGAGTATATCATATACAGAGGTACTCTGAGAGTATATCATATACAGAGGTACTCTGAGAGTATATCATATACAGAGGTACTCTGAGAGCATATCTTATACAGAGGTACTCTGAGAGCATATCATATACAGAGGTACTCTGAGAGTATATCATATACAGAGGTACTCTGAGAGTATATCATATACAGAGGTACTCTGAGAGTATATCATATACAGAGGTACTCTGAGAGTATATCATACACCGAGGTACTCTGAGAGTATATCATATACAGAGGTACTCTGAGAGTATATCATATACAGAGGTACTCTGAGAGTATATCATATACAGAGGTACTCTGAGAGTATATCATATACAGAGGTACTCTGAGAGCATATCTTATACAGAGGTACTCTGAGAGTATATCATATACAGAGGTACTCTGAGAGTATATCATATACAGAGGTACTCTGAGAGTATATCATATACAGAGGTACTCTGAGAGTATATCATATACAGAGGTACTCTGAGAGTATATCATATGCAGAGGTACTCTGAGAGTATATCATATACAGAGGTACTCTGAGAGTATATCATATACATACAGAGGTACTCTGAGAGTATATCATATACAGAGGTACTCTGAGAGTATATCATATACAGAGGTACTCTGAGAGTATATCATATACAGAGGTACTCTGAGAGTATATCATATACAGAGGTACTCTGAGAGCATATCATATACAGAGGTACTCTGAGAGCATATCATATACAGAGGTACTCTGAGAGCATATCATATACAGAGGTACTCTGAGAGCATATCATATACAGAGGTACTCTGAGAGCATATCATATACAGAGGTACTCTGAGAGCATATCATATACAGAGGTACTCTGAGAGTATATCATATACAGAGGTACTCTGAGAGTATATCATATACAGAGGTACTCTGAGAGTATATCATATACAGAGGTACTCTGAGAGTATATCATATACAGAGGTACTCTGAGAGTATATCATATACAGAGGTACTCTGAGAGTATATCATACACCGAGGTACTCTGAGAGTATATCATATACAGAGGTACTCTGAGAGTATATCATATACAGAGGTACTCTGAGAGTATATCATATACAGAGGTACTCTGAGAGCATATCTTATACAGAGGTACTCTGAGAGCATATCATATACAGAGGTACTCTGAGAGTATATCATATACAGAGGTACTCTGAGAGTATATCATACACCGAGGTACTCTGAGAGTATATCATATACAGAGGTACTCTGAGAGTATATCATACCCCGAGGTACTCTGAGAGTATATCATATACAGAGGTACTCTGAGAGTATATCATATACAGAGGTACTCTGAGAGTATATCATATACAGAGGTACTCTGAGAGTATATCATATACAGAGGTACTCTGAGAGCATATCTTATACAGAGGTACTCTGAGAGTATATCATATACAGAGGTACTCTGAGAGTATATCATATACAGAGGTACTCTGAGAGTATATCATATACAGAGGTACTCTGAGAGTATATCATATACAGAGGTACTCTGAGAGTATATCATATACAGAGGTACTCTGAGAGTATATCATATACAGAGGTACTCTGAGAGTATATCATATGCAGAGGTACTCTGAGAGTATATCATATACAGAGGTACTCTGAGAGTATATCATATACATACAGAGGTACTCTGAGAGTATATCATATACAGAGGTACTCTGAGAGTATATCATATACAGAGGTACTCTGAGAGTATATCATATACAGAGGTACTCTGAGAGCACATCATATACAGAGGTACTCTGAGAGTATATCATATGCAGAGGTACTCTGAGAGTATATCATATACAGAGGTACTCTGAGAGTATATCATATACAGAGGTACTCTGAGAGTATATCATATACAGAGGTACTCTGAGAGCATATCTTATACAGAGGTACTCTGAGAGTATATAGTATATATTGTAATACTCTGAGGATATAGTGTATTAAGATGTGTACATTGTATATATTGAGGTAAGTATTACTACCTTTGTTATCTGCTGCTATGAAGCCCAGGATATTCTCGTGGCGAAGCATGATGGTCTGGTAGATCTCCGCCTCTCGGAACCAGGACCTCTCCTCCCTGGAGGAGAAGATCTTCACCGCTACCTCCCCGCCCCTCCAGCGGCCGCGCCACACCTCCCCGAAGCGGCCCTTCCCGATGATCTCCTGCAGCACGATGGTCCTGGCCACAGTGCGCTGGACAAACAGCGGCAGCCCTGTTCACAGTTACACAGCACCAGGAACACAGTTACACAGCACCAGGAACACAGTTACACAGCACCAGGAACACAGTTACACAGCACCAGGAACACAGTTACACACCACCAGGAACACAGTTACACACCACCAGGAACAGTTACACACCACCAGGAACACAGTTACACACCACCAGGAACAGTTACACAGCACCAGGAACACAGTTACACAGCACCAGGAACACAGTTACACAGCACCAGGAACACAGTTACACAGCACCAGGAACACAGTTACACACCACCAGGAACACAGTTACACACCACCAGGAACACAGTTACACAGCACCAGGAACAGTTACACAGCACCAGGAACACAGTTACACAGCACCAGGAACACAGTTACACAGCACCAGGAACACAGTTACACAGCACCAGGAACAGTTACACAGCACCAGGAACACAGTTACACACCACCAGGAACAGTTACACAGCACCAGGAACAGTTACACAGCACCAGGAACACAGTTACACAGCACCAGGAACACAGTTACACAGCACCAGGAACACAGTTACACAGCACCAGGAACAGTTACACAGCACCAGGAACACAGTTACACACCACCAGTAACACAGTTACACACCACCAGGAACACAGTTACACACCACCAGTAACACAGTTACACACCACCAGGAACACAGTTACACAGCACCAGGAACACAGTTACACAGCACCAGGAACACAGTTACACAGCACCAGGAACACAGTTACACAGCACCAGGAACACAGTTACACACCACCAGGAACACAGTTACACAGCACCAGGAACAGTTACACAGCACCAGGAACAGTTACACACCACCAGGAACACAGTTACACAGCACCAGGAACACAGTTACACAGCACCAGGAACACAGTTACACAGCACCAGGAACAGTTACACAGCACCAGGAACAGTTACACAGCACCAGGAACACAGTTACACACCACCAGGAACACAGTTACACAGCACCAGGAACAGTTACACAGCACCAGGAACACAGTTACACAGCACCAGGAGCACAGTTACACATCAAGGGTGAACAAAAGTCAGATAATATACAAACAACAAATCTACAGTGAGTCTAATATGGACTTTATGATGTAAAGAGAATTCCAGCGTGTTCCAGAGCACAACCCAGCGGGCGTGGGGCCTCGGCCACATGAAGACCCCTGGCACTGACCTGACCCGGATCCAGAGGTGGACAGATCGTAGATGAGGTCCTGCAGAGTCTTGTCCTTGGCCAGGTACAGGTGGTCGCAGGAGTTGTCCTCCACCTGCAGCCTCTGCCGGTGGCTGTAGGCCCTCTGGTGGTACTGGAAGATGAACATGCCCACCATCAGCAGCAAGCACAGCAGGACCACTGGCCCTGCGATCACCGCCATCAGCTCTGCCGGACCCCACGGGCCTGCAGGTTTCACGCCCGCCTCCAGTGAAGCCCGAGACGTTGCTGAAGAGGAGGAGCAGAGGAAGATGAGCAAAGAGAACACATAGGCGGAGGACCTGTCGCCCACTGGTCCGGACCACGTCATTACCAGTCAGTCACTGGTCTGGACCACGTCATTACCAGTCAGTCACTGGTCTGGACCACGTCATTACCAGTCAGTCACTGGTCTGGACCACATCATTACCAGTCAGTCACTGGTCTGGACCACGTCATCACCAGTCAGTCGCTGGTCTGGACCACGTCATTGACCCGGTTCTGCTTCTCATGTCACCAGTATTGTCATTGTCAGTCACAAGGTCAGAAGGAGGCGTGGTGGTCAGTGACTCACCCGAGGGCACTTGGAGGTCGATGCTGTTGCAGTAGTCTGTGTAGCAGCAGTAGATGTTGAGCAGCCCGGCCGCCCCGCGGCAGAAGAAGGGCTGTCCGGGGGGGACCAGCTCCTCCTGGGTGAGGCAGGCGCGGTGATGCCTGTGTCGGCCCTCCAGGAAGGAGGTGGAGGCCATGCAGGCCCCGTCCGTCTCACAGCGGAGGCTGGTCTTCTGGCAGGGGGCAGTGCTGCAGTTGCACCACAGTGCTGAGGAGCGACGGCCACACAGAAGAACAGTGAGGAGAATCCTGGATCGTCCAGCACACACAATGTACACAGCTAAACATGAATGAGCAGACCACCTGGGCCGCCTACAATAACACCAACAGGGCGACTTATCAAAATAGTTCCAAAATCGTGCACAACAACAACTCAGTTCTAAAGCTGTCCCAAGCAACTGTTGATAGAACAGCCTGAAGCGCCTCCATACAGCTGCTGATGGAGAGCAATGGGAGACCAAAAGAAATCATTCCACTGATAATTAACAGCCAATCCAGTTCACAATACCAGAGCAGGGCATCTGACCCAACTTGTATTGTGCAAGACATTTTTTATTGCAAAAATAACTGCTAAAGTAACCAGGTCACCAGCCAACACCATCATCTCCAGCCTGCATGCCAACACATGTTTTTGTAGTTGGTGAAACATAATATTAATATCAACAGAGGCGGCCGATGTTTGCGGCCGATGTTAGATGTTTGTTTGACATACATTTAAACATGACCAGAAATCTAAGATCTATTAGATTAGACCATTGTTCCCAATGATGATTACATTTAGGCCTATGATAGACCTACAGTATATATAGGCCTACCATATACTTAAGTCTACATAGGCCTATGATGGCCCTATAAAGAATGACACAAAATAAGTATAATAATTTTTGAATAAATAATCAAATCAACAAGTAGGCCTTCAATCTAAGCACTTTGAAGACACTATAAATCATGTCATAAAACAAATTAGTTGGTGCAATCTTATCATATAGTTTTAGTTTAACATGACTTCTACGGAGAAGCCAACCCACACCACCCCACACCGTCACAGGGTTATAACATGAACCAGCTGAGGCAGGGAGACCAGGAAACAACAGAATGTGATGAGCAGGTTGTCATGTTCTAAGGTTGTAATAGGTAATGTGTAATATGTTCTAAGGTTGTCATATGTAATATGTTCTAAGTTTGTCATATGTAATATGTTCTAAGTTTGTCATATGTAATATGTTCTAAGGTTGTCATATGTAATATGTTCTAAGGTTGTCATATGTAATATGTTCTAAGTTTGTCATATGTAATATGTTCTAAGGTTGTCATATGTAATATGTTCTATGGTTGTCATATGTAATAT
The DNA here is from genome assembly GCA_036785325.1 of Urophycis tenuis. Classification (NCBI taxonomy): domain Eukaryota; kingdom Metazoa; phylum Chordata; class Actinopteri; order Gadiformes; family Phycidae; genus Urophycis; species Urophycis tenuis. The sequence continues at coordinate 6,144,921 of JAXIVH010000024.1, read as the reverse complement.
GTTCTAAGGTTGTCATATGTAATATGTTCTATGGTTGTCATATGTAATATGTTCTAAGGTTGATCACACCACATCCTTGTGGACCACACGGGGAACATGTTTTCTAGCAGGTACAAGTGCTCCAGTGGTACTATCCTCCATGTATGATACATAGAAGCCCCCCAGTGAAACACAAGGGGTGCACCATGTCTAACTGTGTTTGACAGTCACCGATGACTGTCTAACTGGGTTGGACAGTCACCGATTACCTGTATCTGTCTCAGTGGTTTGTTTACTGTCCTGCTAGCGGACTTAGCCGTTAGCTTGGTGTTCGTGCGCCATGTTGAGACGGAAAGCTCGGAGAGACAGAGAGAAACTCACCGTCACAGGGTCCCCACAGCGCGGCGTGGATGACAGCAGCGAACCAAACACGTGTATGAGCCATGATCCACCGATTCCCGATGCATGTCATGCGGCTGTGTGTTGTTTCCCAACGCCGGCAGTGTGTGTATGACGACACCCAGGCAGCCAGCCCCCCTGCAGCGCCGGCCTCCTCCAGCAGGCAGCAGCACCCTGAGAGTCTATCACCGGGAGAGCACCGGTCTGTCACGGGGACAGGCGTCTGGACAGGAGCACCCTGACCCTGAGACGGTCTGTCACGGGGACAGTCGTGTGGACAGGAGCACCCTGAGACGGTCTATCACCGGGAGAGCACCGGTCTGTCACGGGGACAGTCGTGTGGACAGGAGCACTCTGAGACAATGTTTTTTGGTATCCATGTGCGTTTAGCGCGAAGCACATATTGTATTTCTTCTGTGTAGGACACCTCTTGTCAAACCAGTACCTACCTTTTCTTCCACACAGATTTTTATTTGGTTCTGCTTATACTAGATTGTTTGTTACTTTGTTTTATTGCCATTTATATAAACGTGTACTAAATGTGTGTGTGTGTGTGTGTGTGTGTGTGTGTGTGTGTGTGTGTGTGTGTGTGTGTGATACATCTGTGATACATTTCTATTTTTCTCATTTTGTCATGCTGAGCTGAAACAACAACTTACAGAAGTTAACCACCAATAATAGCCTTATTACACTTTAATAATAGAAATAGCCTAATTATAAATGCACATTTAGTGGAGTAGAAGTCGACTTATAAACAAGAGTACAGAGTTTGGTGAAGGCCTATAAATACAAATAAATAAATCATTATAAATAAATCATTAAACTGAATTGTGTTATGATGGTAACATTACATTGAATAAACTAAGTAATTCTAAATATTAAAGTATTTATTCTGTCTCATATGAAAGTAATGGTTCATATTAGAATTCCTCGAACATTTATCAAATCTGTGCAAAATGGATTTTGGTGGCACAGCTTTTTATTATCAAGGAAACACTATTTGATTTTAAGAAGAAAAAACATTTGTGTCTGTTATTTTGGCAATGGTGCTTGACATACAGAATGCTGTGCTGTTGTGTGTTCTGATGGATGGGACTCCCATGCTTTGGCAGTTCATCCAACCTGTTGGACATTGTCTTTCTCTTCATCCCTTATCGTTTTTCGACTTGTCATGTGGCTGCTTCTTCCCTCCCTTCCTCTTATTGTACTTCCAGGTGGGCGGCTCCAGGTAGCCAATCAGAGTCATGGTCTGGTTCTCCTTCCTGGGCGTTCCGTCCACAGACCCGCTGATGTTGATGTGGGGGATGGAGCCGCCGGGCGCCACGCTGTTCCTGCGGGCCGGGCCGCGGGGCAGCAGGGCGCTGACCCGGGAAGAGGCCAGCGACAGGATGCTGCCACGCCGCTCGCCCTCAGCACAGGAACAGGAAATGGAAGGCAGCACCTCCGAGTGGCTGCAGGCCCCCTGGGGGGGCTGGGCGCAGTACCCGTGGCTCACCACGCCGTCGGAGAGAACCTCGTCCGTGTGGAGCCGCGCCAGCTCCGCCACCGCCAGCCGCCGCTTGCCCACCTGGGGGGGGCTGCTGGGGCAGAGCGGCCGGCACCCGGTGGCCACCAGGGGGCTGCGCACGCCGCTGGTCATGCGCACCATGAGGTCCAGGGCCCCGTTGTCCTGTGGCTCCTGCGGGCTGACGCAGCCAAAGCTGTGTTTGATGCGCTGGGCGAGGTTCTCTCCGGCCCGGTCCGACGTGGCTCTGGCCAGCAGCCCTGCCCACTCCGGGGCGTAACTCAGACAGCACTGCTCGGCCCGCGGCCGCAGCATCAGCCGCTGCATCCGGTGTAAAGTTTCATGACGGCCGGTGGTCTGCGCCCATTCCTGGGCACATTTCCCCTTACTGGAGTCCACCGCGTGGATGTCAGCCCCTGCAAAGCACCGGGCAAACATCCATAAGGACCGCCTTCATTCTACCAGGGCACATATGCACATGAAGTGTACATCAGAGCATCCATGGATGAATTACAATGCACAGAGTGAAAATAGCACTTGAAACAGCCAATCTGTCCTCCCACGCCTCAGTCTAAGATTAGCGAGGGGAGGCTTAGGGGCACTAATGTCCTTTCAAATCCCTGATCGCTCCTTCAGTGGGAGCACAGAGAGTTAGCGGCTACCAGACAGAGTCGGGCTGCAGTGCTGTGCAGGGTTTCTATGTTGTAGGATAGTGGAGAGCCTGACGTACCGGCCATGATCAGGATGGCTACGATGTCATTGCGGCCTTTCATGGCAGCCTTGATGAGAGCATTGAACCCCCGGCAGTCCTTTATTTCGGTGTCGACAGCCGGGTAGTAGTTCAGCAGATACATCACTGAGCTCACGTAGCCTGCAGAGCAGCAGGTCCACACTGTTACAGGGTGTGACTCCCAGATACATCACTGAGCTCACGTAGCCTGCAGAGCAGCAGGTCCACACTGTTACAGGGTGTGACTCCCAGATACATCACTGAGCTCACGTAGCCTGCAGAGCAGCAGGTCCACACTGTTACAGGGTGTGACTCCCAGATACATCACTGAGCTCACGTAGCCTGCAGAGCAGCAGGTCCACACTGTTACAGGGTGTGACTCCACAAGGGGCCTGCTTCCTGGTGTCCCAGGCGGGCTGCCTGGCTCCTCTCCCTGGTGGGAGGCCTGCAGGACCTACCTGCTTGGGAAGCGATCATCAAGGCCGTGTTGCCCTCCTTGTCCTGCAGGTTGACATCCAGGAAGGGGCAGTGATGGAGCGCGTACACAACCTGCAGGAAGCCTTTCCGGCACGCCAACATCAGGCCGTTCTGCCAAACAAACCGCCAGCAGGGGCATGAAAACCTTTGTACATATCTGTAGTGATTTTAATAAGGTTATTAATCACATCCTGGTGTATTCTACAAATACAAAATGCTGGCCAGCATGTACCTCTCTTTGTTTAGACGAATCTTACTATCTGCGCTCCAAAGCACCTCCCTCTCAGCACACCTGCCGGCCAGATACTCTTTTCCACTTCACACAGTCCACAGCCTTTCAGAGACAACTCTGTTCTTTAGCTCTTCTGAAGGGTCTGAAAGTCTCCCGCCTATCAACTGGGAGGGGCTCAGTCTTTATGACTTTAACAGAAACCACTGTGTGACTGAATACACTGCATACACACACAATCATACATATACACGCATGCATACACACACACTCATACATATACACGCATGCATACGCACACACACTCATACATATACACGCATGCATACACACACTCATACATATACACGCATGCATACACACACACTCATACATATACACGCATGCATACACACACACTCATACATATACACGCATGCATACGCACACACACTCATACATATACACGCATGCATACACACACTCATACATATACACGTATGCATACACACACACACTCATACATATACACGCATGCATACACACACACACTCATACATATACACGCATGCATACACACACACTCATACATATACACGCATGCATACACACACACACTCATACATATACACGCATGCATACAGACACACTCATACATATACACGCATGCATACACACACACTCATACATATACACGCATGCATACACACACACTCATACATATACACGCATGCATACACACACACTCATACATATACACGCATGCATACACACACACACTCATACATATACACGCATGCATACACACACACACTCATACATATACACGCATGCATACACACACACTCATACATATACACGCATGCATACACACACACTCATACATATACACGCATGCATACACACACACTCATACATATACACGCATGCATACACACACACACTCATACATATACACGTATGCATACACACACACTCATACATATACACGCATGCATACACACACACTCATACCTATACACGCATGCATACACACACACTCATACATATACACGCATGCGTACACACACACTCATACATATACACGCATGCATACACACACACACTCATACATATACACGCATGCATACACACACACTCATACATATACACGCATGCATACACACACACTCATACATATACACGCATGCATACACACACACTCATACATATACACGCATGCATACACACACACACACTCATACATATACACGCATGCATACACACACACTCATACATATACACGCATGCATACACACACACACTCATACATTCATTACCCATCCATTGCCGTCCACCTCCATGACGGCCTCCCTGGTGACCCCGAAGCGGATCATGTGCAGCAGGGCCTGTGCATCGTTCTGGGCGCAGGCTTTATACAGCGCCATCCCCGTGCAGCGCCGGGGCCCGCCCGCCTCGCCGGGCCTCGCCCCCGAGGCGCCGGCCGGGTCGGGTGGCGCCGCAGCCAGCTGGAAGCTCCCCGATACCTCGGGGGAGGGGCCGCCGCCCGCCGCCGCCATCTTGGGGTGGAAGGAGGCTGTGGGTGGGGGCTGTTGGGTCCCAGGAGGCTGTGTGGGGGGGTCCCCCCCTGCTACACTGGGGGAAGACGCCACAGAGGAGCAGCACGCCGCCTGAGACGGGACACGCATGATGGCTGACGTGGGAGCGGTGACAGCGGGGCAGCTGCTCAACAGTAACACGACACCAGCGTCTCAGTGATCCACTGGACCACACTGTGGGCTGTGTTGTCCACTAACTGGCTCAGTCCTAAGCCTGGCTCCTTACTGCTCTAAATACAGCATCCAGGAAGGACCTCGGCCACATGGGTTCACCTGCTGGGTTTTGGTTATGAATCATCTTCTTCAGTGAGATGAAGATTCCCATAAAATGTATGTATACAATACATTAGTTGACAATGACAGCAGTTTTTTCACAGCCATTAATGCTTATTTAATTAACATTTGGCCTAGCATAGAAAATCATAATTGCGTAACACTGTAAACAATCAATGTAATGATGGAGTATCTATCAGTGCCATATGATTGTGTCCATGTCGATGTGTTAAATACAAATATCTAGCATGTGTAGTATGTCAACTGTCATAGTATCTGATGATTAGACGTACACACAATATACCAACATCAACATACCTCAATGGACGTACCTCAATGGTTCCTTCAATGTCTTCACAACAACTCTCATGTTAGGATTCAGAGGGAGTGTGACCGCCCTACTGTACTGCAGTCAGGTGGTGTGCGGTGTCTCTGAGGCTGTACAGGTGTCTCACCTTGCTTCCTGCCAAGCGTCAGAGGGGAGGAGTTGACGCTGATGATATTACATGTTCAGCTTACATCCCATCCCGACTCACAGCGCTTAAGGAGTGGATTACCGAGTCCTGAGGGCCCTGATCACTGGTGTCCACTCAGTAGCAATGTTAGAGTTCAGAGGTGGGGACATTCAGCCTGGTACCTTATGGGTCAAACATGTGGGACACTTCCTTGCACATTTCAGCAGTTCAAGTGATTTGGTTGGACAAGAAGCATTCCATGAGTGCTGGTAAAGGGCATGACATCACTGCCACTTTTAAGCCTTCACACATCACTTTACCTTACAGGTGCTTCTAATGATCATTAGTTACGTTAACAATAGGCTGTCATCAGAATCACACCTGCCACCAAAGTGACTGTCAGTCTTTTCACTGGCTGCACAATACACACAGGTAACACACAGGTACATGTGTAGGTAACATGTAGACCTACACAAAGTAGAAGCTAGTGTGCAGGAAAATGTTTATGAGATGCTTGGCAACAGTCCAGGCCCTGGTCCGGCTGCACCACTATTTGTGTGGGTGGAGCTAAAGGAATGATCTAATCAACAAACATCCTAATCTGTTATCGCTTATTACTCTTAACTAATAAATGCAAACAGTTGTAGACAACAACATCACACTGTGTTAACATCTTGGACACCAGTGTCGTGCCTGAGACCATTACATACAGGCCCGAGTCCTTCTCTCAGAGGAGGTCATCTACTTGTTTGACTTGAGACCAAGTGTGAACAAAGGTGAAGACAGTAGTGTAAACAGAAGCAGGTTCTGTCAAACAGGCTTTATCACTATAGGCACGTTAAACAGGAACATCTATGATGACGATACAACAAACCTTTTATTGAGCTCTTACCACAAACACATTTTGTATATGGTAGTTGCATTTGGATTAAATGGAACTAAAATAAAGAACACCATTTTATTGTATTTTACGTTGATATATTTAGCATCTAAAACCAGCCATGACAGAGCAGGAATGAAACAAGAGGAATGCCAGCATTGTGGGGAAGGTGGTGATCTTCATGGAAGGTCACCGAGGTAAGGTGAGGACGAGACGGGACCTGTCCCGTGCAGACCCTCTCCCTGAGGAGAAACAGCCCCCCTCCATGGCCCAACATCTGCTGGGACCCGCCCAGAGCCCCCACACACACACAACAACAACAACAGCAAGTAGGCTTCTGCTAATCTGTACACGGCCCTGCGGAGACGCCTGCCTCTGTGGAGCGAAATCCCGTATGACTGTGTGTGTGTGTGTGTGTGTGTGTGTGTGAATGTGTGTGTGTGGTTGTGTCCGTGGTGAGGGATGAGGGCAGTGAAACATGTTGAACTGAGCCAGTGCCCGCAGCGACACCCTAAGTCAACATGGAGGACACCACCTGTGGACAGGGACAATAAAACAGGGCAACAAGTGAAGAATGCAGAATGGATTCACAGCCGAAGCTGAGAGAGACGGGAGGCCGGCAGTCAGGTTCCTTAGTGGAGAGAATGACATTCTTTGGAGCCCGGAGCCAACAGTGGGTGAGTGGTTCATACATACTGTATGTTGACTGGTAAATATATTGTTTTCTATGTGACTGGTTTTATAGATGAATTGAGATGCTTCATCGAGTCATTAGGCGTGTACATAAACCCTTCAATGAGTCCAAAGTAACATTGGGGGCAGACTGCTGGACAGGCAGTGTCTCCTGCTGTGGCTGACCTTGGTTCTTCTATGCTCCACAGGGTTTCCAAAGTGCTTGACTGTTGTCTACTTATCATTTGCTGAGATATTAGCAGCCTGTTATTCCACATGATTCAGATCAGGGGTTATGGACAAAATGAGGAGGATTTCTGATGACTGTTTGAAATCCTGCAGTGGGATTGACCCAAAAAATAATTTAGAACAAGGTGGTAAATGATTAAGATAGTGCTTTATCAATCCCAGATGGGAAATGGGAAACACACTGATTACATTTCTAAAGGACTATTTGTGGCTGGGATTGTATTGTCTTTCCTCTGGTGAAGAACGTCCAGGGACAGCTGAGACATTCCTCAGAGGAGATAAGGAGGTCTTACAATGAGGGCAGAGAGAGCACCAAAAAGAGGGGGGGTGAAAAATATCACAGATACTTGCTTTGCTTTAATGTAACTGATTCTCTTAATAACTTAACAAAGCAGAAGAAAATGAAACAGGCTTCCATTCCTTGTGTTGAAGTGTCCAGAGACAGGAAAGGATGACCTGCTGGTGGGAGCAGACCGGTGGACCACAGCCACGGTGTTCAGGAGGACCCGGAGGACGAGTGATATAACAGGACTGAGAGGTAACCCTACAAACACCCCAACACAGGAGTGGGGACAGAGCTTCTGACGGAACCTCAACGTCGAGGTGAGCTACCCGTCTGCCCCACGGAGGGGCGCTGTCGGGTCGTAAACTCGAGCTCACTGCACGCTTTAATGGCGAGCAGGCATGCGGAGCAGCAGGTCAACTGGCGTCTTGTAATCCGCTCTACACAGAGCTGACTCTGACTGACTTGTGCCGGCAAGCTAATGTTGTTTTCATGACCACGGCCATTCATATGGGACGACAGATGTGGGACAAACTCAGTGAGATTGTTTGTAGACGTCTGCCTGTTACCCCGAGCACACCGACACATCAGGGCACATTGTACACAGCTCCAACTACATGATTGAGAACCCGATGTTTGGAGATGTATTTAGTACATTCTATATGTTCATGTTCACTTTGACTTGCACACATGAATGAATGACGCATGGCACCCTGGGGCTGCACGGCTCAACGTGGAGTGATGGGCTTACTGGGGGCTTAACGAAATGACCAAAAGCATTTTGATATTTTTACACCATAATCTCCCTGAAGTGCAGAGAGCAGGGTTATTTATCTCTGTATGTTTTATCCTTCCGTGTGTGGTTTTGTCACATAACCAGTACACAACACAGACAGATTCCTGCCTCACATTGTTCATTTTACTGTTTGTGTTCCTGGCTGCGTGTTTATTCCCAAATCCGTGGTTTATTCTCCTGAGTGCGTCGACCAGGACATCTGTGCCATGAACATCATCCCAGTGAGGTCATCGTGACTGGACGATCTCATCATTCTTAGATTTCAGGTGACATCATTCTGCCTTCTACCTTATACCTAAGGCATGTTTTAAAGCCATACAAAAGAGGCACATAGAGAGTGACAGGTAGTTTAACCACATAGACACAAATATACAGAGAGAGAGAGAGGAGAGAGAGAGAGAGAGAGAGAGAGAGAGAGGAGAGAGAGAGAGAGGAGAGAGGAGAGAGAGAGAGAGAGAGGGGCTATAGATATACTGTATAGACATAGATAGAGACATAAACAGATAGCTAGACAGATAGAAAGATAGATGCAATAGATAGCTTAGTGAGATGAAAATGGGAGGGGCCAGAAATAAGAGGAGGTGGGTGTGGGAACTACCCTGTAGCCCCCCCCCCCCCCCCCCCCTCCCCCCCCCCCCCCCCTCTCTCTCTCTCTCTCTCTCTCTCTCTCTCTCTCTCTCTCTCTCTCTCTCTCTCTCTCTCTCTCTCTCTCTCTCTCTCTCTCTCTCTCTCTCTCTCTCTGACCACCTCCAAGCGGGCATCAGATGTCGCGCCTCTAAAACCTTTGCTGTGGTGGTTGTTCTTCTTCGTGTACTTTCGGCACGTCTGCGTCGCGGGGACCCTCTCAGTGTCGGGACTCTGGCGGAACGCGTTGGGTTGGGGCTCTCTCTCTGAGATCGAAGCTGTGGAGTCTGTCTCCCCCCCCCTTCCCTTGCGAGGGGAGACGTCTTCTGAGGGGGGAGTCTGCGGGAGTTCGCGGGTGAGGGCGGGTCGGTGTGTGGGGTTGTGGGGTTTAGCCAGTCTTCACACGCCGTGTTGGAGCTGACGGGACCATGAGCGGACTGCCATGAAGGGGGGGGCACCGGACCGCGGGCTGCGGGTGTCAACATCTGCTCTCCAAAGTGGTCTCCACTTGTGGCTGCTGCTCCGGGCTCC
>JAXIVH010000024.1:6133148-6135063 GCA_036785325.1 Urophycis tenuis | reverse complement strand
CACGTGAGGATGGCCCTGGCGTTCAGAGGAGGAGCAGGCTCATCACTTCTAGAGCACAGCGGCAGAGTGAGGGCCAGATGTAACTCGGGGGGTCCACCGCTGTAGTGGGTGCTGCCCCGCGGGGTGCACTGCTCACCTACAGAAAACGACACCGTGTCACATTGTCCATGTCGTTCTGTGGGCTGAAGAAGTGCATCGTTTAGGCTGGAGCGTTTTAGTATCATTTCGTAATGAGTTGCATATTTGTTCATTCTTTGTAAACGTTAGTTGACAACCTAGCATAATGTCAAATGTCCACCACTTCCATCCATCACATTGTCAAACAAACCAACTGTACCAAACATACCAACTATACCACGTGAATGTGTTGCTTGACTGTGTGAATGGGAGTTCTTGACTGACTATGTATTTTATAAACACAGTGTATTCAAGCTGATAGACTTGGGCTGTGATTTCCTTCCACAGCGCATGTAACATGTAAGGTCTTATATACACTGTTTGGGTCAGGACCCAGAACCACCTACGGTCCAAACAGACCGTCAGAGATGGACTCACATCTGGAGGTTCGGCTCGGAATTTGCTTCGCTTAGATCATTGAAGCATGGAAACACTCTGAGTCATACTCCTGCATTCCTGGACACAAAAGGCTGAGCAGACCCCCCCCCCCCCCCTCACACACACACACACACACACACACACACACACACACACACACACACACACACACAACACACACACTAGGTGTTGCCCTGTCTCATCCTTGTCTTTATGGTATGGAACATGATTTATGGCTCCGGGGGGGAACAACAAGTCCCTCTCTGTGTCTGTGCTGCTGGTCAGGCTCAGTACGGCAGGTCCTGGTCCAGGCTGGTCCGAAGCAGCGGAACAGGACCACAGGCATCTTTAATCTGTATCAGCACTCCTGTGCCGTTGTTGTTTCCAGAGTGCTGGTGAGGGTGCACACGTCCTCCCCAGCTGTTGATCCTCTGCTGCTCCACTGGTGTTTGATGGCGGCAGAGCGCTGCTCTGTGGGCCGCTGGCAGGCGTCTGAGAGGTGTCCATGGGAGGGCCTGGTGTTAACCACCCGCTTTCCACATCATGTATAAATAGGAGGTCTCTTCAGTGCGTCTTGTAAGGAGTACTATTTTTAAATTCTTCCTGAGCCATTTGGTTTCTGATGCGTGTGCTTTCTCAAGACTTCATGTCTATTTTCAGCACGTCAACGGAGGCCCAGAGGGTCTGCGTTATGGTTCTTCTCTAGAAGAACCTCCTTCTGGAACATCTCACCCATTTCATTTCCTCATGCACTACTCCTGGGCCCCCTCCCTGCCTCAGTTGAGGTCCCTGGCTGTGAGTGAACCCTCAGAGTGAATGGTCACTGAAGCTACTCAGAGCTCCTCCTGGAACCCTGCTGTCTCTCCGCTCATGAAGCACACTGACACCAATCCTCTGGGGCAGCCTGCCAGCCCCAGCGGGGGGGGTGTGTGTGTGTGTGTGTGTGTGTGTGTGTGTGTGTGTGTGTGTGTGTGTGCCTTTGTTTGTGATGTCATCACAGCTAGTTTGAGAAGAACTCTGATGAGTGAAATAGACATGATGGTAAAGAGATCTTCCTTCAGGTTGGTCAGTGTGAGCTGAGGCTAGTGAAATATGATTCATAGATTATACTTAAGGGCATGTAGACTTAGTGGTCAGGATTCTATGGATTACAACTGAGCAACACATATTGTCATTTTCCAGTGTCATTTGTGGAAGTATACCCCTCAACGATGGACAGTTTGTTATTCCACAATAGTGTGGAATGTGCAGTATTTTTTGGAAAAACATTTAAACAGGAAGTGAAATGTCATCTGAGCCAATGGCTGTGACTTTATTTCAAAGACGCTCATTAAATGGCCTACATGAGCTATGAACCAAC
>JAXIVH010000024.1:6063148-6130648 GCA_036785325.1 Urophycis tenuis | reverse complement strand
ACCAACCGCGTGGTCTTCCTATCCCCCCCTCCCCCCTCCCATCAGCTATACATCTCAACACATCTTTAAATCTCCAAAATATGTGCCTGGGTGTCTCTGGGCCTGTAGAGGTTGTTGTGGTTATTATGATTACAGCTTACAGAAAATGTGCTGAAGAGGGTTTTTTTTTTCCCCTGAGAAGATTTAAAAGATGTCACAGTCCTGTTTCCTGGAAGATGCATATTCTCCACCATCAGCAGAGTAGAGAGTTAATGGTAGGGTACTTGAAACATTATGGGTAATCTGGCATGACCAGACTGTGCTCCTCAGCTCTGATTTATCAGCCCACTGTGGCCTTGAGGAGAAGGAGCGCACAGGAATAAGAGTTCATAATGGCCATGCTGCTGGCTTCACAGACCCAGGAGGTTCCCCGACTCTTCAACCGTATGAATACTAATTCTCCTCCTGAGAGGAGGGCAGTGGCACATCAGATCCCATTTCGTCAGCTCTGTTGTTTTTACTCCCAACGACACATTTAAATCTCAGAACACCAACATCACTCTCAGGATTAACAGAAAATGTTACTTTAAAGCGTATGCCTTAACCCCTCTCTCCCCCTCTCTCCCCCTCTTTCTCCCCCTCTCTCCCCCTCTCTCCCCCTCTCTCTCCCCCTCTCTCCCCCCTCTCTCCCTCTCTCTCCCCTCTCTCTCCCCTTCTCTCCCCTCTCTCTCCCCCTCTCTCACCCTCTCTCTCCCCCCCTCTCTCCCCCTCTCTCTCTCCCCTCTCTCTCCCCCTCTCTCTCCCCCTCTCTCTCCCCCTCTCCCCCTCTCTCCCCCTCTCTCTCCCCCTCTCTCCCCCCTTCTCTCCCCCTCTCTCCCCCTCTCTCTCCCCCTCTCTCCCCCCTCTCTCCCTCTCTCTCCCCCTCTCTCTCCCCCTCTCTTCTCCCTCTCTCCCCCTCTCTCTCCCCCTCTCTCTCCCCCTCTCTCTCCCCCTCTCTCCCCCTCTCTCTCACCCTCTCTCCCTCTCCTCTCCCCCTCCTCCCTCTCTCTCTCCCCCTCTCTCCCCTTCTCTCCCCTCTCTTCCCCCTCTCTCCCCATCTCTCTCCCCTCTCTCTCCCCCTCTCTCTCCCTCTCTCCCCCCTCTCTCCCCTCTCTCCCCTCTCTCTCCCCTCTCTCTCTCCCCTCTCTCCCCCTCTCTCTCCCCCTCTCCCCCTCTCTCCCCCTCTCTCCCCCTCTCTCCCCCCTTCTCTCCCCCTCTCTCCCCCTCTCTCCCCCTCTCTCCCCCCCTCTCTCCCTCTCTCCTCTCCCTCTCTCTCCCCCTCTCTCTCCCTTTCTCTCCCCCTCTCTCTCCCCCTCTCTCTCCCCCTCTCTCTCCCCCTCTCTCTCCCCCTCTCTCTCTCCCCCTCTCTCCCCCTCTCTCTCCCCCTCTCTCTCCCTCCTCCCTCTCTCCCCCCTCTCTCCCCTTCTCTCTCCCCCTCTCTCCCCCCCTCTCTCCCCCTCTCTCCCCCTCTCTCTCCCCCTCTCTCTCCCTCTCTCTCCCCCTCTCTCTCTCCCCCTCTCCCCCCCAGAGCCCTGCTCCCTGGTGGTCAGTGCGGAGGGCAGTCCCAGTGGCCCTGGGGTCTCTGTGGGCCCCCAGGCCTCGGGGAGCTCCTCCCCCGGCTGCCAGCCCTCGCCGCCGCCGCCGGGGGGAGGGGGGGGGGCCCGGCGCCCGGTCAGCGCCCTCAAGAAGTGGCTGGCCAACCCCGCCCCGCAACTGAGCCTGGACCGGGGGGGCGGGGGCGGCGCTGGGGGAGGAGGAGCCCCGGGGAGGGGCGATAAGACCACCAGGCCGGACCAGAGACGTCCTCCAGCCCCGCCCCCCCGGGGGCCCGCCGCCCCCTCCCCCTCCACGCAGAGCGCGGCGGTGAGGAGCACAGCATCCACACGGCTCAGGGCCTCCTCGCCTCCACGCTGCAGACCACCAGGAGAGCAGCTGGGGACGTGGAGGAGGCGTGTCACGCTGCTCTGCCGGCTGCTCAGGTGGGATCTGGTTGTAATGGACTCTCTGTATTTTGCAGACTCAGGAAGGGAGTGATGGTCCACTGAGTCCTCCAGGTCCACCCCATCCGGCCTCTCCAAACTACCTGTGTGGCCTTCCCCGGGACCGTGACACCTGCAGTCTGGTAGACCTGTCTCTCTCTCCCCGTCTCTCTCTCCCCGTCTCTCTCTCCCCGTCTTGCTGTACTGACTGTCTGTTGTTCATTTGTCTTTCTGTCGTTTGTCTTCCCTTTAGTCTTTCTGACTTCTTTCTAAATGTCCAGACTGTCGTCTGTCACCGAGTCTAACACGACCCAAACTGAGGGACAGAACACTTTTCAACTCATGAAATGAATAGACTTTCAAATGAGAGACAGACACACAGACAGATAGATAGTTAGATGGTACAGAAGGAATGCTGTTCAGTAGAGTTGAACCAGGTCTTTCACCAGGCTTATAGGGATTTTTGGCGGGATTTGGGGGACAATTCCAACATACCAATCTAGAATCCATCTCAGGATGAGCAGGAACCCCAGCTCAAATGTATATTGTGAAAGATTACTCCCCAAATGCTCCATAAAGGGGAGTATTCACACTGAGTATTGATACTGACTGTCCACACTGGCAAGCCTGCCCTAAAAAGCACCATCTTGTGGAATCAATCCTATGGCTGCTTCCAAGCAGCATCTGGAAGTGATCACACTGCCAGGCAGACAGCTGCACACCGGCTCAGCCCTGAACCTGGAACATGTGATGTTCAGGAAGGCCCTTCAGACTTCAGACTGCACTGCAACACATTAGGATCTATCAGCCCAACAGGCCCCGGTGGGGGGGCAACGCAGGAGAGCGCCCAGCCTCCTGCTCTCCAGCCCTGACGTTTCTCCAGCCCTGACGTTTCTCCAGCCCTGACGTTTCTCCAGCCCTGACGTTTCTCCAGCCCTGACGTTTCTCTTCTCCTGGGGCGCGGCGCCGCTGCGGGCTCTGACCAGCGCTCCACATCACTCATCACGCTCATGAGGGAAAGTCTGTCACTGTGGTCTGCTCCGGTGCTCTGCACATTCAGGAGACCATCTGTTTCAACACGAAAGATACAACGGACACAACTCAAAATTCATGCTTCCAGCCGGAGTTCACCAGAAGGAAAGCACATTTTGAAATTGGTGCTGCAGCACCTAGAATAAGGTCTGCAGCAGACTTCACTGGCGACAGTGTGTCAACGTGCTGTTGGACAGCCTGTGTCTGTTCTGTGGGTGACGTGGGATTTGGAGTGGCAGTACAGGGTAGGCCACAGACGGGATGAACAAAGTATTTCCTTAATGGTTGTCTCTTCAGCAGTAAGCCCACTACTTTTCTCCTCTTCCGTTCTGTTCGATGGCGGTCTGCGTTGTGGTCAAGGAGATGATGATGACTCATGAACATGTCTGGCTGCAGCCTCCTGTGGTCCAACAGAGGGGGCCCGAGGGGTCCTCAGGGGCCCGAGGCCTCCTCCTCCTCAGTCTGTGATGAAATCCCTTTGTACGCCTCTTGCCAGAGCTTGTGTTTGTTTTGCTTGGTTTCAGGAGGATGGCCAATCCCGCGCCAGTATTCTGCCAGATGGAAGCAGCTTGATTGATGACTCAAGCAGCCAATGGGCAGCAGCCTCGCTGGACAGTGATGAGGATAGAAAGATTTCCCTGGAGAAAAGCATGTAGGTGTTCACTTGAACTCCCAATGAACTGCTGATTCCTTGTGTGTGATGAACTCATGAATCACCATCAGGAGACTGTTCCATCGTTCTCATGCACACTGTATCACCTCATACCTCTCTCCCTCTCTCTTCCTCTCACTCTCCCCCTCTCTCTCTCTCTGTCTCTCTCTGTCTCTGTCTCTCTCTCTCTCTCTCTCTCTCTCTCTCTCCCTCCCTCTCCCCCTCTCTCCCTCTCACTCTCCCCCTCTATCTCTATCTCGCTCTCCCCCTCTACCTCTATCTCTCTCGCTCTCCCCCTCCCTCTCTCTCACACATCAGTTATGTGCTAACAGAGCTTGTGGAGACAGAGAGGTTGTACGTGGAGGATCTGGGACTTATCGTAGAAGTGAGTTTCACATTCTGTCAATTATGTGCATTGTGGAATTTGTCTTGGAAAGAAATGGTACTATGGACGGTGTGTGTGTGTGTGTGTGTGTGTGTGTGTGTGTGTGTGTGTGTGTCTGTCTGTGTCTTTGTTTGTGTCTGTGTCTGTGTCTGTGTCTGTGTCTGTGCGTGTGTGTCTGTGTGCGTGCGTGCGTGCGTGTCTGTGTCTGTGTCTGCGTGCGTGCGTGCGTGCGTGCGTGCACAGGGCTACATCGGCACCATGGCCAGCCAGGGGATCCCTGAGGACATGGAAGGAAAGGACAAGATTGTGTTTGGTAACATCCGGCAGATCTATGACTGGCACAAGGAGTGAGTCTTACGCGTTCTCCCTTTCTGTTATCTGTCTCTACCTGATGTACCTGATGTTTACCTAATGTGTGCGTGTGTGTGTGTGCGTGTGTGTGTGTGTGTGTGTGTGTGTGTGTGTGTGTCCCACAGCTACCTGTTAGGGGAGTTGGAGAAGTGTGCAGATGAACCCGAGCGACTGGCGAACCTGTTCATCAAACACGTGAGTGTTCCCCTCCATGTCTCTGAGTGAGAGAGAGAGTGTTTTCTTGGTAGTCTTTGTCTGTACTTCCTGACCACAGTAAGCTCTGTGTCGACTCACTCTGGCTGCCCGGCTGCCTTGTAGATGAAGAAAGCAAGATGTTTTGTTTGATTGAAGGTAAGACCCCAGGCAGCATGCAGCCGGGCAGTCCTGCGTCTGGTCTCAAGTTCATCCAGATGAACCGAGACGCTGACTCCCATCCAAGTCATATCAGGGTGGTGTGTCTACACACAGTCATTAGCCTGCTAGCCCATAATAAGCCATGAAGCGCATGTGTGACGGGCTTCATCGGCTCTACTCCCTGGGTTTGATGTGCTCCTGACGAGCCCTTCCTGTTGATGAGGGAGTGAGAAACATCCTCCAGATTCATCCTCGAATGCACACAAAGAGGTTCCAGTTGTGAAGAGTGTTTTTATCGTGTGATGGGATGTGATAGGGACATGTTCACATCTCCACTGTGTGTCCTTTGAGGAACCTCTGCAACATTTAGATGGTTGAGCAGATTGAGCAAGAGAGAGAGATCGTCATTATTCAATGTCTGCCTGTCCCACATATACACACCTGACAAACGCACCTGGACGAAAGTCACATGACTCTCTCTCTCTCTCTCTCTCTCTCTCTCTCTCTCTCTCTCTCTCTCTCTCTCTCTCTCTCTCTCTCTCTCTCTCTCTCTCTCTCTCTCTCTCTCTCTCTCTCAGGAGCGGCGTCTCCACATGTATGTGGTCTACTGTCAGAACAAACCCAAGTCGGAGCACATTGTGTCGGAGTACATTGAGACCTACTTCGAGGTGCGGGCCAACCCAGCAGGCCCAGGCCTGTGTGTGTGTGTTCCTCTCTGTGTTCCTTGTCC
Source organism: Urophycis tenuis (assembly GCA_036785325.1). Lineage (NCBI taxonomy): Eukaryota > Metazoa > Chordata > Actinopteri > Gadiformes > Phycidae > Urophycis > Urophycis tenuis. The sequence continues at coordinate 6,125,147 of JAXIVH010000024.1, read as the reverse complement.
CCCATGTGAGCGCCTGCTGTTTTGTCCCCATGTTGTTCCAGGATCTGAGGCAGCTGTTGGGCCACAGACTGCAGCTCAATGACCTCCTCATCAAACCTGTGCAGCGGATCATGAAGTACCAGCTGCTTCTCAAAGTATGTAGACCTTACCGCTGTGTGTGTGTGTGTGTGTGTGTGTGTGTGTGTGTGTGTGTGTGTGTGTGTGTGTGTGTGTGCGCGTCTGCATGTGTGTGTGTGGGGGGTGATGGGTGTGTGTGTGTGCATGCGCATGTGTGTGTGCGCGCGTGTGCGTGTGGTGTGCAGATGTGTCGGACTGTGAATGTCAGTATCCATGGTAACCTGGGCATGCTATTCATTAGTAGCTAAGCTGACACACATTGAGCTCAGGGTCTCTCTGCTTGTGGCTCCCAGGACCTCCTGAAGTACTACCACAAAGCAGGAAAGGACATTGTTGACTTGGAGGTAAGAGTTCCTGAGCATTTATCCTGTTATTGTTCAGTGTTCCGCACCATGTGGTCATGATAACTGGGGCAGCCATCAGGTCTCTGTCCATACCACTCTCATCGTCTCCTCACTGGTCCTCAGAGAGCCGTGGAGGTCATGTGCTTTGTGCCGAAGCGCTGTAATGACATGATGAACGTGGGCCGGCTGCAAGGCTTTGAGGTGAACTCTTCATCTTCACCTTCATCTTCACCTTCTTGAGTCCTGTGAAACAAGCGGTGAGCTGGAACTGAAAGTGTCCTCATTGCAGGGGAAGATAACTGCTCAGGGGAAGCTGCTTCAGCAGGACACCTTCTCTGTTAGTGAGCAGGAAAACAACATCCTGTCCAGAGGCAGAGAGAGGCGGGTCTTCCTGTTTGAGCAGCTGGTCATCTTCAGTGAACCAATTGACAAGAAGAAGGGCTTCTCTTTGCCGGGGTACACTTTTAAAACCAGCATCAAGGTGCAAACTGCTTTCTTTTGTATGCAGAGGCTATATCAGGCATGCATAACATGATGTATGGCTTTGCAGCAACGGGAGGGTTCTGAAGGATTACATGTGTTCAGTGGGTTTGGTATTACAGCATAGTATAGTAGTAGTGACAAGATAAGCCATCAGTGGTAGTTGGTGTTCCAGAAAGTGTGTTTTATCTTTATTTTTTAATAAAGTTTGAATGTGGCCACTGTGCTGCAGGTCAGCTGTCTGGGCCTGGAGAGGCCTGGGGATCAGCACCCTGGGGACCCGGACCCCAGGGTGCTGGTCCTGACGTCCCGGCGGACAGACGGCAGCGTGGTCCGCTTCATCATGCAGGCCTCATCCCCTGAGAGGCAGCGGGCCTGGCTGGACCATGTGCTCCAGATCCTGGAGTCCCAGAGGAACTTCCTGAACGGTACCACCTTGCTTCTAAACTTAAAGATAACAAGCATACACCAAACATCACAGTACATTTACATACAAGAGTAGAGACCAGCAAACATCACAGTACAACATTTAAATACAAGAGTAGAGACCAGCAAACGTCACAGTATAACATTTAAATACAAGAGTAGAGACAAGCAAACATCACAGTACAACATTTAAATACTGTACAAGAGTAGAGACAAGCAAACTCTCCCCTTCTTCTCTCCCCCTCCTCTCTCCCCCTCTTCTCTCCCCCTCCTCTCTCCCCCTCCTCTCTCCCCCTCCTCTCTCCCCCTCCTCTCTCCCCCTCTTCTCTCCCCCTCCTCTCTCTCCCCTCCTCTCTCCCCCGCGCAGCACTGCAGTCTCCCATCGAGTACCAGCGGCGGGAGAGTGGGACCAGCAGCCTGGGCCGAGCCCTGAGGTCTGCGGACCCCGGTCTGCGGCCTCACTCCTCGGCCTCCATGGACCGGAACCAGCGGCCCGCGCTGCGCTTCTACAACACCTCCATGCCGTCGCTGTTCCAGGCTTCCGAGGCCTCCAGGAAGGTCAGCCCTGAGCGCCGCCTGCACCACCTGCACCACCTGCACCACCTGCACCCCCTGCACCCCCTGGTCTCCCCGCGGTCGCTCCGGTGCATTCATCCACTTTGTGTGTCTTGTGTCTGTGTGCGTGGCGTTCCTCTCTCTCTTCCTCTCCTCAGGTTTCAGCCACCGGTTGTCTGTCCGAGCGTCCGTCCAGACATCCTCTGTCCATCCCCCAGAGGGCCGGGTTCTGCACAGAGACCAGCCCCGGCCGTGGACTCTCTGCCGGCCTGCCCCCCCTCATCCAGCACAGCATGCAGGTACTGGCTCCCTGGGGATCAGCTTCACAGGTACACTGTGTAACATCAGGTACTGGCTCCCTGGGGATCAGCTTCACAGGTACACTGTGTAACATCAGGTACTGGCTCCCTGGGGATCAGCTTCACAGGTACACTGTGTAACATCAGGTACTGGCTCCCTGGGGATCAGCTTCACTGGTACACTGTGTAACATCAGGTACTGGCTCCCTGGGGATCAGCTTCACTGGTACACTGTGTAACATCAGGTACTGGCTCCCTGGGGATCAGCTTCACAGGTACACTGTGTAACATCAGGTACTGGCTCCCTGGGGATCAGCTTCACAGGTACACTGTGTAACATCTGCCACTAGGGGTCGCTCAATCAAAACAACAACAAAGAGGTGTTGCTTGATGCAAGGCGAAGTACCGTGGGATCATGGGAGTTGTTGTCTTCACCGGCTGTCTCCAGGCGCGGCCCTCAGTCTCCAGCATGGCGGCTGCCCTCAGTCACGTTTCCTGTGTTGTTATGTGATGGTGATGGATTCCCTCGAAGAATCATGACACCTCTTAATGCCTGTGTCGTCCCACGGTCATGTTCTGGTGAATACTTTACATCAACTCAGTTATAAGGATGGTGAAATACGATGAAACACAAAGCGCGACTGTAGCTGAACAGTGCAGAAGGACTGGCGACCACTGAACCAGCGCTCGATATCTGCACGACTGCCAAGGCCTCCGGCGGCTGCCAGGCCATGAATAATGAGGAGGAAATGCCTTTGGAAGTTCTCTTTGTTCGCCTTGCAAAATATCCTGTTGTTCCTGTGGGGGGGCAGAGTGGAACCAGGACTCGCCCAGCTGACCGGCCCTCTATCTGACCACCCAGGTGGTCCTGGTCAGGAGCAGGGGTCTGGACCCAGGTGGTCCTGGTCAGGAGCAGGGGTCTGGACCCAGGTGGTCCTGGTCAGGAGCAGGGGTCTGGTCACAGGTGGTCCTGGTCAGGAGCAGGGGTCTGGACCCAGGTGGTCCTGGTCAGGAGCAGGGGTCTGGACCCAGGTGGTCCTGGTCAGGAGCAGGGGTCTGGTCACAGGTGGTCCTGGTCAGGAGCAGGGGTCTGGACCCAGGTGGTCCTGGTCAGGAGCAGGGGTCTGGTCACAGGTGGTCCTGGTCAGGAGCAGGGGTCTGGACCCAGGTGGTCCTGGTCAGGAGCAGGGGTCTGGTCACAGGTGGTCCTGGTCAGGAGCAGGGGTCTGGACCCAGGTGGTCCTGGTCAGGAGCAGGGGTCTGGACCCAGGTGGTCCTGGTCAGGAGCAGGGGTCTGGACCCAGGTGGTCCTGGTCAGGAGCAGGGGTCTGGTCCCAGTGTTGGTGTTAAAGCAGCTTTAGCAGGTTAACACCGTCCTCCTCCGTACCCCCAGGAGAGGACTCATGATGTTCCATCTCAACTCTGCTTGAGTTTGCAGGTTTTAGCATTTGTGTGTGTGTGTGTGTGTGTGTGTGTGTGTGTGTGTGTGTGTGTGTGTGTGTGTGTGTGTGTGTGTGTGTGTGTGTGTGTGTGTGTGTGTGTGTGTGTGTGTGTGTGTGTGTGCGCGCGAGTGTGCGAGTGTGCGTGTGTGCGAGTGTGCGTGTGTGTGCAGACCAGGCTCCAATCCTTTAACATTAAATGTTAAAGGTTGTCATTTAGGGCATTTAGCAGACGCTTTTATCCAAAGCAACTTACAATAAGTAACAAATAAGTAAGTTTAACCTTACTTATTTAGTATTTCACCGCATAGTTGTTACTGTTTGAGGCCCAACATTTAAATGTGTGACCTGGTTATAGAACCATGGACCAAACAGCTGTTCTCGTTGACATCATCTTGTAGGAAAGTGACAGGTGTGTTTTCTGTCTTTTCAGGCCATGACCTGCAGCTCGGGCGACACCCCAGTGTGTGAACACAGGACTGAAGAGCCTCACACAGCCAGCCCAAGTCAGCTGACTAAGAGCGACCAATAGCGTTGCAGGGGCTTGTGAATAGTTTTCATATTGTATGGACTTGTGATGGTCGTGCTGTTCCTCCTTCTGGAACCTGGATCTTCTGCAGGCAGGTTCCTTTCAAACCCGTGGTGCACTGCTGCCCTTCTACCTTAGATGGAGTGTCTGACCCCTCCGACCACTCAAACAGATGTCTCTTGTTGTGTTTAATGGAGTCCTCTTTCAAACAAAATGGCTCCACAGATTTCCTTCTGTCCCTCGAGGCCCCATGCGTGTAGGGTGATGTTTTGTTCAGCCCGTGCAGTGACAGATGTGCAGAGGGTTCTCCTCTGCTGCTTCTCCTGCCCTTCATCCTGCTGGTGTCATGGCAACGTCCTCAGGAGTCTGTGAAAGACATCCTGTACGTTCAGGCCAGACCCTGGTCATTTAGTGTGGACACAAATTCCCTTTTACAACTTTTACAACTTTTACAACTCCTTTGGCCTGGTTCTGGGTCACCTGACCCAGGCCCCGGACCCTGGGATCAGAACCGGGCCGAGCAGCAGTGGAGGGCAGAGGAACTCTGGGGGAGGTGTCTCTCTGCTGTCTGAATGTGAAGAGTGTGTGTTTCACATCTTATGGTGTTCTTCTTATAAAACAATGAAATAAAAAAAAGCTGAGTAACAGGGAGAGGGGAAATTCCTTTGAGTAGATCCCAAACACCTTTCTTCTTCGCTGAAAGATCCCTCACAAAGTAACAGGGAGATATATCTTTTACATAAGAAGAAATTAAAAATACCTTTTTTGTCATAGGTTTTAATCGTAGATTGTAATTCTCGCCAAGAGAGAAACCACATTTTCTCCTGGATCCTGTTATTGTCTCCGTGTACCTGGGGAGGAGAGTGTGTTGCAGGGTCTGCTCCGTGTTCGGCCTGTCTTTGTGTGACCAGTGACCCAGACGGGTGGAATCGTAGGCAGGTAAACTGGACGCGCTCAGACACGTCGGCTTGCATGTAGCGCCCTCTAGGGTCCACATATGAAAATTAGGTATTACCTGTAAAAAAAAACTAGAACACTAATCTTTACTAAATATGTACATATAGGCCGAATAAAATCTAGATTTTTTTTTTTAAATATGAATATGGGTACTACATATACATATGGCAATATGTATGTGACGTTGTAATGCATTCAAGTGCAAAAGTATTTTAAATCCTTTCACCTTATTGACACCTGAGCTGCCCGGTGGTTGTGAAGCATAGACAATAATATAAATAATAAATAAACTGCCGCCAGGCAATAGGACTCAATGCAGGAGATTTTATTATGACAAACACTTCAGATATGAGAGGTAACAATGAGGCTTGTGAGGACAGCTCAATACTAATGAGTAAAGCAGTTAAAATACATGTTTGATGAAGCCTAAAGGCTGCTAAAAATCCCCAGTGCAATCAAACGTTTCAACATTAGAACATACAGCATTACAAAGACATAACATCGTGGTGGCTTTGAGAATGTCTATCGAAAGTTTTGTCCCTCCCACAAAGTTGACTGTCTGAAACCCTTCACCTCACTGCCTCAACACTGTGAAACCCTTCACCTCACTGCCTCAACACTGAAACCCTTCACCTCACTGCCTCAACACTGAAACCCTTCACCTCACTGCCTCAACACTGAAACCCTTCACCTCACTGCCTCAACACTGAAACCCTTCACCTCACTGTCTCAACACTGTGAAACCCTTCACCTCACTGCCTCAACACTGTGAAACCCTTCACCTCACTGCCTCAACACTGTGAAACCCTTCACCTCACTGCCTCAACACTGAAACCCTTCACCTCACTGCCTCAACACTGAAACCCTTCACCTCACTGCCTCAACACTGAAACCCTTCACCTCACTGCCTCAACACTGAAACCCTTCACCTCACTGTCTCAACACTGTGAAACCCTTCACCTCACTGCCTCAACACTGAAACCCTTCACCTCACTGTCTCAACACTGTGAAACCCTTCACCTCACTGCCTCAACACTGAAACCCTTCACCTCACTGCCTCAACACTGAAACCCTTCACCTCACTGTCTCAACACTGTGAAACCCTCACCTCACTGCCTCAACACTGTGAAACCCTCACCTCACTGCCTCAACACTGTGAAACCCTTCACCTCACTGCCTCAACACTGTGAAACCCTTCGCCTCACTGCCTCAACTCTGTGAAACCCTTCTCCTCACTGCCTCAACACTGAAACCCTTCACCTCACTGTCTCAACACTGTGAAACCCTCACCTCACTGCCTCAACAGTGTCACTCAAGGCAAAACAGCCCTCCTATGTTCATCCCAATTCGTTTTCCCTTCCTTTTGAAAATGAATAACACTGTACATGCACTTTGGTCGACACACATTTCTTTCACAAGAACCAGACCCCCAGACCCTGCGGGCGGTGCGGTGCCATGCGGTGAGTGCAGACAGTTCCTCCTCAGACGCGTCCGGAGGCTACGAGGCTACAAGGACCATGGCTGACTCAAGATGGAGGAACACTGATCCCAAACAATCTGCTTCTCCTCCCAAACCACCTTCAGAAAACACTAAGGACTTTGGGTCATAGGCAGCAGAACGATACCGCTAAATAATAATCATCACAATCAGAACAACACTCCTTGGGCCATTGGGTTCGGGTTTTGGCCCATCTAGTCCCTCAGCGCTGGTCTCTGGGCTGAAGGGGATGTGATGTCTTCACCAAGCCTCTCTGGTCCCGCCGGGCCGCCGGTCTTAAACGTGGCTTCTACTCTTCGCTACGTCGCTCTCCTGGTGGTGCACCTCCAGGAAAACATTAACACAATCTCTGCAATGTTGTCAATATGCCTTTGGATTCTAAAAAAAACAAAGAGACGCTAGACGCAAACGGTATGCATCTAGCGTCTCTTTGTTACTGTTTTCTGAGTTCTTTGATATCTAGGGCCACACGAGGCACACACAGCTAATACCAACAAGGAATAAAGAAAGAAATAATAGTCCATTTCAAGTAGTTCACACTCACAATGAAAGACACTTAGTAAACCAAAGGGGAAATTTCAACGTAAGAGTGGGGTTGTTGTCCTCCTCATGTCTCCATCCAGAGCTCCAGGGACCATCGGACCATGTGAAGCACTGCCCTCGAGTCCCAGAGCTCAACACCTCCACCATGATGAGGGGCGAGTGGCGGGGGGGGGCAGGTGGTCAGTGAACTCTGACCCAACAGTGCGCCCACTACGACCCCTGTGGCGACCCCGGGAAGGGTCGGGGGGCCACAGCAGGGGGTTAGTTGTGGGTCAAGCATTGTAAACGGTTCTTGAAGAACAGCAGGCCGTTTTTGGTGTTGGAGGCGTCTGAGGACGCCAGAGGGTAGCGGAACCTGGCGTACGTCTTGTCGCTCTCTGATTGGCTGACCCAGGGGACTTTGAGCTTGGTGGCGTGGTTGACGATGACATCATCACAGGAGCCCACGTGGAGCGAGCCGAGGCCATCGATGAAGAACTCTGGAAAAACAAGTCGAAAAAATACAATGCTACAAACTAGAGGCTTTAAATGTGTGATCTGTCAGCTTTTCACCGCCACCATTTCTTCTGTTGACATAGAAAGGAAATGACACCTGAAGAATAAGACCGATCCACCCATAGCTAACCCCACATGCTCCCGCCAGCTTGTGGGGTTAGCTATGGGCCCTGCTAACGCTCCCCAGGCAGCATTAGCTGGACTCACAGGCAGCGTTAGCAGGACTCACAGGCAGCATTAGCAGGACTCACAGGCAGCGTTAGCAGGACTCACAGGCAGCGTTAGCTCACACAGGCAGCGTTAGCAGGACTCACAGGCAGCGTTAGCTCACACAGGCAGCGTTAGCAGGACTCACAGGCAGCGTTAGCTCACACAGGCAGCGTTAGCAGGACTCACCCAGGTGTGCTACCCTGGCCAGGCGTGGGTCGAAGCCCACCTGCTGGACCTTCTCGGTGCGAGCCAGGAAGAAGTTGATGACCCCGTCAGTCACCACACAGCGAGGGAAGCCCTTGATGACGTGGTGAAAGCCCCTCCTCATGTGCAGACAGTCCCCATCTTCATCCCCCGGCTCGATGGAGATGGTCTGTCTGTAGGTGGCTGTGTAGCCCGTGATTTCACGCACCGCACCACCCACCTTAACACCATCACCAGGACACATAGAACCATCACCATCATCAGGACACATAGAACCATCCCCATCACCAGGACACATAGAACCATCCCCATCACCAGGACACATAGAACCATCCCCATCACCACGACACATAGAACCATCACCATCATCAGGACACATAGAACCATCACCATCACTCCACCCCACCTCCACACCATCAACACAGCCACTTAAAGTCCAGAGAGAGTGTACTTTTGTTGCACCTTATATCGTGTTAGCTCACCTAATCAACAAAGCAGATTTACTGTCTTTGTCCCTTTTAAATCCTTGGCTTGTCTAATTATTTCTCTACCATTCTATGCCTAGTTGGTTCTCCTAACTGTGCCTAGACCTAAACTGTAATAAAGAGCTATACAAACAAAACATACTTGACTTCCTTACCCAGTTTATCCTCTGAATGACACTTCCTGAGGTCTTTAACTTACACACTTTGAAGCATGGTTGAAACAACACGGTGACGAACCAACAGAGGTACACAGTGGTGGAACGCAAGCTAGAAAGCACGATGGACATTCCAGCGTGTTGAGTGGTGGTGGGACCCTCACCAGGTCCAGAGTGGTGCGCTCCAACACCTCCACCAGCTTCTCCAGCTTGGTGCTGTGGCTGAAGATGAAGTCATCGTCCACCCACAGCACATACTTGGTCGTCACCTGAGACACGGCCAGGTTTCGTCCTGCAAACCAACCCTGAAAACACAAGGATGGTTCATTGCTCAGGTCCCATGGCATGGAGACCGTTAACCACACCGCACGTGTGTGTGTGTGTATGTAATGTATGTCGTGTACGTAATGTATGTAATCTATGTCATGTACGTAATGTACGTATGTAATGTATATAATGTATCATCCTTCACCAGCGACGCCCTACCTTTCCAAAAGGCATGATGTAATGCTCGATGTACGGCCCAGAGACGGGCTGGGGGTTCTGGCTGTCATCAGCGATCACGATGGTCACCGTGGGGTAGAACCTCCTCACGCTGTCGATGAGGTCCTGGAGCTTCTCGTAGCGCAGGAAGGTCTTGGTGGCTATGGTAACAAGGGCGCTGATGTTGTACTCTACAGACCAGAGAAGGGGACAGTTAACACCACAACAAACAATGTCCTTCAAAAGGCTGCAGTGTGCTGTGTGTTGACCTCCTGCAGGGCCAGGGTTGTAGAGTTTGGGGGTCACCCCATGACCGATCTTGATGATGAACACTGCTTGATGTCCTTCTGTCTCCAGTTGCACTGCAACAACACACAGTTTGAACCATGTGAAAACCGCAGCGTCTTCCGACAGCCAGGAGAGCATGAAGACGAGCCTCACCTGGGTCGGCCGTGCTGGGGTGGAACAGCGTGTTGGTGTAGGTGACAAACTGCAGCTGGCGGTTCAGGTTGGCTAAGAGGCTGCTGGATAAGGTCATGTGCATCTCTCCATCCCCTTGGAGCTTCACACCCTCCACCTCAGCAGCCACGTTGAGAGTTCCCAACGTGGCTGTGATGTTCAACTACACGGGAGGAGAGGGGCCATTGAAAAGAGTTACAGGATTTCTACAAAGAATTTAATGACACAAAACTTCATTAGAAAATCTGAAAACGACATCATATACAACTAATAACCTAAACTTACTGAGTAATTTTCTTTATGGCTGTCTTGTAGTGCCAAACCTGAAAAACAGAAAACAAACTGTTATTGTTCTCGTTCTTTGTGTGCCAGATCTCTCTCCCAGGCTCACTGAGAATGTGCTTCAAATGCTCAGACTGATTAAACCCCATGCTGCGGTTCCATGCTGTGGATCAAACGGTGGAACAGAAGGCCTACCTGGAATGAGGATGGTTCTCAGGGGCCGCACGGTCACGCCCTGGGTAGGATACTGCAGAGGGTTGTTGGGCTCAGCTATCAGGAGTGCATCTGCAGGGCTCTGGGACCTGAGGGAAGACATGTGAGGTGAGTCATCTTAAGGTTAAAGTACAAGTGAAATGGGCAGGTCTGGGCAGACCCATGACTTACAGGAGAATAGATGTATTTATCAGAACACTGACCTTGTCCTCAAATCCTCAAGTTTATAACCTGATGTGTTTATTTATTGCAAGGCTTGGAAGAACACTTGATTCTGAATGGTCAATCATGTGATTCAGTGGAGTGTTGAGTCTTCAGTGTCTATGAATACCAGAGTGCTGCTATGGGCTCCAGATCCAACCGTAGGCTCTAACACACTATGTTCTCTTAATGGAAGCAATCCAATCTTTTTTTAAATCAACACTATAATGTGTTGTTGTTATATTTTGTGTCAAATTATAAATTTCTTTAGAAAGTAAACAGGTTCATGTACAGTGAGCTGCTGGTCATTACTGCCCTACATAAACCCTGATGTTCCTCTTCCTGCACAGCATCCTCACAGTTCAATCAAAACCCAATCAAGACCCATCCTGCCCGCTTGGACCCTGAGAGGGCGCTCTGTGTTCTGTGGCCGACCTCATCTGGAAGCTCTGGTACTCCTTGGCCCGTCTCTCCTTTATCTCCTCCAGCGCCGAGGCCCGGAAGGCGGTGTGCAGGGCCTGGGCCGACACGCGGGGGAACACCAGTTGGGAGAAGGGCAGGTTGATGCCCGCACTCTTGCCCTCGCAAACACACCCGTTACGGGCCAACAGGCTGCAGAGACACCAGGCAGAGACACCAGTCAGAGACACCAGTCAGAGACACCAGGCAGAGACACCAGTCAGAGACACCAGTCAGAGACACCAGGCAGAGACACCAGTCAGAGACACCAGTCAGAGACACCAGGCAGAGACATCAGTCAGAGACACCAGGCAGAGACACCAGTCAGAGACACCAGTCAGAGACACCAGGCAGAGACACCAGTCAGAGACACCAGGCAGAGACACCAGTCAGAGACATCAACCATGAGCAGATCCCTGCTTGGCTTGGCTCCCCATCGGGTGCAGAGCAGGGTGCTCACCTGGCCACGCCTTCCCTCAGGTGGTATCCCACGTCTCCCACCCTGCGCTGCAGCTCTGGGAGTCGCTCCTCAAGGTTCTTGTCCGCCAGAGGGCGCTGTGACACGTCCACGGTGCTGTAGGCCCTCGTGGGCCAGGTATGCAGCAGAGCCAATACCAGAACCACAGACACCAGGACGGCCAGCAATAGGGTCTTCCTCAGAGAGCGCATCCTCAGTCCTGAGGTACCACAGAGGGGCTTATCAGGCATGGTGGCTGACTTGAGAAGCGATGTAACACTGCATCATGGGACTGGGCAGACGATGAGGAACAAGAGTGTACCTCGGCCTCTATCTGGTTAGTGAAAGGGCATCCTCTTTAGACACCTTCATCTCCACGAATTAGCCCGTGGTGCCAAATAACTTGGTCCTTTCTCCGTCTGGAAGACACTTTCATCAGTGAGCAAAATCACAATGAATCCTTCTGACACACACACATCTGTTACATTGCAGTAATGACAAGGTTTGGCCCCCAAATAAACTTGATGTGTCACTACATTTCCACCATACATTGGACTGCATGATACTTACTTTGTATTTCTCATAATACATCAGATGCTTGGATGATATCAGCCAACAAAAGTGGGTTCTATAGCGTCCATTACGGTAAATCAATAGTGGACAGGCCTGGAGCCCAGCGTCTGACCAGCCATGCCGCTACTTCTGATGCTCGATCCAAAGCACATGCGTAGTAACCCCTGTGAGAATGCATGACCACTACACCACTTTATTACGTATCTATTTACGTTTCTTCTTTAAGAATAATTGGGCATTTTACTTTAGACCAGAACATCAGTGGCTCTGGCCAGGATGACCTATCCTACCAGAACCTTCTCTTCTCAATTCACAACATATCTGTTTACAAATAGGCTAAATGTTTAATGCTACAGTGATAGAATATTATATAGGCGTAATTCATGGATGTCTGTCATCTTGCTAATTTACAGAGCGCTACGCCTACCGGGATGCAGCTGGTTTGGTGTTGTTTTGACCCGAGATTTCCTCGGATATTCTCTAAAATCATGACACAATACTATTAGTTCTGGTACCATACAGTACCAGAACGGACTTCACCGGACAATGCTGCATTGTTGACGCGGCCTTCACATCGTTTCACCCCAAACATGAAGCAGGGAGATGAGTTTAGAGGACATGTCTCTGGTCCGTCCTCTGAGGACCTCCCAGCCTCCTCACCATTCTGCTCATTCAATCTCCCCATTTACCAATTGTTCCACATCTATCGTGATATTATTGTACAACGATAGAATCTATAGATTCAAATAAATGCACGATGTTGAGAAAAAAGCGGGTTACGATCTAGAGGTTTGGGTCTGGCCTGTCTGCAGACGGTTTGGCCCCGGCGTTGATGAGCAATGTCTCATTAAAAGAAACAGCTCAGACATCATCTTATCTACAGACATTATGGCTGGCTTATCAAAAACCAAACGCTCCTAAAATCAAAACAATGAAGAAGCTTTGAATGAAAAATAAATGTGATATTTCAGGATCCGATCAAACTAGATTCTGTAGACTAAGTAGCCCGTCTCACCCCTTTAGATCAACTATCACAGGACAGGCCGCCAGCCGCTAGGATTTGGAAAAATCTTACCTTAAATATAACATGCACCATTTCTTCAGCGATCGGCCCTGTATTCGGTGTTCTGTACCCTCTAACGGTGTCTTCAGGACCCGGACAGCCGTTCTGTTTCTTGTACGATGTACTGCAACAGCAGTCCGCTGAATGGACGCTCCTCGGGGGGTGACGCTCCTCGGGGGTGACGCTCCGCTCCTGAGGAGGCGCGGTGTTCTGGGCCGCAGCGGAGCGTCCAGCACCACACCGTCCTTCCAGTGAAACTACTGTACAGCACAACAAATGGGCCAATTCTGATCGATTTTGTTTACTTGATTGATAATTATGGCATGACGCGCATGCGACTGTGGTCATGTGGAGCTATTGGGTGCGTGTGGGCAGGGTGCGTGTGTGTGTGTGTGTGTGTGTGTGTGTGTGTGTGTGTGTGTGTGTGTGTGTGTGTGTGTGTGTGTGTGTGTGTGTGTGTGGGCAGGGTGTGGGTGCGTGTTAGTAGGGTGAGGTGCGTGTGAGCAGGGTGTGTCTGTGGGACTAGGAGTGGACCACTGTATCCCACAAACTGGGTTGTATTGAACACCTTAAATTACCCCTGCTTTACCCGTCGTGCGTATGCTAATATCATATCAGTTTACCATATGTTGGCCAAATTCACGTTTTGTTAGGGATATTCAGTAAATAACTGACTACCATTCGAAATGTATGTTTATTGTGAATGTTTTCTTTGAATATTCGCTCATTGCGTTGTTATGTGGCCCGTGACGCCTCACAGAGGAAGCCAATCGGCGGCCGGTTCGTGTCTGAAAGACACCGCACGGTTCGCGGTGCTCACAGACGAGCGGTGTTTGGATGTTTACTAAGTCAGGTGGTGCCTGGATTCAGAACCTCCCACCTACGTTGTGTCGTCTTGAAATCGAGTACACCCAGGGAAAAAAAGTGATTGACGGAGTGTTAAGCCAATTAGGTGAGCCCGCTGCGAGCGCTCCACCAATCCCCGCTGAGCGCGTCAGTTGCTGCGTCTCTCTGACGGACGGCTGTAAGAGAATCATGGCTGCTTTGGGTCGGTGGTCCAGTATACTGTCCGTGTTCCTACGGATATATCCCTGCTGTGTGTGTGGCTTTTTGAATTTAGAGGAATTAAATGACATGAAGTACGGCATCCAAATCCTCCCCGATCCGGTTATCCTGGGCCAGGTGAGACTGCAGAGCTCGGGTTGGTCCTTACTGACCATCTGGAGGAAAATATACGGTACCAGGGTTCTGGTCATCCACTGATGATTTTGAACTCTATGATGCTCTATCAGCGGGGACCCTGGTGGGGTCCTGGCCCTCACAGCACCGTTAGGTTCTTTGTCATTTCTCTTCGTAACTTAGCACTTAGCCAGAGATGTTGTGTACTAGCAATGGTTAACCTAGCAATTGGAATGCTTGTTTTGGTGACTTGCTTACTGTATTAACAGCAATTAAGTGTTTGACCTTTTTCTGACAACTGTACTTTTTGTAAGTCGCTTTGGATAAAGGTGTCTGCTAAATGCCCTAATTGTAAATGTAAATGTAGCTTCACTTTTGGGCCGTTCTGAGGTCCAAACGACGTGTTTTGAGTCTCCATTGACACTTATGTTGAAGGATAACTGTTGTTTTGTTAATGTTGTGTCACTGTGCAGACCCAGACCGACGAGGTCATGATGGTGTCCAACAAATACAAGCAGCTGTATGAGTGTCGACTTCCAGCCCAAGCTCTGCGTTTCCATCAAGACCCTGCGTCCGAGCCCGAAGCCCCGAGCTACACTGGGCCCAGCATCCCGGAGCTCCTTGGAGCCATGCACAAAGCTCCATGCTTGGTTAAGGTTGTTCAATACATTAACATGATATATAGTGAACTTACTATAACATGTTAGATTCACACTAAGGAGTGGGCCTTAGCAGTAGTCTGGTCCTCACCCTCCAAACTGGTCTGTCTTGTGATCTCATTAGCATCTTATCAAAACTAACACGCAAACAGTGGTGTGTCCTGGTGCACACGGTGAGTATTATTCAAATAAAGGACCTGACCATCCCGCTGTAGTTCTCCTTGTGAGCCCTTCTACTGTGGACACATTCAAGATGGATTAAGCTCATTAAATCTTTTGGACATTTAATTAAGTGTATGTTCAGTTGACACTAGATGTATCGTATTCATTGATACATTGAGTCAATTATATCTACCTTCTGCAGACAAAGGACTGGTGGACTTATGAATTTTGTCATGGACAGTTTATCAGACAGTACCATCTTGAAGGTATGGCCTTTCCATTTTCAATTTCTATTTTAGATTCCTATTTTTGTGAAAGCATTTTCCAGAGTGATGTATTGTTTCATTCATACTTTTTCAACAGACACAGAGATTAAAGGCGATGTCCTGTTCCTGGGCTCCTACGAGTCTGAATTTGATTGGAGCAATGAAACTGCAAAGGTGAAACCATAAGGTCAATGTACTGCTTAGGGCTTTTATTTTGAATGGTTGGACAGACAGCTCCCTGTTCCCCAGCCTTTTGCCAGAACTGTATTAGTCTATACTTCACTCAGTCATCCTTTACTGTAGCATCTGTATCATTAACCTTTTTATGGAATACTTTCTACATTTATGACATAGACAAATGGAAAGAAGAATGATTAGAGCCTATTCCACCTAGAATCAACACCAGTGATAAAGGCATGATGACACTGACACTGCTCTAGGGTCCACAAGCAAACAATCAGGTCTGCTCTCCTCTTCAGGCCTCCAAGCAGCACAGGCTAAAACGCTACCACAGCCAGACCTATGTGAACGGCTCCAGGTGTGACCTGAATGGAACCCCAAGGGAGACTGAAGTCAGGGTGAGACTAGAACCCACAAAGTGACCTGTGAGTGTCACCGGTCTGCATGGGAGGACCAATGGTGTGTTTCCCCTCAGTTTGTGTGTGAGGAGGGCTCCGGGGACTACATCGCCCGGGTGGACGAGCCGCAGTCCTGCCGCTACGTCCTGACCGTCCACACCGGCCGCACCTGCCAGCATCCCTTCCTGAGGCCGCCCTCCACCGCCAAGCCCCAGGGCATTGTGTGCCAGCCGGCCCTCAGTGCCCAGCAGTACATGACATACGTCAAGGCCCAAGTCTGTGAGTGGGGACAGAGGAAGCAGGGGGATGTCTGTGATGTCTGTGATGTCGGCACGTTGTTCTGGGGCTGACAGCCTTCTCTATCTCCCTGGCCGTGCAGCGGACACCAAGCGTAAAGTCGAGCAGATCTCCCAGGAGCTGCGGACCCTGGACCAGATGTTGGCCGGGAGCGAGGGGCGGGAGGGGGCGGCACTCGCTGCACAGGAGGAGCCCCCCGCGGCCGGCGAGGACGGGGGTCCGGGGGGGCAGGACACACAAGGTCCTCCACTCTTGGTCTTTTTTTGAACACTGTATTTGCCTGTTGATGAGACAGCTTCACAGAAGACTCATGAGATCATTTTGTAACGGTACCGCTGCAGATGGGTCTGAGGATGGGCTGTCGGGACAAGAGGGTTCTGAGTTCTGGGAGGGCGGAACCCCACCTGGAGGTCCAAAACAAACTGCTCCCCGTCCAACGACAAAGGTATTAAACTGAAGCAGTGATGAGGATCATCATCATCATCATCACCATCCTAAATATTCAGTGTTATTCTTATCTTTATGACTGTATTACGTGAGGACTTTACATCACATCTCAGATCATTCTGGTAATTCAAGGAAATAATTTGGACTCAAGAATTTGATTTAACCCCACAGGCAGCAAATGAAGACGATGAAAATTCACTGTCAAACAATGAAGTCTTGGAAGAAGACGAAGAATGTAATGCTTGATATGGGCACTTCTGAATGTCATCACCTTCCATCATATATTACATATCATGTTTCACTCTCTGGCAATAAGCAAAATGTCATTATTTATTAATTTCTTTTCGTTTTAGATGAAAAATTCAACTTCAAAATAATCACAGATCCTGCAGACCTGATGAAGTTTGTAGAGCACCTGAAGGAGAGCAACAGGAAGGTGAGACTGAGGTCAGGTTGTGGCTGTGTGTCTACCATGATCCATCCTTATTAGGATGACTGTGTGTCTACCATGATCCATCCTTATTAGGATGACTGTGTGTCTACCATAATCCATCCTTATTAGGATGACTGTGTGTCTACCATGATCCATCCTTATTAGGATGACTGTGTGTCTACCATAATCCATCCTTATTAGGATGACTGTGTGTCTACCATGATCCATCCTTATTAGGATGACTGTGTGTCTACCATGATCCATCCTTATTAGGATGACTGTGTGTCTACCATGATCCATCCTTATTAGGATGACTGTGTGTCTACCATAATCCATCCTTATTAGGATGACTGTGTGTCTACCATAATCCATCCTTATTAGGATGACTGTGTGTCTACCATGATCCATCCTTATTAGGATGACTGTGTCTACCATGATCCATCCTTATTAGGATGACTGTGTGTCTACCATGATCCATCCTTATTAGGATGACTGTGTGTCTACCATAATCCATCCTTATTAGGATGACTGTGTGTCTACCATAATCCATCCTTATTAGGATGACTGTGTGTCTACCATAATCCATCCTTATTAGGATGACTGTGTGTCTACCATGATCCATCCTTATTAGGATGACTGTGTGTCTACCATAATCCATCCTTATTAGGATGACTGTGTGTCTACCATAATCCATCCTTATTAGGATGACTGTGTGTCTACCATAATCCATCCTTATTAGGATGACTGTGTGTCTACCATAATCCATCCTTATTAGGATGACTGTGTGTCTACCATGATCCATCCTTATTAGGATGACTGTGTGTCTACCATGATCCATCCTTATTAGGATGACTGTGTGTCTACCATAATCCATCCTTATTAGGATGACTGTGTGTCTACCATAATCCATCCTTATTAGGATGACTGTGTGTCTACCATAATCCATCCTTATTAGGATGACTGTGTGTCTACCATGATCCATCCTTATTAGGATGACTGTGTGTCTACCATAATCCATCCTTATTAGGATGACTGTGTGTCTACCATGATCCATCCTTATTAGGATGACTGTGTGTCTACCATAATCCATCCTTATTAGGATGACTGTGTGTCTACCATAATCCATCCTTATTAGGATGACTGTGTGTCTACCATAATCCATCCTTATTAGGATGACTGTGTGTCTACCATGATCCATCCTTATTAGGATGACTTTGTGTCTACCATGATCCATCCTTATTAGGATGACTGTGTGTCTACCATAATCCATCCTTATTAGGATGACTGTGTGTCTACCATAATCCATCCTTATTAGGATGACTGTGTGTCTACCATAATCCATCCTTATTAGGATGACTGTGTGTCTACCATAATCCATCCTTATTAGGATGACTGTGTGTCTACCATAATCCATCCTTATTAGGATGACTGTGTGTCTACCATGATCCATCCTTATTAGGATGACTGTGTGTCTACCATGATCCATCCTTATTAGGATGACTGTGTGTCTACCATGATCCATCCTTATTAGGATGACTGTGTGTCTACCATAATCCATCCTTATTAGGATGACTGTGTGTCTACCATAATCCATCCTTATTAGGATGACTGTGTGTCTACCATAATCCATCCTTATTAGGATGACTGTCTGTCTACCATAATCCATCCTTATTAGGATGACTGTGTGTCTACCATAATCCATCCTTATTAGGATGACTGTGTCTACCATGATCCATCCTTATTAGGATGACTGTGTGTCTACCATGATCCATCCTTATTAGGATGACTGTGTGTCTACCATGATCCATCCTTATTAGGATTGTTGGGATTATTACATCTTTTAGAAAGCAAGAAACCAAGCCAGAAGTGAAGCCCAGAAACAAGAAGCTTACCGCGTGAAGGAGCGTCCTGATGATGATGATGATGATGAGGAGGAGAAGGAGGAGGAGAGCCTCCTGCGGGAGTTTGAGGAGGAGACGGCTGACATCTCCGTGCCCACAGAGAAGATTCAAGAAATCAAAGAGGAAATGCAGAAGGAGTTTCACAGCATCATAGATGAGGTAGCAAACATGTCTGGATCTACAGCTTCCTCTGGAGATTCATGTTCAGTCATAGTACCTCCTCCTGTCCTACAGACCTCGATATCATCCAGTCCTATGTAAAGATAACCTCGAAATCGAAATATTCTTGGTTTTTATTATTATTCCTATTATTCACTTTTTCAACAAAGCAAATAACAGAACAGAACAGGAATACTTTAATTATCCCTGAGGGAAATTGCATTCGTTACAATACTCCGGAAAAGAAAAGAAAAGACAGTGTAGAAGTGAAGAACAGTATAGTACATTGTAGAAATATAAATATATAATATAAACATATGTCCCAGTGTGTCCCTCAGAGTAAGAATAAGAAGTTAAAAAGGTTAAAAAAAAAAAAAAAAAAGCTAACTCAAAGGTTGGAGTAACAGAGAGTAACAGGCGGCATGCAGCTTTCCCAAACCCGCACAACATATACCGCGCACAATAATCCAATCAATGTAACTCTTTCTACAGTAAAATATGTCCTTAACAAGTACAGGTAGATTTAACATTTTATCATATCCCAAGTTTATGCTCTGCTGTTAAAAGGAAACTGGCATGTTTCATAATGTCCTGTTTGATGAGCAGGAGGGTGAAAGTCTTCTCCTCTGTATCAGACTCAGCAGGAGTTGGAGACAGAGGGACTGAAAGGAGAGTTTGACCGCTCCCAGGCCACACAGACCCTGGAGACCACGCTGGACAAGCTGCTCCACCGCCTGGAGGACCGCCAGGCCCCGCCCCCAGAGCAGCCGGGGGCGGGGCCTGCTGACCCGGCCCGGGGGAGCCCGAGCCTGGCTCCACAGCAGCCAGGTACCGGGCACTCGACCGGGGTCCCCGTGACGCACCCACGCATCTTCGTTCTCATCTGGACTTTGTTTTGTCTTCGCTGCTTGTCTTCCCAGTCCTCCCACTCCTTTGATAGAACTGTGATTGTAGGAGAACTGATATCAGTCAAACTGCTTTTTGTGAGTTGAGTTTAAGAATGTTCTGCCGCGAAACACTCACAAAAGTTTTCCTAAGATACTTGCAACGTGTCTCAGGATCAACACTGATTGACCACAGAGAGGAGGGCCGCGGCCTGCTGAGAGCAGCCAGTGATGCCGTGTGTGTGCCTCTCTGTTTCGTCACCCAGACCGAGCGGCCGATGACCATGTAAAGATCAAAATAACTAAGTATAAGACGGGCAGCAGCCCAGACGGGCAGGTCAAAGTTCAGGAGATGGGAGAAGGCGACCCCCAGTGGCAGCACATACAGGACGTGGTTAAAGAACAGCTAGAGAAGGCAGGACTGAAGGCCCAAGGTAGGAGCCCAGATCCACACGGCTCTAAACATACAATCCTGTCATTGTCTCCTGGTGCCTTCCCACTGGTCCTGTTGATTCTGTCTGCACTGCTCGCTGTGTCTTTCAGACTGTGGTGCATTTTGGGTACAAGGGAAGGCGTGGTCTGTGTGTTTGTCATGACGTCTTGTCCTGGTGTTTCTCACCGTGTGGTCACCACCCAGCCCCGTCCTTCTTCAGCGCCAGACGCAGGGAGAAGGTCCAAGCGCTCATGTTTCTTTTTTTCCTTCTGTGTTGTAGGAAAAATCGAGGTGAAGATCTTGACACGAAAGAATGCAGAGGAGGCTGGAGATCAGTGGCTGACCGAGGAGGACACCAAGTCCTTCAGAGAGCTCCTCATCAACCTGCTGGTACGTTCAGACGGTAGCAGCTGTCCCTCTCAGACCTCCACTCTGGGTTGTTGACCTAATGACACTATTGGGTCAATAGCACTGTGGGATAACCTGGTGGTAACAGTGTATAACTGAGTGGTCTACATTAAGCTCTGCTACCTCACGATAACGTCGGGTTACTTAACGTAATCCCTGGTTCTTTGATAACAGAGTGAGGTGTTTCACTATGGGAATCGCTCTCAGCGTGACCATTATGGAAGCTCCAATGACACCACGTCTGTCTCTGACAGACAGGTCGACCTGTGGGAGGGCCCCGCCCCCTCTATATATCTCGGTCGACCCACCAGATCGGGTCATTCTAAACCGGTTTCTTCCCTCGCTATGCAAGGAGGGAAGTGTTGGTGAAACACCTCACTCTGTTATCAAAGAACCAGGGAGATGTGACGTCACCGTCTCTGCATCGCTGTGAGCTTGTTCTTGTGAATGGGAGCATATCAGGTAATCGTCTAAATACGAAAAAATCCTGATGCCTCTGTCTCTCAACGGAGACAGTGCTGCTTCTACACACTTGCTGAACACCCGAGGGGCTAGTGACAGCCCAAACGGAAGAACTTGATATTCCTAGATTGTGTCTCGATGCGCAAACCTGAGAAATTTTCTGTGTGCGGGAAGGATATCTATGTGGAAATATGCGTCCGTTAAATCTATCGTCACGAAGGTCGCTGCAGCGAAGCCTGGGCGCGCTGCGGGTCGCGGCGTCTGTTTGCGGGGCAAACATAGGTCGAAAGCCTCACCCTCCTGCTTTCTGAGGGTGCTCGTCTCCCTCATCTTCTGCAGCGCCGGGCCGAAGAGACCCTTAGTGGGGTCGTAGGGGGCGTCCATCACCTCCGCCTTTTGTGTGTCCCCCAGACCCGACAGGTTCAGCCAGAGAGCTCGCTCTCCTGACACCGCCAGGCCCATGAGGCGCCCGCTGCCCTGCACCGCTCCCCGGGAGGAGCGTAGGATGAGATCGTTCACCACACAGATCTCATCCCAAAGCACTGGGTTCGGGACCCCCGAGTCCAGCTGCTGACCCATCTCCTCCAAAATCTCCGACTGATATGCCGTTAACAACGTAACCGCATTCAGGGAGCACACAGACTGGGCCGCGTATTTATACATTCTTTGATAAATACCCGCGGCTGTGTGTTCGCTCTTACCGGGCAAGGTGATGTTTGAGGACGCTGAGATGGCTCGGCGGTTCGGGTGAAGGTGGTAAGCCACTGATGGTTCCACAACTGGGGGCTCGGCCAACACAAGGTCACCCATGTCCCGCACCTCCAGCTTGGAATAGCCTTGTGTGGCCAGCTTGCTCTTATACGGGCTAGACCAAAACCGGCTCATTTCCCTCATGCAGGCTGGGACCGCTGGGAGCAGCTGCTTGGCTGGAGGTTGTGCCGGAGGGAGACGTTTACCGTCGTACAGGTCCCTCTCCTTCCCCTCCATGCCCTGGGCCGCTGGCCATGGGATGTTTAGTTTGGCCGCAGCCCGTTTGCAGACCTCGTACAGGCCGTTGTCAACCGGGGAGGCCGCTCCTGATGAGCTGAGAGGTCGGGATTGCAGCTCCGTCGGGAAAGTGGAGTCATCCTCCCCCTCCTCCATGTCGAAATCGAGGATGTCGGAACCGGCGTCGCCGTCCGCATCGTCGCTTTCGCACCCCGGTCCGATGAGACTATCGTCCCCGAACAGCGGGGGCATGACATGCACATCCCGAGCATCAGCCTCTTCCATTGAGTCCGCCCAGCTTTTAGAAGCTCGCGGCTGAAGGTCAGCTTTTGCTCCGGTGGCTGTAGCGGCTAGTCTGGGGTTCTGACTACCCGCACTAGCTACCGCCACTCTCAATCTCCTCTCCAGAGTTTTCTCCGCCATAGCGGTGCAGTGGGCACATACGAGGCGGTCAACAAGCGAAGCTTGGGCGTGTTTAGCACCCATGCACGCGATGCATAGTGGGTGCGGATCCCTGCCCGAGATGGTGGCTCCGCATGACGCGGGACACGGGCGGGAGGCACCCCCTGCCTCCTTCGGCTCGGGCCCTTTGGCGGGGGCCGCGGGCGCAGACATGGCCAATGGAGAGAGAATAATAACCCGGGCGTTAGCCTAGGAATGAGGCTCGTCACGACACGTTAGCCTTATAAGCCGGTTATACAGGCGTGAGCCTGGTTATAACCGTGCTTTAATGAATAGCCCGCCGCAACGCGATAGCTATTCGTTATGGCTTGGTTAGCCAACAAGTTAATGTTAGCTGACCTGTTCGGGCTAGCGTTCTGACGCGCGAGCCCAAAGCCAACGAAGCTACGAGTAATTTAATACGTCGTAGCCTACAGGAATAGTTCGCCACAACGCGGACACTATTCCCAGTCACAAACTCACTTCTCACGAAGCTTATCAGCACAATCTAAGTCGCTGCGGACACCGCGCTAGGCGACGTTCTCCTATGACGGGACGTCTATTAGCTGTTAAGCAGGTAACCGATTAATCCGACTTGTTTGGATGCGCTGAGGGAGCTTGATAACGTTTCCGCATGGGAAGAAAGCGAGAATGACCCGATCTGGTGGGTCGACCGAGATATATAGAGGGGGCGGGGCCCTCCCACAGGTCGACCTGTCTGTCAGAGACAGACGTGGTGTCATTGGAGCTTCCATAATGGTCACGCTGAGAGCGATTCCCATAGTGAAACACCGAACGAAGTTAGAAAAAGAACTCACCGATGTGTTCAGTAGATGTGTTTTCTTCCCTGTCATCCTGCAGACTGGGGGCACGGAGGAAGTGTTTAAGGAGCAGAAGAGGCAGCAGGACTTGGAGGATAACTACAGGTTTGTGTGGGGACAGTCCCAGGAGGACAGGAAGTCGTCTAGCTCCTCTGACCCAGACGATGTGGACGTCTGAGCTGCTGACATTATTCACCTTTTGTGACGGTGAACCAAAGCTCCTGTGGAGACTATAAGCAGATGGCCTCAGAAAGAACATTAAATGGACTCCCTGCTATTTAATTGTTGCCATTAAACCTGCCAGACCATAGCAACATGCTGAACATGTCCTGTCTTCAGTGGGCTCAACATGTACATTGCATAATGAATGTGTCTCACAATGTGGGTGAGCTAATTGTAACTGGTAGTTAATTGGTGGGCAAAATATATGTTTATAAAATGTAGCTTTTAGACATGCTTCAATAAATGTTTTAATCAAACTTTGAAGGTGCAGTGTGAAGGATTTAGTGGCATAGTGGTGAGTTTGCAGATGAAAGGAAGTGTGTTCAGTTTGCAGTGGAAGCTATACGGTGGCCTGTAAGGTGCTGACAGGTACTTCCAAAATGAGGTTGTCAATGTCCATTCTTGGCCGCATGGCAACATGGCGAGCTCCATGGAAGCTCGCCATGTGTGTGGAAATAGGAAGGGTTCATGGTGTGGAAAACACCAACGTTCTTGTTTCAGGGTATAATACACTGAAGCATGGTGAAGAATATTTTATTACTTCAGCCTACTTAAGTATGTTGTGCTAGATGCCACAAGTTCTACACACTGCAACTTTAATGTAAATGAAGAACGCATGTTCAGTCTGATTCCCATGTCTACTATGGTGCCACTTGGAGTGGAAGACGAGTCTTTCCCCTGTGAAGTGATGTGTTCAGGGCCCGTTAAGAATCCGAAGGAGGGGTTGGGAGTAAAGGGGGCAAAGCTCATAAGATTCTTGATGCTCTTTTGTTTTTTTAAAACTTTTGGATACAACTTTGATATGAAGAACGCATGTTCAGCCCTACACTGACCCTACACAGGCCCTACACTGACCCTACACTGGCCCTACACTGACCCTACACAGGCCCTACACAAGCCCTACACAGGCCCTACACAAGCCCTACACTGGTCCTACACTGACCCTACACTGACCCTACACAGGCCCTACACAAGCCCCACATTGACCCTATACAGGCCCTACACAAGCCCCACACTGACCCTACACAAGCCCTACACTGGCCCTACACAAGCCCTACACTGGCCCTACACTGGCCCTACACAATCCCTACACTGGCCCTACACTGACCCTACACTGGCCCTACACTGGTCCTACACAGGCCCTACACTGACCCTACGCAAGCCCTACACAGGCCCTACACAAGCCCCACATTGACCCTATACAGGCCCTACACTGACCCTACACAGGCCCTACACAAGCCCCACATTGATCCTATACAGGCCCTACACTGACCCTACACAGGCCCTACACAAGCCCCACACTGACCCTACACAAGCCCTACACTGGCCCTACACAAGCCCTACACTGGCCCTACACTGGCTCTACACAGGCCCTACACAAGCCCTACAGAGGCCCTACACTGACCCTACATTGGCCCTACACTAACCATACACAAGCCATGTGTATGGTATGTATGTGTATGGTACACTGGCCATGCAGGGAATTCTAGAGAATGGATTGCAGAAAGTGTAAATTATTTTACATTTGACACCCAGGAGCTAGACGGTGAGATGCTCGGATGCAACATAGCAAGAAGCAGGTCCATATGAGGTGGATCAGTTGTCCATCAAATAGACATCATGTTGTCTGTGAATAAAAATAGAGCCAAGCTTTGAATTGGCTTGTTATATTTCCTATTATAGCATACCATGTAAGTTGCATAACCAACTTAAGAATGTGGGACACAATCATAAGAAAACAAACATCTGAGACCATCCAATGGGAATTTGATTGGCTAAAATGTGTAATGACAACATGTAATTGGTACAAAATGGCTTCCTGCGGCGTGGATCTGCTAGGCCAGGGGCAGTGGTCACATTGTGTTGACAGCTGCCTGAGTGTTTCCTGCTGCAGGAGACCTGCTCCATACGGGCAGCACCTGGTAACGCAGCGCTGTGTGGCTTAACGATTGGAGCCCATGCTGCTGAGTGGCATGTTAACAGTTGTACTTCAACAATAACCTATAGATTTCCTTTTACAAAAAAAAAAGTACTTTTAGGATAAATCACATTTCATATAAAGCACAAAATGTCAAAGCCTACTGCAGTCTGAATACAAACTGATTTATTGAATTTGCTGAGCTTTATTGTAAATATCTTCTGGCAGCAAGCCTTTGTTCATTGGTCGTTTCTTTTAATCATGGTAATAATACAACACAGGAAGGAAAGTGTAGGCGGTTGGTTTCATGATTGACATAAAAGTTCAACCAAGCTGTGTGTTTTACCAAGGCGGTTTAATATGTTACACAAAAGAAGCCAACATATGAAACCTATACAATATAAACACCATAACCCTGAGTGTTATCAATAAGTCTCCACTGGCCGTGATGGCCTCTGAAGCTTCATGGCTTTATTTGATCATAATGAACATGGTGGATGGCTTTGGGGTTCATAGGCCTAGCATGTCCAATGGTGAACTGTTCACTAGAAGATCAACCCCTGGAGAAAGAAAGATAATTAAATCAGTCAAACTTGAACATGAATATGTGCATCTAATACAACAACCAACATACAGTTCAGGGACATACAGTTGAGGCCAGCCACACACACGCACGCGCACACACGGACGCACGCACGCCAATTGCAAATGATCCAAATCTATTGTTTCCAGTTCCATATTTGTCTCGCTCTAATGGGATGGACCTACTCAGCTCTATTATGGGGAAACATTTGAAAAGAACAAAGCACACACAAAATATTTTGTGTAATAATGCATTTAAAACATTGGGAGACACAATCCAACCAGTAAAAAATATATATATTTTCAAAGTTATCCTAATTTTAGATGCAGGACGTTTCTTTCTACCGTAGCTTCTGTTCGCAGGTCGGTCTTGACCTCTCCAATATGGCGGCGATGTTTACGTACGATTCACAGCCCAATGCGGCGTCTATGTGGACACCACACGGCACGTGGTATGCAGCCATTTTAAAACCGTCCAATGGGGAGTGGGCTTTTAAGATGACGCTCTCTCTGCCGTGGTATCTGTATGGTTCAGCCTAGAAGGATGACAACTTCACTAACTGAATGTGTTTCGATGTTTCAGGACTCCTATATTAACACGTTTAGTAGAGTATAGTGTACGCCTAGATGTTGCTTTACAGACATGGTCCCCTGCTGAAATGTATGCTAGTCAACGCGATAGCCTTTTGGTTAGCTCAGTGAACTGCAACTCTGAAGTGAACATGTTAGCCTGTTAGCCCATTAGCCCGTTAGCCTATTCCGAGCAGCTCAACAGATCACTACCGCTGGCTTCCTGTCTTCGTCTACCGATGAGCCCCTTTGGTTGTCCAGCTGAGGGATGGTCGTTGCGTCACATGGCCGTTCAAACCACCGTGTTCCCGGAGGACCCGGTCTCAGCGAGCCGCTAGGCGCCGTGGGGGTGTGCTGCCACAGCGGGGAGCCGACGGGTCGCGGGCCCGTCGCCAGGCCAGCCCACGGGGCGTCACCAGGCCAGCCCACGGGGCGTCAGGCCGTCCCACGGGGCACGAGGTGGTGTCAGCACCCACTTCCTCATTCGTCCCAAACTTTGCCCGAGAGCACACACAGCATTCAAACCATCTGACCATGGTACCTGGCCCCCTTTCTTGCTCGGTACATGTGAAATAAGGACGGGGTGGTGATCTTCATCAGTATGAAGGCCTTTGGAGCGAGGTTTTCCTTCTACGTGGGATTCCTGTTCGGGACCACGACGCTCTACCTGTTCCTGCAGCACGTCTGGTTTCAGAACAGTTTGTCTCTGGGATACTCCCAGGTCCAGGCTGATGACGACCAGCGGGACCAGGAAGAAGATTCTAAGAACTGGAAAAAGGAGAGATCTGCCCTGTTCAACCTGAACCACCCTCACCACAAAGGTACCTGGGGGTCTGACCACGGCTCAGGACCACTCTGGGTCTGTCCACCTGCCATAGGGCAGGTCTACTGGCCAAGCAAGTGTTAACATATGTAGGACCGTCCTTGTGCACCTAGACACTTGTTGAAGTGTCATCAATGGTTCAGATTCATTGAAGGGCATTATTGGTATGCCCAAACGAATGTAAAGACTATTTTCAAACACCAACCAACCAGTGACAACTATGACTGTTAATTGCTCTAAATGTCATTCCTCATTCCATGTGCTTTTAGTAGTATTTGCTGAGCAAACAGGTTTGGACTGATGGTTCAGTTATTTAGGAATGTTGGTTCTACTTCTAGAAGACGTGGCTAGGCCAATGTATAGCGGAGTCGCAACACTTTGTAATGTATAGCGGAGTCGCAAAGTATTTTTCAACCTGGACAAGTCTTTCCAGCATGGAGGGAATAGTGCGGACAGCGCTGTCCGCAGAGCAGCTTCATGGTAATGGTTTGGAGAGTGGCCCTGTCTGAAGGGCCTGCAGAGAGACCAGACTGAGGAGTTGAGTCTCTGCAGGAAGAGAACGGTGGTGACCGAGGGTTTGAGAGAGTAGTTGGTTGTGACGGTGACTTGCTTACTGTATTAACAGCAATGAAATGTTTCCCCTTCTTCTGACAAATGTACTTATTGTAAGTCGCTTTGGATAAAAGCCTCTGCTAAATGTAAATGCAAATATCCTGCAACTGAGGTTTGAGTGCTGTGTCTCCTGGGGGAAGCCTCTTAGACAGGAGGAGTAACACTTGGTGAAGCAAAAGATAAAGGAACACTTTTTAGTTTAATTGGGGTCCTTTCCACAATGTTAGAATATAATCTGAATACTATCTGATGCAAATTTGTGGGGGCACTATTTCCCCAAAAAACCTACGTAACCTTACCTACCTACCTACCCCTATGTAACCTTACCTACCTACCTACCCCTACGTAACCTTACCTACCTACCTACCTAACCTAGACCTTTGGGGACAGGGCCTTCTGTGCGTCCGCCCCCACTCTGGAATCAGCTCCCCCTCCACATCCGCTGTGCCACTTCAGTGGAGTCCTTCAAGAAGCTACTGAAGGCACACCTCTTCTCAGAGGCCTATGGCCTCTGACCCGCCCCCCCTACTGTGTACACACATACACTACCCTACCCTGATGCCTGTACATTTACACGGACTCACTTTACATGTCATACACACTCTCACTTCCCCCTTTTTGTGAAGCGACCTTGAGTTCTTTGAAAGGCGCTATATAAATTCAATCTATTATTATTATTATTATTATTAACCCTACGTAACCTTACCTACCTACCTACCTAACCCTACGTAACCTTACCTACCTATCTACCTAACCCTACATAACCTTACCTACCTACCTACCTAACCCTACGTAACCTTACCTACCTATCTACCTAACCCTACCTAACGCTGCCTTTTCTGTCGTACTAGGGGAGGATGCGCACGTGGCAGACGAACTCTACAAAAAGGTGCGTATTCTCTGCTGGGTCATGACCGGCCCCAAGAACCTGCAGACGAAGGCCCGCCACGTGAAGGCCACCTGGAGCCGACACTGCAACGTGGTGGTGTTCATGAGCTCTGTGGACGACCCGGACTTCCCCACCATTGGGCTGGACACCAAAGAGGGCCGAGACCAGCTGTACTGGAAGACCATCCGGGCCTACCACTACGCCTACGAGCACCACGGCCACGAGGCTGACTGGTTCCTGAAGGCCGACGACGACACGTACGCCATCGTGGACAACCTGCGCTGGGTTCTGGCCAACCACACGCCAGAGGAGGCTGTGTACTTTGGCCGGAGGTTCAAGCCCTACACCAAGCAGGGCTACATGAGCGGGGGGGCGGGCTACGTTCTCAGCAAGGAGGCCCTGCGTAGGTTCGTGGAGGGGTTCAAGAACAATTTGTGCACCCACACGTCCTCCGTGGAGGACCTGGCCATGGGACAGTGCATGGAGAAGGTTGGGGTTCTGGCGGGAGATTCGAGGGACACATCCCTCAGGGAGACATTTCACCCCTTTGTTCCTGAACAGCACCTCACATCAAAGTTCCCCAAGAGCTTCTGGTACTGGAGCTACTGCTACTATCCAATTTCAGAGGCAAGTCTGTTTGCCATGACGTGAAAGTTCAATGCGTGTTCTCTATACTTCTATTTGCTTATCCTTGTTTCCTTTGTTGACATTCCTGTAAGTGTTTGCTTTTTAGAAGGATCCTTTTGTTGAAGAAGAGCATTGTCTGTGTCATAATTGCACAGCAATAGCCATCATTTCCACGTCATTATATCAACACAAACTAAACGCATATAAGCTGAGCTCCAGCGGCCCACATCGTTCTGAGAGCACCAGAGGGTGATGATGATGGTGGTGTTTGGTCTGAAACACAACATTTATTTTATGCTGTGCTCTAGACCAAGTAGCATCCACATGGTTATTTCATTTGCAGCTTCCCAGCTGTTCTCTTCCTGTTGGGACCACGGTTACATGTACAGGTTACATGTACAGCCCTTGCAGTTGTGGATATGGACTCTTTTAACTTTGGGCTTGTTGTTTTCAGAAACAGGCCAAGTGATGAAGATGTTACAATGTGTTGTTAAAATGTGATGATATGTGATGTTAAAATAACTAGTTGTTTTGCTGTTGTTGTTGCTTTCCTTAGGGCCCAAACTGCTGCTCCGACCTGTCTGTGTCTTTCCACTATGTGGACGCCGTCCAGATGTATGTGTTGGAGTACTACGCCTACCACCTGCGGCCCTTTGGCTACAGGTACCGCTACGACCCTCCAGCCCCACTGGGCCCAGAGGTCGCACAGCCTCCCAAGGCCTCAGAGGAGCTTGCAGGAGGAGGGCCTGCCAAGGAGCTGCCCCCCCAAGAGAAAGAGGAGAAAAGTGACGCCCAGGCAGACGTGAAGCAGGCCAACGCTGCCGCTGCCCCCGCCCCCAAGGACTAGGGACCCCCGCCCCCCGACCCCTGACCCCCGCGCAGCTCAGCGCCTTGCTTCATGTGTGGAGGCTCCGTGCACCATTCCCTCTGCATTGGCTCAGCTGTGTTGATTGTCACTGAGTGATGATAGTCAACTGTTTCCTTTGTGTTGGACTGCAAGGCTGGTCTTGCGAGTGACGGTGTAGTTGATCCGTTTGGTGGATGATGGATGATCAGATCCATTCCACATCCTGAATTGCATTTTGGGACCCAGTGGTCCGCCGTTTTAACCTCATTATCTTTTATTTTGGGCTCCCAGATGGTGCAATCCGAAGCACCTTTTATTCTAAGAATGGTAATCTTGCTGCTCTTGAAATAGTTTTTAATGCAGTTAAAGTGCAAGTTACAGAAACCTGAACCATGAAACGGGACATTTGATCTCCTCCTTTACTTTAGTTTTGGGACCCTGTTGCCCGTCCCTTTCCCTAGCAGGATGCTCTGCTGTCTTTACCGTGGTGTAGTACAGGTCAGCCTCTCCTGCTGCTCACTGCTGTCAACGTTGGTGTCGGAATTCCAACACAGCTTCAGTTGCCACTCCCACTTCCAATCCATCACGATGGTGACTCTGTGAGCCTGACCTGGAGCGAGCAGGTTTTGTACCAGGTTTGTCTAACCTGCTGCCACGCTAGCTCCCAGAGTACTAGGCAACACACCTGCATGGCGTCATGACGTCATCCCATACTATTGTGTTCCGAGGGGTGTGGTGTTTCCTCCTGGTGGTTCAGGGAATTGGAGCGATAAGGTGACTTGAAAACCTGCACACTTGCTGTGCGCACCAACGTCTAATGTGGGCTATTTTAAGCAGTGATTTGGGAGTGCAGATGGGCTCACGGGGCCAGCGGTACCGTGGCAGTACCATGGCTGACCCGCGGGCCAGCGGTACCGTGCTGTCTGTAGTATGTAGTGACACACTCGGCGACAGCTCGCAGCCCAAAACCACTGGAGGTTTAACCAAAAAAGTGAACTAGGTTTTTTGTTGTGCAGATTGATGCATGTTCAGAATATGTCGCTACCATCAGCAAAATAGTGAACTAGAGCTCACCTTTCTTCACAAATTAGGAAAGGATACTGGTTTTAGTCGTTAAAAAAAAAAAATGGCTGCGCAGATTGTAATGTGCTGGACTGGATATGTTTGGACTATTGGGATAATATTGGGAATGATTAAATATGCCTTTCTCTCTACTATGGCCTTACTTGGCACTCATCTTGACCAGTATCTGCAGCTGCTTTGGTTAAATTGTTGCTGTTCACTTTCACTCTTCACAGGTTCAACAGAAGGTTCTCCCTGTCTGTTGAGCCCTCTGGTCTGCTTTGCATTGAGTCCAGCATTTTGTATCCTTGAATCAGCTTTGTTCTGTTTCATTCTTCATTTTTCACTGCTTTCTGACGATCCTGTCTTTCCTAACTGACTTGTGCCTTGCAAATTGAGAGTGTGAACTGTCAGCTGCACATATGACTTTACACTGTGACATTAAAAAAATCATTATTTTTTTTAGATGGCAAACTTTGGGAGCGTTTGGGAACACCACTAGCCACAGTCGGCTTGTTTCTTATTTGAACGAGGGAGGCCGGCTTCTGCTCCCATTTTTGTTCAAATAGTGGTGAACAAATTATCAATTCATTTAATCTACTAAGATTGACCTGCATACTTTAGTCAATACAAACAGTAGAATGTGAAGTCCAAACCGCTTCACTACTGAGTTGGTACCAACAACTCCTCTGATTCTTTGGGAGGTTATTGCCAAAAAATGGAAAAAGAAGGAATTGACTTGAATAACAAAAAGATTCTGTACTTGTTACTTTTTTTAATTCAATGCATTATACATTGCATTTGTCTACACATTAGTAACTTGATTATTTGTTATTTTAAACCAATGCAATAATACTGTCATTCATTCAATGTTTAAATTGTACTCTGCTTATCAGAAGACGAGTTAGGATCCCTTTTTGTCCATTCATACATCTCTGTTCCTGTATTCATGGCCACAGAGCATGCTCAGTCTTCTCCAGTTCAAACCAAATCGGCATGTTTTAAGTATTTATTTTGGGTTTGGGTGATGTGACACTTGATGATCTAACTATTACACAGTTGGATGTATACCTGGGACCTGTCTTATGTGCTGCATTCTAAAGGTGTTTGGAGGGTTGCATATTTGAAATAAAGCTCATTGAGTCAATTAATTGACAATCTTAAATTCCAAATACAGTTATGTATAGGGTAAGGGAGGTTGGGATGTACAGATGTTTCAGAATGATGTGTTGGGAATACATTTACAAATGTACTTTAAATTTAAGTGTGTTGGTTTAACAGTTGTGTTGATGAGTTTGTGAATGTGAGTGCACATGATTATAGAGTATATCTGTATGAATAAATGCATATTTTACTAATTTAACTATTGCTGCCTTTGTCTAAATTAATTTGCATATATTGGCTTTAACTTGCACCTCTGAGATGGGTTCCAGAATTCCCTGACCGTCCCAATTTCCCAGTCCCACGGTTCTGCCTATGGGACCCCCAACTGGACCCCTGGGACCGGGACCAGTCTCTCTCTCTCCCCACTTTTGATCCTTTTATTGCAGAGCGTGAATATCAATATTTTTCTCATTTGTTTCTCACCAAATGATGCAAGTTGGATGTGCCATGGGTGTTCCCTGGATGTGCCATGCCTGTCGCCTCTGCCTTCTAATAGCTTGCATCAACTTTCTAGAGCTCTGATGTTTTGTGCTCATCAGTCAACTGGATAAGCAGCCCCTTCCCTCTGTAGTGAAATGTAATTGAAGGCTCATAAAGCACTAAACCAACAAACCATCAAGTGGCTGGTTTCATGTCCCTCCCTCCTCGAAAGCAGACTTCATTCAGCTAGCAAGCTGTCTCACGCTATCTTTACATATGTCTTGTGTGCACAATGCTAAGGTGATAAATGACCTTTTATATCCATTTTAAAGAATTGCAAGACATATATATATATATATATAATACTTTTAACCTTAGCCTTTTATGACTGACGCCAGCTCTCCTTGGCTGTGGGCATTCTGACGCTGCAGAGACAAGGAGCTGTCATGTGAAGTAAGAAGGTGCCTTGATAATGGTGGTGTTCTCATGGGCACAGAGAAACCCTTTCCAACAAAGAGTCTTATTTGTCTCAAGACTGTCCTCAGTTATTAGTTATGATCAGGAGAAACACTATGACACTATCATTTGATTTATTAACATTCGTATTATTAGTAGCCCTCACTTGATTCTGAACTTTTTCATATATCTATAGATATAACATGACTCCGCTGTCTGGCCCCCACCCTTCATATAATGACAACCTAATGGTCCCAATTTGCTGAAAACATTGTTGTCTGTATCCTGTGGAGACGATGTGTGAGCCAATTTGGTACAATTCTTTAATTTGCTGAAGAAGAAATGACTTCTTAACACGATGACTAATATGTTTAGTGGAATACATTTGGTACAACACACACACAGAGTCTTGTGAAGGTGTCTGTCATCCTACGAGTTCCACAGAGCTCCACAGAACCAGTTCCCCCGGAATGGAGTTAGCAGGAACCAGTTTATTGGGGGCCAGGGGTGTACACACCCTGAACAAATACTGTGACACTGAATGGCATTTCTAACAATGACTTTAAAAACATGTTCTGTTTTCATCAGCTGTTCCTCACTTTCTGCTTGTAGCAAATGAACAACATGATGCTGCTGCTGACGTGGGTTCCCCCTATTTTAATGTAAGCTTTGTGATGACGGTGAGTGAGGTGACCGCGTCACACAGCGTATCATTGCCTATGCTGGTCTCAGTACAGCCCCGCGCTCCTCCACCTGCTCCACCTGCTCCACCTGCCAGGCGGGCGCCACATGGGCCTGCAGCACCGTGGGGCTGCTTGTATCGGAGCAGTACAGGTACTGGTACGAGGACATGAGCACAGAATCGCACCGACACCCCTCGCAGCCCAGGACCTGGTCTGGGTCAGCGCTTCACCATTCATGACTGACTGCTGATATATTCAGCCCATTGTCCTCCTCTCTGCTCCCCTACAGCTTCTGTTGGGACACCTGCAGGCATAAACACATGTTCAGAAGATAGCAAGCAGCACATTAAGAACACAAACCACAGACTCCCTGTAATGCTCTTTTGGAGGGGAAGGGGGAGACTTAATGGCGCTGGGCCGTTCCTGTGACTAACTGGACATGGAAGCCTTGTTTCCGAGACACTCGGCTGTGAAGCATACAGCCGCTGTATGGGCTGGCTCTGATTGGCCTCGTCGGAAACTTTGCACATCGCTAAAATCCTTTTCATTATGAGTCATGGCACTAAGGTTGCACCTCTGGCTCAGACTGCTCACATGGACGGCCATGTCTCGCAGAGGAAGGCTCCACCAAGCACTACCCAGATGAGTGTGGACTCCACGTTATCAGCAGAGAAAACTCAGCTCAGAGGTGCAGTCTTCACAATCTCACTTCCCCAGCTGTGCTGTTTAAGATTGATGTGCAGAAAGTGTCAACATGAAAATGCTGACACTGAGCAAAATACACATTTCTAAATTGATCATTTCATGGCAGTTCTAGAGTTAAACACACTTGTCTGAAATTAGCCACATGGATGTAGCAAATAGATAATACATATATCTCCATGAATTCCTGTCATTTCACAGTGAATGGTTGGCCTCACTCCACTGTGGACAGTAATGATTACTATGAGGTTCATTTGAAGAGCATAGACCTGGGTCTGTAGGACAATGGAGCTCCACAACCACCCAGCACTCTCCTGGAATGAAGCCAGTCCACTTGTAAGAGAGCTGCTTCTGTGAGACTTTTAAAATATCTGTGTGAGCGGGTATCAGAGAAAGAGAGGTAGAGAGAGAAACAGGGGAAGAAAGAGAGAGGGTTGGGGGAGAGAGAGGGCAAAAAGCAGAGAGAGAGAGAGAGAGAGAGAGCAGTGTAGGTGGGGGAAATAGAGACGTAAACAGCAATAGAACCGGAGAGTCTGTACAACAACACGTGTCTTTGTTAGCGACACAGTAAAAGAAGCTCATGTACAATATGTGTTGCCTTTACTGGTTTCCATGGTCGCTTCTCTAACAAGCTGCTATGCCGCTTGTTAGCCGCTTCCAAAAACTCAGCGGCAAAGTGCATTGCAGAGATATTAGAGACATGCGGACATATCTTTCAGGGAAATCCACACTCTCCTGGCAGCTTCCATCCCCAACAGAAAGGGCTTTTCTTCTCTGTTTCTATAGAGCCAGAGGCAGGGAGCTCACAGGCCACACACTCGTCCACTCCCCACAAAACATCACACTTTGTGCCTTCAGGAGGACAGCGTGCCTCATGTAGCTCATCACAAAACAGACCAGGAACATGATTCAGGAGGCCACAGTCTATAGAGAGAGAGAGAGAGAGAGAGAGAGAGAGAGAGAGAGAGAGAGAGAGAGAGAGAGAGAGAGAGAGAGAGAGAGAGAGAGAGAGAGAGAGAGAGAGAGAGAGAGAGAGAGAGAGAGAGAGAGAGAGAGAGAGAGAGAGAGAGAGAGAGAGAGAGAGAGAGAGAGAGAGAGAGAGAGAGAAGAGAGAAACGGGGTGGTGGTGGGAGGGGGTAGAGCCGAGGGAAAGAGGATGAGAGGATGCCAGTGCAAACAAACAAAAAGGCTTTAGAAAACATGGACCTTACCCACGTGAATCAATATTCTAGCCCCGCTCCTCCTACTGAGCACGGAGGCCAACAGAGACAGACTGGAGGAAGAGCATGGAGACTAGATAGAGGGAGGGTCGGTGGGCTGTCCTCTGGAGAGGGGGGACACGGTCTCATTTGAAGCCCAGACCAGGAAGATCCTGAGTGTGGATGCGGTGAAAGAACATAAATGAAAGAAATACGCTGCACACTGAAATAAAATTGGACTTCCAGAAGATTGCTGAGGTACTCCAGAAGTCGGGTGCTAAGGTAAGTGTAGAGAGAGCTCTCCAAGTTATTCAGTGCCTGGCTTAGCAGAATGATATGTGAAGCCAGAGGCCAGCAGTTGGACAGAGACACAGCCAGGCCTGCTTCTAAAGCTGCAGTGACCTTGGACACGAGTTGGCCTAGTGACAGACTTCCTATTGTGTGTATTGAACAACTTGAACTCTAAATGTGCATATTGTACTTTTAAATGGAACCAAAATACATGAAAGTGGTTACACTTTTATGTTGACTAAACAGTGTCAGCTAAACATGTATTTATAGCTGTACTGAAAACAAACAAAAGGCTGAATCACCAATAAACATGCACTAAACATGCGTTTCACTTTACAGAGATGTTAATGTCAATGTTAAGGTTCGATGTTAATCATACTCAAACATTGTTATGTACCCCCGTGCCATGTGATACTTTGAGCTTTGACCCTTCAACTATCAATGCGACAATCATTTCATTTTGTAATTGTATCAACAATAATCTGTTATATTGCACTAGAGCACTATTGCACCACGAGTACACTTACTTTCATTATATCGCTATTACATGCACTATTTGCACATTGTACATTGTTTACATTGTACATTGTTTACACTTTTTTTTACATGTTTATACTACTGTTAGCAAACGTTTAATACCGTTTTATACCTTGTTGATCACTACCTCAATCTGCACTGTTTATGTCACTCTAGTACTACCGTACTTTAGTATTACCGCCACTTTAATAACCACTGCTACTTTTCATGTCTTGCACATTTGCAATTCTGGTTAGAACGCCAACTGCATTTCGTTGTCCCTGTACTTGTACTCTGCACAATGACAATAAAGTTGAATCTAATCTAATCTAATAACTGGTATGGTCTGGCAAACCCCAAAACGTGGAAGCAGATATTCCAGTTCCATAACGTGTGATACAACGTACATACCATGTAGGACCACTCGCTTACTGCTGCATGTGACGACATGTGTCTCAGTGAATTGGTAACTTCTGTCTTCTGTTCTTCTGTCCACAGCAGCAGTGGTGGACCAGGCGTCTCAGGATGATGCACTCCAACATGAAGTGGCTGATGATCATCCAGCTGCTGCTGACTGAGCAGGCTGTGGGTCGGTCCAGACCCCCTCTGGCCCAGAGGAATGCTCAGCTTCCCAGTACCAACCTCCAGGACAGCGTGAGGTCAACCAAAGCAGACAGGCACACGCTTCTGGGAGCCAAACACCAAGGGGGGTTCGGCACCTTCTCGGTGCATGAGGGCCAACGGATCCGCTCTGCCAAGCACATGGTCTCCATTCTCAGGGAGAAGCTCAGCGGCCAGATGCACAACCGCATCCACAGCCAGGAGAACGTGAGCTGCGAGGAGCTGCGGTCGGCTGCCACCATGGACGATCCCACGTCCACCCTGTTCCCCCAGGAGCTGCTGGGCCTGGCCCTGGTGCCTGTGTTGGCGGTGGCAGGCTGCCACCAGGAGGCTGTGGCCCTGATGCTGCAGCTTTACAACTTGCTGGGAGTAGCAGATACAGAGCAGCTCCTGGTCGAGGTGGAGGCCCTGATGGAGAGACGGCTGAGCTGGGCCGCAGCCGCCAAAGCAGGCTCCACTTCAGCGCCCGCGGCGGCAGAGACGCTGCGCGTGGATGACACGCACATGGAGGCCGTGATGTTCAACATCCAGCAGCTGGCCGGAGAGAGTAAGACAGCACAGGGGACGTCTGGCAGGGAGAAGCCGTGGGAGCCGTGTGAGGGCTGGGCTCAGGTCAACGGGACCTTGCTGTTGGGGAAAGCCCTGGAGGGAGCGGAGGAAGGGCTGGAGGCAGCGGTGAGGGCCTGTGAGAGCCTGGGGGCTCGCTGTGCAGGAGTGACCCGCGGCGCCCTCTTCAAACCGGGCCGAAGCAAGTACAACGCAGTGCTGAAGAAGGGCAGCCGCGTGGTGCCGTCCGAGTCTTCCGAGTCCGAGTGCTGGATCCGGGTGTGCGACGTGGAGAAGGAGGCGCTGTCCTCCGCGGCCGGCCGGCGGGGGAGGCGCAGCGCCGACCTCCGCTGCAGCAACAGGAAGGAGGAGAGCATCTACAGCGTGGTGGAGTGGATCCCGGCGGTCAGCACCCTGTACAACCTGGGGACCGCCGTGTACTACGCCTCTCTCGACTGCTCGGAGATGGCCCAGGAGAGGGCCCTGCTGAGCGCCGTGGACCTGGGCACCGACGCCCTGATGGCGGCCACCGGGGGCACGGCCGGGGTGGCCGGCTACGCCCTGGGGGCCGGCGTGAAGACAGGCGTGAAGGCCAGCATCAAGTACCTCCTGGGCTCCATGAAGCAGGACGATGACCTGATGGTGAACCAGCACAGCTGGGAGCAGGAGCTCCTCACCATGCAAGAGGAGTAATGCCCAGACAGGCAGGGCCCTCTCACAGTCGCCGTGGTCCCGTTTCACGCTCCATCGCCATCGCACCAGTGACTTCACAGACAGTTTTTATTTTATTACATCAATTAAAATGTGTTACCATTGAATCACATGTCTGATTAGTTCTTACTAATCAAGTTGAAGTCGAGATTTTTTTCAGTTGACCATTATTTATGTATTAATTATGTAAGATAATGATTAACCAAATAACCAGTAACATTAAAAAACAGATCTTAAACATAAAAACTCATAAAGCAGTCATTTAAAGTAGTCATTTTGAAAACAGCGTGAAGGTGAAACTGCATGGTCTCTCTAGAACCATGGTCTCCTCCCCAGCTACCCTGCGGTTCCTTCATAGTTCTAATATCAACACGGTTGGTCCACAGCGGGGCTATGTTCATATATGTATGAACATATATATATATGAACATATATAATATATATAATATATGAACATATATAATATATATATATAACATATATATATGGTATATGTGGCACAATTTGTGATTTTGTATGTCAATAAATCATACAGAAATAATGCCAATAATGTTAGTCCTTTTAGAAACACTTGCTGATAAGTTGTCTTTTCTTTTTCTTTCTTTTTTTCCAAATATGTCCAATTGTGTTTTTATCATTCTTAATTTTGAATAGGCCTACAAATGTTTATGGTTTCAATCCAACAATGAATTAAAGATGAGTTGATGGATTGATAGTCATTAATCGGTGATAAAGAAAAGAGAAAAAAATCGATATTTGTTTTTTTTTTTATACCCATATTCCCTGACCCACTTGCAATCCAACAGAATACTGTTGGATTGTAAGTGGGTCAGGGACATGTTGTATACATGTATAATACATGTATAAATACAGTACAATACATGTTGTACTGTACTGTATTTATTAATCTAGGATATGAATCTACTATCCTCTATGGCCAGGGTTGGCTATTTGATTTGTTGACTATAAAACAAAACCCGTTTTACTAATTAACTCAAAAATGTAATGTTAGTGTAAATACACACGCAATGAGCTACAGGTCATAGATATATAGTTGTTTAATTACATAGTTTACAGTGGGTGTTTCTATCACCCACAGTGATAAAGGGTGCTGTCACCACTTTCCAGGCATCATTTCTTGGAAAAGTTTGACTGCCTTAAGTTTCGTTTTCGTTTAATTCGCCCGCATGTGATTGACTCATAAAACACCCACTGTGCTGTCTTTACTTTGTCGCCACCCACCAATCACATTGTAGAACATGATCGCGACGGAACGCGCGGCTCCTTGTCCAGCCATTCTGGCTCCGCCGCCATGGAGCTCGGTCACCACAAATCCAAAATGGCTCCATGGTCATGAGTAGAACAGGGCGGGATCAACGCGTCACTGGAACTCATAACAACATAAACCAGGAACTACAACGGTTATGAATACGTGCATTCTGTATAACATGAACGTGGAATTTTTTATTTTTTATTTTCATTTGATTTTGTTTTGTTTTTTAGCTTTTAACGTATCACATTTCTAATAAATGTAGTGGCAGCTGTAGCCAGTATTAATTCACATCGACATACAGTGAACTTGCGACTGAGCTTCACGGATCAGGTGAGTAAGTTGTTCCACAAAGTGTGCGTGTATATATATATATATATACACATAATAAGTTTGTACAATACACCTTCTGTCAGCTGGTTGGTAAGGTTTGAAGAACACGCCACATAGGACTACTTCCAAGATGCAGTGCAAGTGAATCATGTTGCTGCGTTGTTCGTACAAAAAGTGTCAACAAGGTCTGTGCGTCCATTTCAATATTCAGTATTAAGAGGAGACGTGTTATTGGTACCGTCAGTGTGTTGGTGCAGAGTTAGGACTAAAGTATGATCAGTACAGCTGGGCCTAACGCAGCCTCATGGCCCCTGAGCTGACAGCTCTTCTCTCCATCAGCATGACGCAGTGGGACAGCCTCAACCAGCTGCACGCCGTGTACTCACAGCAGCTCCACGAGCTGTACGACCGGGACGGCCTGC
The DNA here is from genome assembly GCA_036785325.1 of Urophycis tenuis. Taxonomy (NCBI): domain Eukaryota; kingdom Metazoa; phylum Chordata; class Actinopteri; order Gadiformes; family Phycidae; genus Urophycis; species Urophycis tenuis. The sequence goes on along the minus strand of JAXIVH010000024.1, from coordinate 6,084,218 downwards.
CCATGGACGTGAGACACTACCTGGCTGTCTGGATAGAGAAGCAGGAGTGGTGAGACTCCTGTCTTACAGCTACCTTCACCCTGGTTATCTAGACCTGTCTCGCTCCCTGCTTAGTTCTGTCTGGAAAAGATATTAGATGTTGTTAGTAATTAGTTTTGAGTAGAATCAGAATACCTCACAACTGCGCTCATTAAAAATGTCTTGAATACAGTGACATTTGCCATTAGTTTATTGGTGTATGACATTCTCTTGACACACAGAGGGCCCAAAACATACTTTGTTTCTTTTAATCAACAATATATATCCTATCACTTTGTGAGCTTTTATCCATGATCAGAATGTCTGGACCACACATTGCGGGTGTAGCCCTCCGACCTGGCTGTGTTCAGACCAGCTCATGTTGTTCAAGTGCTGCCCTGTCTGTAACCCCATGGATCATGGACCGCTTCTGACCTGCGTTGTGTACCTTAGGGCTCGTGCTGCACAGGACCCAGACTTGGCCATGGTTCTGTACCAGGTGCTGCTGGACAACCTGGACAACCAATACAGCCGCTTCATACAGGAAGACTCATTTCTGATGCAGCACAACATCAGGCGCTACAAGCAGAACTTCCAGGTGTGTTCACACGGGATTGAGAGTGGAAACGCTTCCTGTTGTGCTCCACGTCCTCCTCATTCCAATGTGCATATCAGCTCAATGACACTTCTGAAGTGACTTCCATCCACCTGCTGCTGTGATGGCAGTCCTGCAGAAAACCAGCAGACTTGCCTTTAAAGGTCGAAAATATTTAAAACACTATGAGATAAAAAAAAACAACCTTTTGTTATACTGCAAGTGTCTGAGAAACTTAACCTTCTCATCCTCAGCCCTAACAAAAAGAACTATTCAGAGTGGAGTTTGTCCAGTCTGAGAAGAGGAGTTTGTCAGCAGTTGTTACCAGTGTTGTGGTACTCGAGTCCGGGACTCTGACTCGAGTCCGACTCGTGAGCTAAATGTAGAGACTCGTGACTTGACTTTGACTTGAGCACTGAATGACTTGAACTTGACTCGGACTCTTGCATTAGGGACTCGAGGATTAAGATGAGGACTCAACTTTTTTTTATTTCATTAGGCTATAATTGTAATATGCCATTATTCTATAATTTGGTATATGATTTTGATATCTAGTGCAAGGGAATGTTACTGCTTCATGTCATACATCACATGTAACGTCATGTTCACATACAAACTGAAACTAACACGGCGCCAAAATGCCTGGAGACCGATTGTCCGGTTTGCCTTTGAGTGCTGACTCGGACTCGACTCGGACTCGATGTGGATCAATAGGGACTCGACTCGGACTTGACTCGTATGAGTAGTGGACTCGACCCGGACTCGACTCAGATTTATTCTTTTCTCACTTAGACTTGACTCGGACTGGAACACTGGAGACTCGAGCCTGGACTCTGACTCGAGGCATAGTGACTCGACTACAACACTGGTTGTTACTGAATCACAGTTATTGTGGGAACGTTGAACATTGAACAGATGACAATGTTCAGAGTTGTAGAAGACATGGGGAGATGCACTGTGAAATGGACAGGGCATGGTGTGCTGCTGCCAGGCGTCCCCTCACTGAGAACAATTGAAAGAGGACAACCCCATGTTGGTCCACCCGCCCTTACAGTAAATATAATTGGTGTCATTTTACTTCTGAAAAACGTTATAGCTCAATTATTTATGAAATATGATCATGTTGACTCACGGCTCCACAGAGGTACCAGGAGAGGCCTTGCGCTTTGGCTAGCATGATCCTCTGGTTCCTGGAGAAGGAGAAGGAGATTCTTCAGACTGCACAACTGGCAGAGCAGGTTAGTGTAAACACTACAAGGTGTTTTTAGATGGATCCACTGTGTGCTCTACATTAACATTAACATTGAAATTTAGGGCGTTTAAGCAGACATTTTTATCCAAAGAGACTTATAAAGAGTACATTTGTCATAAGAAGGCTCTACTGACCATTTAGAAACAATAAAGACGAGTGAAGCTGTTGAGCCCGTGGTACAGGAACATAGAAGTCAATAGTCAAAAATAAAATACAGAATATTTTTAGTAATACATTTCATATGTTATATATGAAATACACAAATACTTTTTTATTGTTTCTATTTATGATACAAGTTATGATACAATTTGGATATCAGTTTTTCTATAACTAGGTTTCTGATAGTTCCCAATTATGAGCTATTTTGCTTCAAGAAACTACTCATACTAACATACCCTCCATTTTGTTTCAGGTCCAGAAGATGGAGATGAACCAGAGTCCCCTGAACATAGACAGCCACCAGAATCTGGAGCGCCAGACGGCTGGGCTCAGGAATGACGTGCAGGTACAGTTATCACAATTCAATGATTTGGGATTATGGTGCCATGACGTTTCACATCATTTATGTGACGAAGCAATGATTTCTTGTTTGTTGGTGCTCTGGGGAACCCAGTGTATAGAACATACTCTCGTGTGTCTGGAGGAGCAGCAGGATGAGTTTGATTTCAAATACAAAACTCAAAAGATGGAAGGTACGTACACATCTGGGTGATCTTCATGACCACACTGAGAGGAGTTCATACAATGTTCTAGCATCCATTCAGTACATTTGGAAATGAACTCCTTCTGGTGTTTGTCATGACACCGCCCAGCCACGACAGACAAGCCTCAGAAAGGTGTGCTCCAGAGTCTCCTCAACCAGGTGAACACCTGTAGAAGGGTATGTGAACAGTGTTCCCTATTCATACATTGGCCTCAGAGCATACTTTCATTCTTCAACAGTCCTAAATCAATCCTGTGTACCTGGTGGTCCTCCACTGATCCCTCCAGGCCATGCTCTCAGACCTCACCAGGCTCCTGGACCGCTGTGGGGAGCTGCAGGTGGTGTTGGTGCAGAAGGAGCTGGCCGACTGGCAGAGGAGACAGCAGAGAGCCTGCATCGGTGCTCCGGATAACGTCTGCCTGGATCAGCTGGAGAAGTGGTATTGCCTCCTTCCTGCTCCTCCCCTCACCCCCGCACCATGTCTCTCCTTCCTCGTGGCCCACTGATGTGTCTGACAGAGAGCCGTCTGTTGACCGGGACAGAGCACGCAGAAGTTTAGTGCTCTTCAGTTTGCTCTGAGCGTGGTGTCAAACCAATCCTTGGGGTTCTGACTTCTATTCCCTTGTTGTGTTCCCTAGGTTCACTGGTCTAGCAAGGTGTTTGTTCCAGGTTCTCAAGTTCCTCAACAAGATCGAGGAGCTGATGGGGAAGCTGACCTACGAGCATGACCCCTTCCAGGTCCAGAGACCCGTTCTGCAGAGGAAAGCAGACACCGTGTTGAGGGATTTGTTGAAGAGGTATTACCACAAGCTACACACACACACACACACACACACACACACACACACACACACACACACACACACACACACACACACACACACACACACACACACTTGGGCTCCCTGTTTGGCCTGTTAGTTGTACTCTGGACATGTTCTCCTCATTTGCTTCTAGCGCATTTGTTGTGGAGACTCAGCCATCCATGCCTCAAGGGAAAGGCCAGTTAGTCCTGCGGACCAATGTCCAGTTCTCTGTGAAGACCAGGTCAGTGTGAGCACACAGCCTCTTCTGCTGGTAGAAATCCAGGTCATCATTTGATAACACTGCTGATTTATTGTTTGTTTTGGTTTTGGTTTCAAGACTTCTGGTGAAGTTTCCAGAACTAAACCATACCATGAAGGTGAATGTTTCCATGGACAGGTGAGGGAAGAAAAGTCAAGCCATGAATATTGTTTCTACATTTGATGTCTCACGAGGTGTTACTGACCAAACTGGTGCCTTTTGTTTTGTTCTATCCCATTTATGATCAGGGACACACCTCAGGTCAAAGGGTAAGTCATTACTCCTCAGGTCATAGGCCATGTCGTTACTCCTCAGGTCAAGGGCTAAGTTGTTACTCCTCGGGTCAAAGGCTAAGTTGTTACTGAGCCTGCTGTTGTCAGGCCCAGTGTGAGGATTCCCTAACAGGACGTTGTGTGTGTGCAGGTCTCGGCGCTTTAACGTGCTGGGGAGCGCCACCAAGGCCCTGAACATGGCCGAGAGCCAGAATGGGGGCATGGTGGTAGACTTCAGACACCTGGTGGGTGCTGCCAGACTTTGTCTTCTGAATAAAGGGCTCTGAATCTTAGACTAAAGTCAAACACGTCAGTAGATATTGACACACTGTTCTATTTAGTAGGACACCATTATTGGACTTGTGTTTTAACCAGGATGGTGGATGTTGTTCTAGACGCTGAAGGAGCAGAAGACTGGAGGTGGGGGCAAAGCAGTCAGTGAGGTGAGTGAAGATGATCCATTCAGTCCTGTCCTACATCTCGACAGTCCTCCCCACGATGCTGAACTGATGAACAATCTTGACTGTAACTTTTTGTGTGTGTGTGTGTGTGTGTACACATGCTCCGTTTCAAACAGATCTCACTGAGTGTAACTGAGGAGCTTCACATCATCACCTTCAAGACTGTGTTTGACTTCTCTGACATGTCTGTGGAATTACAGGTACAACGTCCATTGTTGGTTTGACGTTTTCTTGAAGTGGGTATACTGGCAACATCTTCCAGTGTACTTTAAGTGAGGTTTCCTTCACTGGGTACCAGCGGGGCCTCTAACGTGTCCCACTGACTCTCCATCTTCCCTGCGATCCAAACAGACCTCTTCCCTCCCGGTGGTCATCATCTCCAACTCCAGTCAGCAGCAGAGTGCCTGGGCTTCCATCCTGTGGTTCAACATGCTCTGTCATGACACCAAGGTGAGGGAGCCCCCCGACGCCCCCCTCACGCTGCTCCAGCGTGAGTCCCTGGAACCGCTCCTCCTGGACCCCTGGCGGCCAGTGCTGTCATCACTTAACTTACAGCCCATGTTTGTGTGTGTGTTTGTGTGTGTGTGTGTGTGTGCACGGTTCTCCAGGATGTCCTGTTTTTTGCCAGCTCTCCTGTGGCCACTTGGCAGGAGTTGGGTGAGATGTTGAGCTGGCAGTTTCTGTCTGCCACCCAGCGCGGCCTGGACAGAAATCAGCAAGACATGATCGCTCAGAAACTATTTGGTAGGCCTGCTCCCACACCCTCACACTGCCTGCTCCCACACCCTCACACTGCCTGCTCCCACACCCTCACACTGTGTTTGTTCTTTTTCATGCCTTCAGAAGAACAGGAGAACTACGACACCTGCCAAATCTCCTGGGCGAAATTTAGCAAGGTAAACATAGTGTCTTTGTCTGTGTCTGTAGTCCTGTGTCTGTAGCCCTGTGTCTGTAGTCCTGTGTCTGTAGCTCTGTGTCTGTAGCCCTGTGTCTGTAGTCCTGTGTCTGTAGTCCTGTGTCTGTAGCTCTGTGTCTGTAGCCCTGTGTCTGTAGTCCTGTGTCTGTAGCCCTGTGTCTGTAGCTCTGTGTCTGTAGCCCTGTGTCTGTAGCCCTGTGTCTGTAGCCCTGTGTCTGTAGTCCTGTGTCTGTAGCTCTGTGTCTGTAGTCCTGTGTCTGTAGTCCTGTGTCTGTAGCCCTGTGTCTGTAGTCCTGTGTCTGTAGTCCTGTGTCTGTAGCCCTGTGTCTGTAGTCCTGTGTCTGTAGCCCTGTGTCTGTAGTCCTGTGTCTGTAGTCCTGTATCTGTAGCCCTGTGTCTGTAGTCCTGTGTCTGTAGCTCTGTGTCTGTAGTCCTGTGTCTGTAGTATTTGTGTTACTGAAGAGGTCTGTGTGTGTGTTCTTCGGTGACATTGAACACACTGTCTTTGTAGGAGAATTCTGCTCATGTCAACTTCACTTTCTGGGTGTGGTTCGATGGCATTCTGACGTTGGTCAAAACATACCTGGAAGACATGTGGAAGGATGGGTAAGAGTTCACACTGGTACTCCTGCCAGACACTCACCTGGCTTGAACGAATAACAAGGTGCAGTTTTTATTCCATGTTGACCTTAAAATTAATTTAGTGTAATGGCTGACACTTTGAGCATTGTGTGTGCAGTTTTCTAACTGTAGTTCTCTCTCTAATGCGCTCTCTCTCTCTGACTCTGACTGCAGCTTTATCATGGGCTTTGTAAGCAAAGAGTCTGTGAACCATCTGTTGAGGACCAAGCTCAGAGGAACGTTCCTGTTGCGCTTCAGCGAGAGCAACAAAGACGGGGGGGTGACCTTCTCCTGGGTGGACTACACCCCCCAAAGTGAGCCGCTCCTCCACCTGGTGACCGCTGCTGTGATGTGCTCTCTGTCCCGCTCTGACCACCAAGCCTCTCTTCTTTCAGACAAGGCCGTGGTGAAGTCAATCCGGCCCTTCACCAAGGCCGACCTGTCCCAGATCCCCTTCCACGAGATACTCCGCAACTTCCAGATGATGGAGACGGGCAACGTCCCGGAGAACCCGCTACTCTACCTCTTCCCCAACATCCCCAAAGACCAGGCCTTTGGGAAGTACTACGTGGACAAGTGTGGAGGTGAGGGGCCGGCTCACGACCAGCGCTTCCTTCAGGCAGCAGCCTAGGGCGCCATCTTGAGGGAGGCGCCAAAACTGCGGCCATCACCTGTACGTTTATGTGACAGGTGACTGAGCGTCAGTGCGATGGTTGGTGTGGAGTGGAACCAGAGAGCAGCAGAAATAAGGAAAAAGAACCGTATGACCAACTTGTCTTGCTAGCATCATATAATCTAGCGTGTTATATAAGCTAGCCAGTGCTGTAGTCGGGTGGGTGGGGGGGTGATGACTGAAGCTGTCTTGAGGCTATTTACCTTAAGACAGAATGTTATGCCTTAACACAGGCACTACGCAGGCCTCGGGCCACCAGGCCCACCTGGTGCTGGTCCAGCTTAATTAACTTAATTACCAAATGGGTAGTTGAGTCACGAAACTGTCCTTCAACAAGATCCATACTGCTATTGTATTTCTTTGTTCTGCCAACATGGGGCAGTCTTTAGACTAACTTCACTGAATGTATGTAGTGGGGATTACCACTGCGTCATCGCTCTTCACTACAGACACTGGAAATGAATATGTTGTACATGGTGAGCTCATGTGTTTCCCCTGGTGACCGGTGTCCTCTCAGGTGACAGTCCATATGCAGCATACATCAGGACCAAGCTGATGTTTGTTTCCAAGGAGTAAGTACAATTACATTCATTTCAGAACTCAGAACTCAGAAAGAACTTTATTGCCAAGTAGGTTTGCTTACGAGGAATTTGTCTTGGTGGTTGGTGTACAACAGTAAACGGTGAACAACAACAAACAACAATAACAAAAGACAGTACAAACAACAAGCAACATGATGGCGGGGCCTGGTAGATTAAAAAAAAGTGAAGTATGTTGATGTAGAAGTGTTTTAAAGTGTGTTCAGTGTTATAGAGTGCTAGATTTGATTCTGTTTTTACCTGATTTCCCACGATGCTACCTTTTTCCTTTGTAGTCATTCCAAACAGCTTTAATGGTCGTTGTTTGTATAAAACAAGGTAAAGCTCTGGCCACATGTTGTTCTGACTGCATGACAACATCCAGAACGTGGTCTGAAGTGTGTGAACCTAGTTAACAGCTGCTTGTGATTGGTCACTGTAGGGACCGTGCGGAAGCTCAGTCCCCTCTGTGTTCAGACATGGCAGAGGGCATGGAAGGGCTGCACCCACAGAATGAGCTGTGTGGACTGACAGCGGGTGAGTCCTGGCTCTCCTTGCTGTCCACCCACAGCCTAAGCAGCCGCAAGTCCCTTTTTCCTCTCCTGCTTCGGCCCCACGGATGGCCGTTGTCCTGTGGATTGTGGGGTTTTGCTGGAGCATGTCTGGGATGTGGTGTCAGGGTGTTAAACCAGAGGTGCTATCAATGGGATGTGTGGGTGCATGAATGAACACACGGGTTGCATGGGAGCTGTCTCTAACCTTTCATTTGATTTGGGGCCCTCCTGGTAATCATAGATGTTCACCTAACATCTTCGCCTGCTGCAGCTTCCACTACACCGCACCACTACCAGTACCACTACCAGTACCTCCAGCTCAGGGTCCCCAGAAATGAAATGTTGAGTCTTCCTATGGTTCTAGGCTTACATTAAGTCTACCTATGGTTCTAGGCTTACATGAAGTCTTCCTATGGTTCTAGGCTTACATTAAGTCTACCTATGGTTCTAGACTTACATTAAGTCTACCTATGGTTCTAGGCTTACATTAAGTCTACCTATGGTTCTAGACTTACATTAAGTCTTCCTATGGTTCTAGACTTACATTAAGTCTTCCTATGGTTCTAGGCTTACATTAAGTCTTCCTATGGTTCTAGACTTACATTAAGTCTTCCTATGGTTCTAGGCTTACATTAAGTCTACCTATGGTTCTAGACTTACATTAAGTCTTCCTATGGTTCTAGGCTTACATTAAGTCTACCTATGGTTCTAGGCTTACATTAAGTCTTCCTATGGTTCTAGGCTTACATTAAGTCTACCTATGGTTCTAGGCTTACATTAAGTCTTCCTATGGTTCTAGGCTTACATTAAGTCTTCCTATGGTTCTAGGCTACATTAAGTCTACCTATGGTTCTAGGCTTACATTAAGTCTACCTATGGTTCTAGGCTTACATTAAGTCTACCTATGGTTCTAGGCTTACATTAAGTCTACCTATGGTTCTAGGCTTACATTAAGTCTACCTATGGTTTTAGGCTTACATTAAGTCTACCTATGGTTCTAGGCTTACATTAAGTCTACCTATGGTTCTAGGCTTACATTAAGTCTACCTATGGTTCTAGGCTTACATTAAGTCTACCTATGGTTCCTAGGCTTACATTAAGTCTACCTATGGTTCTAGGCTTACATTAAGTCTACCTATGGTTCTAGGCTTACATTAAGTCTAACTATGGTTCTAGGCTTACATTAAGTCTACCTATGGTTCTGGGCTTACATTAAGTCTACCTATGGTTCTAGGCTTACATTAAGTCTACCTATGGTTCCTCGGCTTACATCAAGTCTACCTATGGTTGCTAGGTACACATTAAGTCTACCTATGGTTCCTAGGCTTACATTAAGTCTACCTATGGTTCCTAGGCTTACATTAAGTCTACCTATGGTTCCTCGGCTTACATCAAGTCTGGTTGCTAGGTACACATTAAGTCTACCTATGGTTCCTAGGCTTACATTAAATCTACCTATGGTTGCGAGGTACACATTAAGTCTACCTATGGTTCCTAGGCTTACATTAAGTCTAACCATGGTTTGTAGGCTTACATTAAGTTTACCTATGGTTGCTAGGCTTACATTAAGTCTACCTATGGTTGCTAGGCTTACATTAAGCCACTGATCCTATGTACCATAGGATGGGTCAAATGCAGAGAACAAATTTCGTTCCCATATCTAAAAAAAATACTGAGAATGCCCTTTAAAGACCGAAAGGTCCTCTCTTCTCTTCCATTAAGTCTACCTATAGTTGCTGGGCTTACATAAACTCTTTTAATGGTTTTTTTACAGTGTTTCCCCTGATGAGATAGGAATGCAGTACATACCAAGAAATGGGAGTCAAATGTTATGAAATGTGCATGAAAATAAATATAACCCATATGTGGTGCAATGCAATGAGGCATCATGATGCTACAAAGCCCCTCCTCCTGCTCTAGATGGAGATGCCATCCTGATGGCTGCGGGGCTGGCCATGGAGGACCCCCTGCTGTCGTCCACGGCTCCAGAAAACGACCTGCTCTCCTTCCTGAGCAACACTGATTTCATCTACGATGACCTGCTGACTCCAGACGGACTGAACCACGAAGAGCTCGCCCTCTAGGTGTTCCTCTGCCCCATTGGCCAAACCTAGCCCCGTGAAGTTAACCAGACCAGTCACGTGAACTTAACCAAACCTAGCCCTGTGAAGTTAACCAGACCAGTCACGTGAACTTAACCAAACCTAGCCCCGTGAAGTTAACCAGACCAGTCACGTGAACTTAACCAAACCTAGCCCCGTGAAGTTAACCAGACCAGTCACGTGAACTTAACCAAACCTAGCCCCGTGAACTTAACCAGACCAGTCACATGAATTTAACCAAACCAGTCACATGAACTTAACCAAACCTAGCCCCGTGAAGTTAACCAGACCAGTCACGTGAACTTAACCAAACCTAGCCCTGTGAAGTTAACCAGACCAGTCACGTGAACTTAACCAAACCTAGCCCTGTGAAGTTAACCAGACCAGTCACATGAACTTAACCAAACCTAGCCCTGTGAAGTTAACCAGACCAGTCACGTGAACTTAACCAAACCTAGCCCTGTGAAGTTAACCAGACCAGTCACGTGAACTTAACCAAACCTAGCCCTGTGAAGTTAACCAGACCAGTCACATGAACTTAACCAAACCTAGCCCACCCCAGAAGGTGACTGCCAAGGCTTTTTCTGGAATTAATGGTTGTGGTTGTGCAGATGAAAAAATCCGATTGGTAAATAATGTACAAGGTTTACGGAGCCGTGGGTCGTAAGAGAGGGTTTTCTTGTTTTTCAGGAGACCCTATCAGAGATAATGCACTGATTTTAAATAATTGTATTGTGAATGTTTATTTCTGATAGAATATAATATGTACTGTATATTTTTATAATAGCCATGCAGAACATTTTGATTTAAAGTGACGGTTCGGAGTAAAATTCACCCTGAGGTAATTTCCACCAATAATTCAGCCAAATACCCCCTCAGATGCATTTTTAGCGACGGTCAATATTTATCAAGTTTAGGGGTATCAGCCGAATGGCTTAGTATTGGATTGTCCGGTACAATGTGTATATCTCGTAAATTACCCCACTAATAATGCATGGATTGTTACCCAACTTCTGTAGTAGTACATATATGGTCTGTACTCACAAAACAAGGCATTTTAAAGTTTGTAAGTACACCAGGAGTTTATTTAAAAGAGCACTTTTCTGATAGCTTCAACTCTCTGTTGCTAAGGCTACCGCTGCGTCGACGTCTCTTCCGTCTTTCCGGATAAGTTCGTAAAAGTCCTCTTCAAAACTCACAAGTGTAAGGAAAAAGTTAGTGAATTCAACTCCTGGTGTACTTACAAACTTTAAAATGCCTCGTTTTGTGAGTACAGACCATATATGTACTACTACAGAAGTTGGGTAACAATCCATGCATTATTAGTTGGGTAATTTACGAGATATACACATTGTACCGGACACTCCAATACTCAATAAATATTGACCGTCGCTAAAAATGCATCTGAGGGGTCATTTGGCTGGATTATTGGTGGAAATTACCTCAGGGTGAATTTTACTCCGAACCATCACTTTAATCTAACTAATCTAATCTCACTTTAAACTTTGGATTTGCTTTTCAGTTCTCATATTTGTCAACTACTACTGCATCCACCTTGCATGTATGAGTACTACAATAGTGTCTTAATGAATTGTGAACGAGTCACGCTTGTGTTTCTTAAATCATCTCTGCTACCATGAGCTAAGGTTTTAACAGTAACTACTGTAAGCTGACCTTAACCACAGAGGAAAGCAGAGCAGCATGCTGGCTGAGGCCGGGGGCAGAGCCTGCAGTATTAGGGTCCAACCACAAGCTTTCCTTTGGCCCCGTGGTAGACACGGCAGGAACATGAAATAAAAGATGTGATTTCTGTGCTGTTTCCATTTGGTCGTTCACTCAAAGTGAATGTATGATGATCGGAAGTCCACAGAAGTCAGTTTCTATATCCAACGTTTGTCTCTGTTCCCTTTTTTACTCACAATGTTATCTAGAAACACACAGAGTAGGCCAGGTTATTATGCTAGGTTATTTACTGGGAAGTTTGGACAGCACATTGAGCAAGACACACGAGATCATAGTGAATAGTCCACATCAGTGACATGATGCATTGTCCAACATGGAAACTGGAGAGTGAATAGCACTCTCCAGTTTCCATGTTGGACAATTCATTCTTTTTCTTCAAGGCTAAAGACTTATACATTTTCATCATTATTCAAGGAAAGTTTACATTAAAACCAGCAAAACAAGGTGCGTTGTTTTCAAGGATATTTGTGAAAATAACTCCCATTCACCGATGGTCTGGCCCTTTAAGAAAGGCTTGGGGCTCGAGACTTCCTTTGGTGAGCAGCAGCTCTTAGTGGCCAATCCGCAGGAAATGTGCAGGTAGGACATGATGCAGCTGAGCTAGCTCTGCATCCTGTCAGGTGGACTGCATGTGTCTTCAGAGGGGCTTCATGTGCAGAGACAAAGTCCTGCTACAGAGAGGAGACCAGCGCCCTTCCTCTTCCTCATGGCGTGCTTCGATGTCTCCAGAGAAAGGCGAGAGGTGTGACAGCCCTGGAGAGCAGCTGATGATAAGACTGGAGAAACTGTTTGTTCATCACAGCATAGAGCACGGGGTTAATGCAGCTGTTGAGCCAGGTGAGGTTGGCACAGAACATGTGGAGTACCTGTGGAGCAGAGTTCTCCCGGTCGCTGATGTTGAGCAGCAGGAACGGAGCAAAGCAAAACACAAAACACATGAAGACGCTGAAACACATCCAGGTCACTTTCCTGAACTCCACGTCCTTCCCAGAGCCCTGACGCACGTGGGGGGGGGCAGGGGCCGCCGCTGGGGTCCTGGCTGGAGGGGTCGGAGGGGTGGTAGCTGGAGGGGTCGTACCCTGCGCCTCAGAGGAGGCGTGGCCCAGGATGGCGTGGGTCGGCTGTGGTTCACCCGCTGTGTTCTCCCACGTAGCCCCGGCCCTGCGTGAGAGCGGTTCCGGCAGGCCCCTCAGCTCACTGCTGCCCGTGTTCATCCCCATGCTGCTGACGTCCTCGGGCCCCGGCGCCGACGGGGGGAGCCGGTTCCCGGAGGAGCGGCGGCCGGGCCGGCGGCGGCTCTGGGCCCGGCCAGCGGCCCGGACACGCCGGTAGATGAGGAGATAGAAGACCCCGATGCAGAGCAGCCCCACGAAGAAGTAGAAGAACAGCAGGACGCTGGTGTAGGGCTGGCCCTGCGTGCGGTGGAAGCTGCATGTGCACACCTGAGGCACAAACACGTAGACGGGCCACAGGGGGGCGAAGCTGGCCAGGCCCAGGGCCCAGCTGGAGGCCAGGAGGAGACACAGGCCGCCGTTTGAGAACACCCTCTCAAACACGGCTCTCCTCCCCACCAGCAGGTAGCGGCCCACGGCTATAAGGCAGAGGGTGATGATGGACACCGAGTTGGAGAGGAAGAAGAGCAGGCCGAAGGCCCGGCACCACATCCGCCCTCCTCGCCAGCGGAGGTGCAGGTACGAGTCCACCGAGGTGGGCCGCAGGGCCGTGCAGGACAGCAGGTCGGCCAGCGCCAGGTTGACGATGAGCACATTGAAGCGCGTCCGGAGACACGGGTCTAAGGCGAACGCCAGGATGGTCATCAGGTTCCCCGCGGTCCCCGTGATGCTGAGCAGGCAGCCCCACAGCACGGCCAGGTAGCGGTACTCCACCACCAGGGGGTGGTAGCAGGAGAAAGACTCATTGGATGAGGCAAAGTCCCCGTCCACCAGCACTCTGGGGACATTCAATAAACCAACAATATTGGGTATTATATGCATATAATATATATGATCATATTCATAATCAAATATATGAATGTTATGATATTATCTCTTGCACATGTTGGCATTGCATGACATGTTAACGTGTACACATGTTAACATTAAATATACAAAGCACATAAACTGGCATGTAGATAATGCAGCAGTGTAGATATCTGTCCTGTTCCTCTGGGTAACTGAGGAAGTGTTTGAGAAGAGGAAGAGATGTTTATCCTACTAACCACCAGGATGACTTGTGGATATATATATCTATATATATATATATACGTATATATATATATATATATATATCTATATATATATATACGTATATATATATATATATCTATATATATATATATACGTATATATGATCAATAAATATCATTAGAATAATAATAATACAAAGATTATAATATATATAAAACATATGTGCATTATTATATATGCATATATAATGCAGAACAAATGAATATAATATAGCAGTAAGTACTGTACCTGCCTCTACCACACAACATTATTTTCATCTTGTTTTGAGACAATTCCTCTTAGTGTACCACAGTTAATCCAGTGTCAGTAACGAGTGCCCAAGGTTACACAATAGCAGGTTCTCACCTTGCTGAAGGGCTCATCCAGTCTGCCGCTGCCCTGCTTGCAGAAGACGACATGCTGACATCTGTCTTATCAATGATGGCATTTTCATTTTTGTGGTCTATTCCTCAAATGATCCTGTCAGTGCAATGAGGGGAATTCAGACATTCGTCATCATAGGTTATTTCCTGGTTTGACCAGGAAGGATCCATTCAGCCTCCTCTGTTAGACAGTATATATATATATATATATATATAGGTATATGAAGGTCCTCTATGTATGACGGATACATTCAACAAAAACAACCACTGTGTTCATATTATTTTTAAGAATTTATTTTACTAATTTAATATCAACAATGAGATGTTTCTCTCTGTTCTTTTACATTTCTTTAATAATCTACATGTGTACAATTACAATTCATTACATTGAGAAATACATTGAGAAGTTTTTTGTTATTGCGTTAAACAATATACCTTTTCTGGAGCACTGTGAGTATTGCTAATATTTCCCTGTCATGAATCCTATAAGCGTAGCATGACCTTTACCCCAACATGTGACCTTCACCCCACATGTGACCTTCACCCCACATGTGACCTTCAACCCAACACTTAAGAAGAGCTGGTTATTGCACCCTGGCTGCCTTTTTTCTTTTTTTTTTAATAAATGGTGATTTCAGTCTGAAAGGAGCTCCTGATGTTCACAAGAGATTGCTCCACACACGCTCAACAAAGGAGGGCTTCCCTCTTGCTGGTGGGGTCTCAGGGCATGTGTATGTATGTATATGAGGATGACAACCTCTGTTGATTCTCATAGCTGTAGAGCCCAAAAGGCGTGTCCTGCCTCAGTCGTGTCTTCCTACCGAACTACCTGATTATGTAATGCAAGCCTACATATGAAACTCATGGAAAAGAGCAAGTGGCGTCGATGCAATACAGCTGCATTGGTGTTTGATCCCTTGATCAGATTCCCAGGGCGGCGAAGCGATCATGAAGAGTCATTGCCTTATGCCGATAAGGAGAGAGCTAGTGGGTGTGGCCTATGTGAAGCAGAACCAGCATTGTGACGCAACAGCTAATTGGCCGATGGGTCCTCCATAAGTCTTACATGTGGAGGCAATCCTTTTGGACAGCCCTATGATCCCAGAACTACCCCATATGCTGCAGTTACATGTAGACACCCTCTGAGACTAGCTGCAGTTACATGTAGACACCCTCTGAGACTAGCTGCAGTTACATGTAGACACCCTCTGAGACTAGCTGCAGTTACATGTAGACACCCTCTGAGACTAGCTGCAGTTACATGTAGACACCCTCTGAGACTAGCTGCAGTTACATGTAGACACCCTCTGAGACTAGCTGCAGTTACATGTAGACACCCTCTGAGACTAGCTGCAGTTACATGTAGACACCCTCTGAGACTAGCTGCAGTTACATGTAGACACCCTCTGAGACTAGCTGCAGTTACATGTAGACACCCTCTGAGACTAGCTGCAGTTACATGTAGACACCCTCTGAGACTAGACGCTCTGTCTAACGACAGGCTTGGACTTCTCCTCAAAGACTGACATGAACTTGTTTTGAAACGCTGACTCAAGCCATATTGGGAAAAGTGTTTGTTCACATGGCACACTTTTCCTCCACCTGCCCCCGAACCCTAAATGCTGGTGTAGACAGTCCTCTTGTTTGATGATCTCCATCACAATCCAACACTGTGCATTATCAATTCTGTTTAGTTATCGCAAAAAACAATGACTATAGTCAGCCTTGGGTTGTATTCACAGTGTTTAGATGATTTCATTAAGACACTTATGTTTGGAAAATAAGAGATGTGCAGAAGGCTGATCTCATGATCTGCATAAGGGAGTGCTCTACATCATACCAACGTATGCAGTGATAGTTATTGGCCATGATGAAGTATAGTAGTGAGGAATCCTGGTTGAATCTAAACTGCTACAGCTTCGCCCTAAGCCTCTCCCCAAGCCACTCAGCTTGAACTCCCTCTATAGTTTTTTTTCACTAAACTTTGTATACTTTTCCCCAAAATCAAGAACAGTAAATATCAGCTGCATAGAACAGCAATAAAGTATATTTTTCTTAATTAAGGGATTCATGACAGCCCTGTGGGGCGTCAATCAACAAATCTCAACTTTAAGACATGACTTGTCCCTCAGTTTCCTCTCCCAGAGAAGAAAATATAGACGAGTATCAATCACTTCTAAAACAGATACTAATACCCTTTAGGAGGAAATGCACACTGAGCTCACTAAACACATCTAACAAGTGCAAACTGTCCGCTCCATGTTTTGAGTGGAAGTGAGAGAATGAGACAGAAGACACCAGAGCTTCTCCTGGGGAGGAGAGGCTGTTTTGTTGAGGCTGCCAGTGAACAGACCATGCCAGGAAAACAAGGGTGCAGGGAGAGTTGAAGAGGTAGGGTTTTGCATCAGTCCAGTTTAACGAAACAATCCTTTAAAAAATAAAAGACCCCATAGTCATGTGCACGGTCTTCATCGATCCCAGAGAACATGTTCAGGAAAACCATCCTCGCCCCCCCATGTTTCTTCATGCATGTCTACAGACCTCCTTTATGCAGACCGCCCCCCCGGGAAAGCCAAACAGCTGGAGGAGGATGAGGTGGAAATCAGGAAGAAAGTGGCATGGATGTGTCTCTGCAACCCGGTGAGATGTCTTCATCAGCGTTCCCCTTCACAGTGTGCCCACCACAGTGTGCCCACCACAGTGTGCCCCCCCCACTGCGTCAGTAGGGGGTGAAGAGGATGGGGCCGTGGGCTGTGCGCATGGGCCCCGGGGCGGGGCGCAGCAGACTGAGGGGGGCTCCCTGTAGCAGGTGGGGGTGGTGCGAGTGGTGGGGGTGGGGGTGCGCACCGGGGCACGCCGCCCGTATCTGCGCCAGCTGACTGGAGGAGGCGGCGGCTGCCATGGCGGCGGCCATGGCCAGCGGGCTGGGCAGTAGGCCGGCCCCCAGGTTCTTAGGGAGCTCCTTGGAGAAGGTCAGGGGAGGCTGCATGGACAACAAACATCAGCATCATATCAGAGGTTATCCAACAGGAGCTCCTTGGAGAAGGTCAGGGGAGGCTGCATGGACAACAAACATCAGCATCATATCAGTGGTTATCCAACAGGAGCTCCGCTACCGCCCACATCCAAGCGCTACCGCTTGGATGTGGGCGGAGCCCCGCGGTACCACTGGGACGTGGGCGGAGTCCCGGGGAACGCACCATGAACTCCCGGAGCTTCTTGTGGCGGCTCAATAGGGGGTTGGGTTTCCCCGCCACGCCGTCCCGATGCCTCCGGCTGGAGATGTGCTGCACGGGGACAGTTAAGACATTGCGACGGTCATGCAGCGCTCGTAAGTGGCCCATTTCATGTGATCATGAAGTCAAGTCCAGCCTGCTCAGTACCTGCTTGAGCTGCAGCTCAGAGTTGACCCTGACGTTGCAGATCTCACAGTGGAAGGTCCTCTCCTCTGTGTCGGCCCCGGCGGCCCCGCCCTGCTCCGCTGGGGGCCGCGGACCCAGCCGAGGGTAGGCCTTGATGGGCCCCAGGCCGCTGCGGGCTTCCTGGATGGTTTTGTGTTTTGTACCTTGAACAAGAAGGAGACGCGAGAGGCCGTCAGAAGGACTGTAGAGCACGGCCCAAAACACGCCTTCCCTGGATTTATGTCTCTTATGGAAATATATTCAGCATGCTGACAGTGTATAGGACGCCATTACTTTTATAGCTCAGTCATTTATTGGTCGACTTTTGTTTTATGAAGTGCAAGATGAATAATATATGAATCAACACACACAAACATAGTCAGCATTAGCTTCCCTTGCTGTGTAGACATTGTCTCCACGGCCCTCATCATCATCATCATGATCCTTGCCTTTGTTGTGTGCCTCCAGCTGGGAGAGGGAGTTGACAGCCACCTTACACAGAGAGCAGTAGAGCAGCTTCTTGGCCCTGTCCTCCTCCCCGGCCCCTGAGGCCCCCAGGGCCAAACCCAGGGCCGGGTCGTCCAGGGGGACCGGGACCGCCAGCTCCCCGGTCGCCGGGCAGGGGTCCGGGGACCCGGTCGGCAGGGGGGGTAAGGGGGGTGGTCCTGAAGACGGGAGGCGGGGCCACTCCATGTCGGGGGGAGCGGGTGCCGGAGGGGGGCTGGCAGGAGGAGGGGGGGGCTCAGTGGACATGGGGACGGGGTCATCTGAAAACACCAGAACCAGGAGGACGTTACCAGGGGGACAGGGGGACACTGGACCATCACACAGTTCCCCAGAACAGCGGAACCAAACTTGGTTTCTGCTTACCCCCCTTTGTTTCTCTGGCCCCAGAGTGTCTCTGTGGTCTCAGAGTGTCTCTGTGGTCTCAGAGTGTTACACTGGTCTCAGAGTGTCTCTGTGGTCTCAGAGTGTCTCTGTGGTCTCAGAGTGTCTCTGTGGTCTCAGAGTGTCTCTGTGGTCTCAGAGTGTTACACTGGTCTCAAAGTGTCTCTGTGGTCTCAGAGTGTCTCTCTGGTCTCAGAGTGTCTCTCTGGTCTCAGAGTGTTACACTGGTCTCAGAGTGTCTCTCTGGTCTCAGAGTGTCTCTCTGGTCTCAGAGTGTTACACTGGTCTCAGAGTGTCTCTCTGGTCTCAGAGTGTCTCTCTGGTCTCAGAGTGTCTCTCTGGTCTCAGAGTGTCTCTCTGGTCTCAGAGTGTCTCTGTGGTCTCAGAGTGTCTCTCTGGCCCCAGAGTGTAGCCTGCTACACTCTGCTGAGGCGTACCTCCACACAGCACTTTGACATTTCTGTCGGTCCATGAAGCATATGCCCGTGTGCATGTGTTCTCACCCTCCCTGCTGGGCTCAGGTTCTGGGCTGCAGGGGGACGGTCCCGGAGTCAAGGGTGAAGCCAGCAGGGGAGGCTGGCTTTTGTCTCCCTCCGGGGTGCGACTGCCCTTAGACGTCTCTATCCCTTTCACCCTGCGGGCGTGCCGGTTCCCCTTGTAGTGGGCCTCAGCCTGGCTCTGTGGGAGGAGAGCACAGACATCAGGAGGCTTTCACCACCTCAGCCTGCAGGATGCCCACAGCATGGCGGCCCTGAGCCGCTGATCTCAGACCTGGTTCTGTGCACTGTTAACGTTATGTCTGCTGTTGTGCATGCGTGTCCCTGTCCTGTCCTCTGGGGGGCGCTGTGGCAAGTTCAAGATTCAAGTTCCAAGAGTGATCAACACATGCTATATTTCATAATGTGATGATAGCATTATGCCTATTGGTAGTGTGTGTGTGTGCACAGCTTAAATGTAAAATGCAGATGGATTTGAGTGGAGGAGTAAATCAGAGAGGTGGCTTGGAGGACCAGCATGCTTCCTTAACCCCGGGCATTAGCTGCTGATGACAGTCACCCTTATAGCCCCGTGTCCTGATTGGCGATGACAGAGTCAGATATAGCCCCCACAGTGAAACCCAAGTGGTCAGAGGGTGAATGGCTGTGTTCTCTGAAGCGCGGCCATTAGAGCCCAGAGAGGTGGTAAACAAGACATGGAGGCTTACTTACTGGTATTATTATTATCAAACTGCTATCAGGCCCCAGGGGACCTCTGACCCCTCCTACTCCGTGACCTTGACCACATAAGGGGTTTACAGAGAATCAGTGAGGACCACCATGGGTTCCAGCAGGGGTGTGAATGGGAGGAGCATGAGGGGCTGTGTGGTGATAATGTGGAGAGAACGAACAGTTGATGCTGACTGATGTACTGAGTAGCTCATTGACGGCTGAGTGTGAAAATGGTCCCTCTCTTTCCCTCCCTCTCTGTCTCTCTCCCTCCCTCCCTTTTTCTCTCTCACTCTCTCTCCCCTCACCCTCGCTCTTTCACTCTCTGAGCTTTGATGTTTTATCTATGAAGCTCTGCAGCACATAGAACTAGTCTATCAGCCACCACACTCTGCTGCCTCCAGACAACAGGGGGGAGAAAGGGAGAGAGAGGGAGAGAGAGAGAGAGAGAGAGAGAGAGAGAGAGAGAGAGAGAGAGAGAGAGAGAGAGAGAGAGGGGGGGGGGAGAGAAAGGGAGAGAGAGGGAGAGAGAGAGACAGAGAGAGAGGGAGAGAGAGAGAGACAGAGAGAGACAGAGAGAGGGAGAGAAAGGGAGAGAGAGGGAGAGACAGAGACAGAGAGAGAGGGAGAGAGAGAGAGACAGAGAGAGACAGAGAGAGGGAGAGAAAGGGAGAGAGAGGGAGAGAGAGACAGAGAGAGAGGGAGAAAGACCCCGACTTTAGAGAAAAGCAGAGGGATGAAATATGATGAAGATTGGAAGCAAAAGGAACCACTTGCCAAGCAAACAGGGTGAATGAATGAATGAATGAATGAATGAATGAATGAATGAATGAATGAATGGATGGATCATGAATGAATGGATAGATGGATGGATGAATGGATGAATGGATGAATTAATTAATTAAATGAGCCTCATTGTGTGGCCTTTGCCTGCCAGCCAAGGACTAAAGGATAGGAGTTAAGGAGTCATGTGGAGGTGATGGAAATAAACAGCAGAGGGAGAGAATGAGAGGGAGAGAGGTGTCTATAGTGTTGTGATACTGCAGTGGTGAAGGTGGCTAATGCAGCATGCGCTGACGTCAGCCTTGCAGCAGAGCCTGAACATTGGCAGGCTAATCTGTCCTCTGTCCTCCTCTGTCCTCTCATATTATCACTGTGTGTGCGTGTGAGTGTGTCCCGGTGGGGAGGCTGCGAGTGACACTGTATAACACACCCTCCCTGACAGGACTCAGGACCCTGTGTGTCTCAGGTCTGCTGAGGCTCTATAACACCGCCAAGCAATGGATGAGCTCTTCAGTGGCTTTAGTGCCTGAACTGTGGCGATGTGCGAACAGCGTTTTCCCAGAGCAGACCCTGTAAGCAGAGTATTCTTTCATTATTAAAGAATGTCCACAGCGCTGGGAGCTGCTGTTCCT
>JAXIVH010000024.1:6055648-6058148 GCA_036785325.1 Urophycis tenuis | reverse complement strand
CCCCATGTTGGCAGGGTGAGGGCTCTCCAAGGGGAACTGAAGGAAGGGCTTCATGTCCAGGGCCGGGGTCCTCAGGAAGGCTGGGACCGCCCCTGCTCGGCTGACACCTCCTGGAAGAGAGAGAGAGAGAGATAAAAATAGAGAGTTAAGATGATGACTGCGTGGAATGCATGATGGATGAGAGGAGAGCTCCCCACTTGAGTTAATGAGGATAGAACTTTATCGACTGCTGCTATTTGAGGTTTTGTGGTGGAGCATGTTCGCTAAGTGATGAAGACGTGCTGATGTCCTCCTGAGTGCCACCCAAACTGCCCACGAGGCCCATTATGAGATGTTCCACACGCTGTCTGGAGTCAATCATTCTTCTTCTGCTCTCATCTCCAGAACTGCTCTCTGCATGTAAAACACCATCTCCTCACCCACACCCTCATGCACATCCCTGCTCCTCTAGCTCTCTCTCTCTCTCTCTTTGTCTCTCTCCCCTCTGTCTGTGTGTGTGTCTCTCTCTCTTCTGTATCTGTGTGTGTCTTTCTCTCTCTCTCCTCTGTGTGTGTGTGTGTGTCTCTCTTCTGTCTCTGAGTGTGTCTCTCCTCTGTCTCTCTGTCCTTCATCCTCTCCTGAGTCCCCGTTGACTCGTCTTCATCTCCTGTATGTTTGTTAAGGAGCTCCGGTCGCTTCACTGAAAACTGCATTTAAACACTCATATCAGGGAGATGGGGGAGGGAGGGAGAGAGAGGGAGGGGGGGATACAGAGAGGGAGAGAGAGAGAGCAAGGAGAGAGGGGGGAGAGAGAGCAAGAGAAAGAGAGAGGGACAGAATGAGAGAGATGGATGAGAGAGTGAGGGAGAGAGAGAGAGAGGGAGAAGGGGGGAGAGAGAGGGTGTGTGTGTGTGTGGGGGTGACAGCAGCAGCTATTTTGGTCCCAGCAGAGGAAAGTCCTCTCAGTAGTTGTGGGGGAGACGGTATTCAAAATAGATGAAGGGAAGAGTGTCTCCTCCCCCGGCCTCCCCAGCCACCGGGTGAGGCTGAGACGTTCTCCTCCTCCCTCCCCCCCACCCTGTGGGAGGGGGGGAGGAGGAGAACGTCTCAGCCTCCCCCCTCTCTCCTTGCTCTCTCTCTCTCCCTCTCTGTATCCCCCACCCTGTGGGAGGGGGGGAGGAGAAGGGGGGAATAACGTGGAACCGGAGTGCACGTGGAACCGGAGTGCACATATCGCATGGCCTCATGAGATGCCTCCAATCCTCAATTTCACAGCGTGGCCATAATCACCTGGGGACGGTGCCCAGGGATGAGGCTGAGCCCCCGGGTAACCCCACCCCGCGCTGCACACAGCATGCAGCTCACAGCATGCAGCTCACCGCACTGCCACACTCAACACACAGCCACCAGGACCCCCCGCTGCCAGGACCCTCAGGCAACACCTTGAAGAACACGTCGTGGCCGGGAGGGCATGTGACATTTATAACATCCGAAGCGTGACTATATCAACGGGACCTTTGACAACTTCATTCAGCGAATCTCAAATGGTTCCTGTTCATCTGCAGGCCAGAGCAGCGTCAACCACAAGTGTAACCACTCATCACGCGTCGCCACGCCCTGCCAGAAGACCAGCTGCTTCAATAGGAAGAAGAGCATGTTTTCATCCTCCTGAATCAGGGTGTGAAGGTGCACACATCTGGACACTCAAACGGGCGCTGCATTCCTTGGAGGATGCAGTCGATCAGTGGTCTTCTTCGCTCTGCATCAGGTGCCGACCTGCATGGCGGTGGGGGGCGGGGATGGGGGGCACGCCGCCCCCCCCGGCTTACTGGGTGATTTACAGGACAAACAGATCAGTGGTCTCAACACACCTCCACAGCAACGCAGGCAGGAGGCAACACATCGATCGGACACATTTTGAGGGACGCTAAACTGTTCAAGAGCTGCCAGACTCCATAAATCCACTTCCATCCAGGCCTGGCTGCTTCCATTCACTGGAACACACAGCCCCTCTCTCTCTCTCTCTCTCTCTCTCTCTCTCTCAGGCCTTATAGGCCTTTTTAATGCAAATGTTTGGGTGAAAGAAAGGATCAGTGCCATTGTAATATCTTATTGGATTGTACGGCAGGCAGAAGTAGTGACGAGATGAAGAGACAGAAAACAGAAGAGAATCTTAATGTGAACCATCCTCCCGACCTGTGTGTGTGTATGTGTGTGTATGTGTGTGCGTGTGTACGCGTGTGTGTGTGTGTGTGTATGTGTGTGTGTGTGTGTGTGTGTGTGTGTGTGTGCATACATGCTTATGTCCCTATGTGTGTAGGTGTCTGCATGTGTGCCCGTGCAAGCATGAAAGTGCAAAAGCAAAAGCAAACCCACATGCTGTGACTAAGGCTTCTCAAATTGGCAATTCATTAAGACAATCAAAGCTAATGATCACAGAGGTAACGCCAATGTCAGCCAGCCTGGAGCTACACCCTGCTGTCTAGCACCTACGCTCATGCTAAACCTGCAGGACGGGTGG
>JAXIVH010000024.1:6000648-6050648 GCA_036785325.1 Urophycis tenuis | reverse complement strand
GTACAGAGCATCTGTCTTCAACACACTCACCCTCTCTCTCTCTCTCTCTCTCTCTCTCTCTCTCTCTCTCTCTCAAACATACACACACACACACACACACACACACACACACACACACACACACACACACACTCACCCTCTCTCTCTCTCTCTCTCTCTCTCTCTCTCTCTCTCTCTCTCTCTCTCTCAAACACACACACACACACACACACACACACACACACACACACACACTCACCCTCTCTCTCTCTCTCTCTCGCTCACTCTCTCTCTCTCTTGCTCTCTCTCACACACTTATCCTCTCTCTCTCACACACACACACACACACACACTCACACTCTCTTGCACATGTGCACAAGCACCTACAGATCTACGCAAGCAGACACAAACACATGCACACACACACGTGCACACATACACACACATGCACAAACACACACACACACGCACTCACACAAACACGCAGACCAAACACACACACACACACACACACAGTATGTACTCTACATGAACATTGATGCATCCCACCGCCTCTCTCTGCTTTGTCAACATGAACACTTCCTTCACCCTCACGGTGGCTATTCTGGTCTGGAGACCCCCAGGGAGAGAAGCTGCCCCCAACACCTCATCTCTCCGTGTCATTGATATCATCTTTCAGTGTTTATTAAGCTGACTGATGTTGGATTCATAACTTGTGCAGTGAGCAGGGATTACTGGAACATCATGCTCATTAGAAGACCTTAGCACCTTGAGATTGCTTTTAACAATGAAAAGTGCTTTACAAATAAAATATATATATTATTATTATTATTATTATTACCTCTGAGCACCAAGAGCAGGCAAACAAAAGGCACACACACACACACACACACACACACACACACACACACACACACACACACACACACACACACACAGAAACACATCAAGGTTATTGTGGGAAACTAATGCTGTGGCTAAAAATAGATGTGAAAATACAGAAGCCAAGAGACTGTCAGTGGTTACTGTTGGATTCTGAAATCTAATCTCCTAATTGGATGATTTATGAAGAATAAATCTCTCTGATTGACACTATGTGTGTGTGTGTGTGTGTGTGTGTGTGTGTGTGTGTGTGTGTGCATGTGTGTGTGTGTGTGTGTGTGTGTGTTTTAGTGCATGTGTGTGTGTGTGTGTGTGTGTATGTGTGTGTGTGTGTGTGTGTGTGTGTGTGTGTGTGTGTGTGTGTGTGTGTGTGTGTGTTTTAGTACATGTGTGCGCTCGCGTGTATGTGGGGGTGTCACAGGGTTAGAGCAAGCATGCGTTCAGAAACAAGCTCCATGAACAGGAGATCTTGTTAGCTAAGGGTCTGTTTTCTACTCCGCTGCTGGGGGCCACACACAACTCAATGAACAAACGCAGTCAGACGGGATCGTTATCATTATTACTAATAATGTGAACCTCAACCCAACACACACAAGTGCTCCATTCATTTAGAAAGAATCATGAATCCACGACATGAAAAATCTGCCCCCTCTTCCAGCTGCGGCCGTGACGTGACGCACAACCCATGGAAGTTTGCGCTCTGAACAGAATCAGACGCATTTAGCAACCAAAAAGAGGTCCTTTCTCTCCACCAAAGAAAGGAACAACCTTCATCATGTCAGCATTTAAAAAAACAACAACAACCATTTCAAACCAAAACCCTACCTAAGAGCATCATGAAGGCTGCCGCGGCGTCAATGGTTCTGCGCTCCAAGTTATTTCCTCTCTCCGTCCGCGCTGATGATTATCTCCAAGTATCCTCTCTCCTTCTCCGGGGGGAGGGGGGCTTCCAGAACTCGGAACAAATGTCACCACATTGCAGTGTGGACTCCTCTGTCCCCGTGTCCCTCCTCTGTCCCCGTGTCCCTCCTCTGTCCCCGTGTCCCTCCTCTGTCCCCGTGTCCCTCCTCTGTCCCCGTGTCCCTCCTCTGTCCCCGTGTCCCTCCTCTCGTCGTCCTCTGATCTCACCCACGCAGGAAGCCGCAGGAGGGTCTCCCTACCAGCGGCTGCAGAGCGTGTGTCCGCGCAGCACCGCAACCAGGTGTCTTCAACAGGGGAAGCGCTGCCCTCCACCAGGTGCACGTCACGCTGTCGGTGCTGTCAGCGCTATCCCGCTGTCACGCTCTGCTGCAGCCTGTTTGTATTCAAGGTTAGAACGCGTCCAGTCAGCCGTCGGCGCGGAAAACTGGAGACGCAGAAGCTTCCCACACCTCTGCAAGAGCTCACAGATCGCACACTACCTGCTAACTACTGCTCTCTCTCTCTCTCTCTCTCTCTCTCTCTCTCTCTCTCTCTCTCTCTCTCTCTCTCTCTCTCTCTCTCTCTCTCTCTCTCTCCTCTCTCTCTCTCTCTCTCTCTCTCTCTCTCTCTAGTGCTCTCTCTCTCTCTCTCTCTCTCTCTCTCTCTCTCTCTCTCTCTCTCTCTCTCTCTCTCTCTCTATGTCACTCTCTCCCAGTTTTTTGGGGTTGGCTATATCCTAAAGGCACCTTACATTCCTGTGCCCTGATTGGTGGGAGTTTCGGCCAATAGGATCGCGGCTGTGCTGAGCATTTCCCAGAGTGTGGAATCGGGACGCAGACATTAGCCAGATTGATGATATTTCTGTCGGTTTCTCCGTCTCCCCTCCTGCCTGCTGTAGGATGTTTGTCTTTGTTTGCTCTGACCCTCTCTCAGCCTCTCCTGTTTCTTTCCTGCCATACAGGAACAAATATTGAGCCGGAGCTGTGTTCATGATCCTGCTCTGTGTTGATCTGCTTGTGTCCTTCACAAGGGCACAGCCGCCTCACACGCCTCCTCAGCACCCCCCTCCCTTTGTGTGTGTGGGGGGGTGGGGTCTCCTTCACTGGCTCCCATACAGGCGGGTATATTAGGAAAGCGCTGAGCGTGGGGTCAGCAGGGGACTGTACAGAACACAGCTGCACTGAGTGTAAAGGTGCTGGGATGTGCAGTGGCAATGGCTTTTCAGGGAAACACAAGCTGGTCCCAAACACTCATGTGGACACGGGAAGCAGGAGGAGGAGAGAGGAGGAGAGAGGGAGAAGAGAGGAGAGAAGAGAGGAGGAAGAGGAGAGGAGAGACGAGAGGAGAGGAGGAGAGAGAGAGGAGAGAGGAGAGAGGAGAGGAGGAGAGAAGAGAGGAGAGGAGAGAGAGGAGAGGGGGAGTGGCGAGAAGGATTGTGGAGGCTGACAGCTGTGACAGCCAGATGTGAAGGAGAAGCACTGAGATGTCCTCATGACACCCATCTGACAATCTTTTAGTTAAACACAAGCTTCTGGGAACACAGAGCGCTCCCCTGAGGGCCAATAACTGATTGTCTCTCAGGGTAATTGATAGTCACTATGCTATGAATGTGTGTGTGTGTGTGTGTGTGTGTGTGTGTGTGTGTGTGTGTGTGTGTGTGTGTGTGTGTGTGTGTGTGCGTGTGTGTGCGTGTGTGTGCGTGTGTGTGCGTGTGTGTGTGTGTGTGTGTGTGTGTGTGTGTCTTCATGTAATATCAGGTATCCTCATTAGTAGCACTGAGCTGAATAATGCAGGCAGTTCTATTGTTGTGGCCAATAGGCCAGGTGCTAATGGAGCTGTCCTGGACAGAAGGAGAGCTGCAGCATGGCTTTAATGGATGTCACTAAGCACACTGACACTAGACCCCCAGGCTCCAGTGTCCCACTCAAACCTGTGAGTGTGAGTGTGTGCGTGTGCATGTGTGTGCGTGTTTGTGTGTGTGTGTGTACATAGTTGTGTGTGTGTCGTGTGCTAGGTTGCGTACAGAAGTGTGTGACGTGTGTGTCATCTCTACCACGCGCTCCGCGATCATCTCCACAGGCAGTCTCTGTGTTGACAGGCTTGTTAAACTGCACATTTAGCCCTGATGGTTAACAGTGGGTCCTTGGAAGCCCTGGCCCATGTTTAACAAAGACGTGATGGCTGAGCAGCAGGAGCCCTGGTCTCACGGGGAACGGACCTGACCAATGAGAAACGCACAACTTCATTTCACCACGGCCAGACTCACCGGCCTCCCTGGCTGCTCACGCATTACAGCCAATCACAGGCCTCCCTGGCTGCTCACGCATTACAGCCAATCACAGGCCTCCTCAGCGCTAAACGCCACATTTGAGTGGCAGAGTGACGCAGGTAGCTGGGTAGGCAGGTAGACAGGCAGGTAGGGCATCCAATCATTTCATTTGAGTCCAATGGAACGAGTGGACAGGCTTTTTGCTGGCCTGTGAGAACAACAGATGCTGCATTGTTTAGTTTGATTATATTGATTTCTTTCAGGATGTAAGGAGAAAATTACAACGACCAAAAAATCTAAAATAAATATTGCCTTCCCTAGCGTTAACTATTCATTATATTACATTATATACACTCAATCATTCATGTATTTCATGACAATTTTATAATATTATATCATATCATGTTGTATGTATTTTAATATTCTGTAATTAATTTAATGAGTGAATGCCTTCTTCATTCCTTCATGAGCGTGTGGTTCTGGTACTGGTTGGGCTGGAGGTCCCTGACTGCTGGCCAACTGTTTGGTTGTAAATCTCTGGGATGGAATGTGACAGCAGCCTGGTGGGGGCACATGGAGCGAGGTGCACATGGAGCGAGGTGCACATGGAGCGAGGTGCACATGGAGCGAGGTGCACATGAGGTGCACATGGAGCGAGGTGCACATGAGGTGCACATGGAGCGAGGTGCACATGAGGTGCACACGGAGCGAGGTGCACATGGAGCGAGGTGCACATGGAGCGAGGTGCACATGAGGTGCACATGAGGTGCACATGGAGCGAGGTGCACATGAGGTGCACATGAGGTGCACATGGAGCGAGGTGCACATGGAGCGAGGTGCACATGAGGTGCACATGGAGCGAGGTGCACACGGAGCGAGGTGCACATGAGGTGCACATGGAGCGAGGTGCACATGGAGCGAGGTGCACATGAGGTGCACACGGAGCGAGGTGCACATGGAGCGAGGTGCACATGGAGCGAGGTGCACATGAGGTGCACATGAGGTGCACATGGAGCGAGGTGCACACGGAGCGAGGTGCACGCAGCCCCGCGTGCAGGGAGAGGTCCAGATCGGTGGCATGGCAGAGCTAGTGTCGTTAAGAAATACACCAAACATGTCCATCACTGTGGGTCAGACTGGTGTCCCCCTGGAGGACAGGACTGTCTGGAGGGGTCTCCTTTGTGTCCCTGGAGGACAGGACTGTCTGGAGGGGTCTCCTTTGTGTCCCTGGAGGACAGGACTGTCTGAAGGGGTCTCCTTTGTGTCCCTGGAGGACAGGACTGTCTGAAGGGGTCTCCTTTGTGTCCCTGGAGGACAGGACTGTCTGGAGGGGTCTCCTTTGTGTCCCCCTGGAGGACAGGACTGTCTGGAGGGGTCTCCTTTGTGTCCCCCTGGAGGACAGGACTGTCTGAAGGGGTCTCCTCTGTGTCCCCCTGGAGGACAGGACTGTCTGAGGGGGTCTCCTCTGTGTCCCCCTGGAGGACAGGACTGTCTGGAGGGGTCTCCTCTGTGTCCCCCTGGAGGACAGGACTGTCTGGAGGGGTCCTGCTACCACAGCAAACTTACTTGGCGTTCTCCTTTGCTTTGCAAACATTTGAACATATTTAGCAAAATATGCTTAATATGGTTTGTATTTTACACACATCAAATGTTTTGGTACATGTTATGTTCATATGTTTATATATGTCATGTATGTTTATATATGTTTATATATGTCAGCCAATGCTTTGGGAAAAGCTCTGAGCCGCAGGCAGCCGACTGCCAGGACTCAAACAGCAGACACAACATGGTCAAATGATTCTCTCTCTGTGCTATGAAACAAATCACAAGTCCCATAGGCACCTCTTCTTCCGGGGCCCACCTTTGTTCTATCTCCATTGTCTCCCCAGCTACTATTCAAATCATCTACATGAGGAGAAGGCTAGTGGGGTCAAAGGTCAAACACAATCCAATACAATTTTTTTTTTTTACCCCTCGTCTCTCTGTTGTCTGAACGTTCTTACCTGAGCCCCACATCCAAGGTCTCAGCACCAGCCCGGGGGTCCGCAGGTCAACCGGCCCACCAGCACGCTCCCACAGAAACTACAATGGTGTAGTCCTCCTCTGCAATGTGTTTGCTGCGGTGGATAAGGTCCTCAACGATCACATGACCATGGCGAGGTTCTGGACGGCGTGGCGATATGGAGAGCTGAGCCACAGCAGTCAGCTGGGCAGGAGACAAGGTAGACAGGAGCTGCTGTCCCAACGCTTAGTTCATACAGTAGCACTCTGTCTGTCTGTCTGTCTGTCTGTCTGTCTGTCTGTCTGTCTGTCTCTCTGTCTACCTGCCTGCTTGCCTGTCTGTTCGTCCGTCCTCTTGTTTGTCTGTCTGCCTGTCTTTCTGCCAGGCTGTCTGTCTCTCTGTCTGTCTGTCTTGTGTCCAGCCTCTTCTTTGTGGTCGTTTCCTGGCAGCTCGTCTCAGTCTCCTGTAAAGACAAGAAGGTAACAAGTGCATGAGATTCCAGAGGCTAATTCTGCTCCTCAAACAGGGAACCTGATATGTCAGGACAACTGCAGAGGGTGGGGTGGTGGGGTGTGTGTGTGTGTGTGTGTGTGTGTGTGTGTGTGTGTGAGGGGGAGGGGTGTGTGTGTGTGTGTGTGTGTGTGTGTGTGTGTGTGTGTGTGTGTGTGTGTGTGTGTGTGGGGGGGGGGGTGTAAGCAAGAGAATGGAATGGAGGGCTGGGTGAGTAATATCAGATCAGACAAAACCAAACCAAATTGATGAGAGCGTTTTGAGGGTGTGTTGTCGACATGTCGATGCCCTGGATGTGGCTGGTTATTTACGTTTGTGTGTGTGTGTGTGTGTGTGTGTGTGTAACTAGTTATTATTGTCAACATAGTCACCAAACAGAAAGCTGAAAGCCTCCAGCAACAGCAGCAGATTATGATGTTCCCTCATAAAGCCGATCTCAGGCAGATCAGCTCAGACACGTCGTTGTTGCAGCTAAAACTGTTTTAATTTTAAGAAAATACATCTTTACTTCATTTGCCAAACCCAATGAAGAATGCTTAGTAATAATAATAATAATAATAATAATAATAATAATAATAATAATAATAATAATAATAATAATAATAATAATAATAATAATAATGATAACCTGAATGCATTTCTGTTGTGTTTCTGGGTGACCCAAACGGGCCAGGCCGTTTTCAACCCACAGAGCTAAAGCCAGTCATCCACTGCCCTGCTCCCTGTCGCTGGTTGTAGGGCTACATTTAGATCCGGTGACATAAAAAGTGCATGTGAGTGTCTTTTCATGGAGCCAGGAGTCCACAGAGCGACGACGAAGGGGGAGAGACCAGCGAGGTGAGACTGACGCGTGGCACGGTGTCGCCTGAATGTCAAGCTCACTCTGACACTCACATGTCCACAGTGTCTTCCACTTCCCCCCGGTCTACTTTCAGCTCTGCTTTGTCCACATTTGGTGGGGATTGGAATATGAACTCTGTACAAACTGTTCAGGTCTAGAAGGGTTTGAGGTGACGAGGCGTAGGACTCTATTGATATCCTGCAGGGTGTGGGGAGGCTGCGTGTTTGTGGTGCGTTCAAAAGGAGCAGTAGGAGCACATTATAACACACATGCGTTTCTGGCAGGCTGCCCTGTGAGGGAGCTAACAGGACAGTTGGAAGGACAGCAAACTGAGCAGTAAGCACATTCGACCATCTGAGAGCATTGGGGTAGAATTACAGGGACACACACCACTATACACACACCTTGTGCGGTGATTCTCTCTCCCCCCTCTTTCTCTCCCTCTCTTTCTCCTCTCTCGCTCGCTCTCTCTCCCTCTCTGTCTCCTCTCTCTCTCCCCCCCTCTCGCTCTCTCTTTCTCTCTCTGTTTCTGTCTGTCTCTCTCTTCTCTCTCTCTGTTTCTGTCTTTCTCTCTCTCTCTCCCTCTCTCTCTCTCTCTCTCTCTCGTAATAGCAACTTACAATAACAACTCCCTCGTAATATTTTTACAAGACTGACAGTAAAGTATGGCCTAAGGCAGGACAGGTTGCTCTCTAGCTCTCTAGAATCTCTATATATGTCCTACTTAACAACGTGTTCTGTTAACAACAGTTCAGACCACATCTCCTGCAGATTGCAAGGATGCCATCGGAGTAGTGATTCGAGGTGTGTTGATGTATTTGTGTTCCAATGTAGAGTCATGTCATGTAACCTCCCCATAGCATAGTGTGCAATGGGCCACCCGTGTTAGTGCAACACTGAGCCGCTGTAGCTGTACAATATAAAGAAAGAAAACCATTAGTGAGATGAAATGACGTCATGAGCTCAGGCGTCACCCAGCCGCCACCGCGGTGACGTTTCAGGAAGCAAGAAGTGAACACATGCTGTGTCTGCACAACCTCACGGTAGGGTTTAGATCGTTCTCCATATTTGGGAATTTAATTGATTAAAATGAATGGTTACATTTATTAAATGTAGAAAACAACACAAAATGACAGGACGTCTGGCTGTCGGTGTCCTGTTCCTCTAGCGGCGCTACGTGCGTTCAGCCTGAAGCGGCAGAGATCCATCACGCCACCAGGTGGCAGCACATTCAAGCTGCTGTGTTTATGTCAGCTCACTGCGTGAATTCAATGCTATTTTACATATTGTCAGTCGGTCTTCTACAGAGTTGGCGGAATATTATTAAATGACATCTTGTCGTTATTATTACAGTTATTCATTTGAAGTTAGTCTGCCGTGCTGGGAACACTTGTTTCCTAGGCAGCAGTATTTCCTCCGTGCGCTGTGGGCTGGGTGTTTTCGGTGTTTTCCCACTGATCTGGGAGATGTTGTGTAGGCTGTTTAGCATGTTAAGGAGTTACTGCCTCAACTACCCTCTTCTGTCAGGATTACTGCGTTAATGCAGGGATGCAGAAACTGATCTCAGCTGCATAATACTGTCTCATCCCAAATAGCAATCATGCAACATGCGTGTTTGTGTGCAGAGCCAGACACACACAGTCTTGTGAGGAGGTTTCAGTGTTTGCTATGTGTTACTGGAGGGTGGAGGATGATAGCTCCTTTTACAAAACCAAAATCATAATTATGATCTAAATTAAACTTACACCTTAATACAAATATCACTTTTAGGAATACACACACACTCACGTGCATACACACACACATTCACGTGCATACACACACACACTCACGTGCATACACACACACACACACACACACAGACCGGCTTATGCTAATCCTTGTCAAAACAGAGAACAAAGCAATATATTTCTCTGGGACCACATGAAGGGAGGCTGTGCATCAGTCCTCATGTTTATCAGGATTATGTGTTAATCCATAACCTCCAGCATTACCTAACACACATCAGACCTCTGTGGCCGCCATGGAGCACTCAACATGGGGATCGCTTGGCCATCGAGGTCAAAGTGCGAGGGTCCGCCGTGAACCCACCAGGACTACGGGGACCTTTGACCCCGCGGACCTCTTTGTGGGTGGTCTTCACTCGCACCGGTCTGGTGGGCAAACGGAATCAGGCTGCACTTGTACATTGTAAACGTAGTAAAGTTCTCCGGTTCTGTGTGCTGCCTGATAACATTAACATGAACAACAAAGCGTTGTTGTAGAAGAGTTGTTGGTGCTCTACTCCTGTATCCTGCTCCTAACCTGCTCCTTCTGCATTTCACCCCCACTCGGACCAGCCACAGGGGTCAAGAGGTCACAGCAAAACAACCCCCATTGCTACCCCATAGCAACCACCATTAATCCAACCACCATTTAGAGTAGGCACGTGTGTGTGTGTGTGTGTGTGTGTGTGTTTGGTGTGTGTGTGAGTACATGTGTGTGTGTGTTTATGCAGTGTACTGGGTGGTGTACTATATATTTGATGTGATATTGGCTGGCATCAGGAGAACATTGGGCGCTGCAGGTTTCCAGAACATGAGGGTCGGTATGCAGCCAGCACACTGTGTGTACTCTGTGCTGCTGAGTGCTGTTAGCATTGACCCCAGCTGAAAGGAACAGGATTACCTCATCCCAATATATGGAGGAATAAAGTCTCTGAGCCTTGCTGGCCATGAAGCCATGTTAATCACAAACCTTCATCCTGCCTGTGCCCTCCCACTCTCTCATTAAGACCCCCAGCGGATTAGCGGAGCTAAAACCACCAGGCCAGGGGAGCGGGAGATGGGCTGCTCCAGTGGAGCGGAAGATGGGCTGCTCCAGGGGAGCGGGAGATGGGCTGCTCCAGGGGAGCGGAAGATGGGCTGCTCCAGGGGAGCGGGAGATGGGCTGCTCCAGGGGAGCGGGAGATGGACTGCTCCAGTGGGCTGGAGATGGGCTGCTCCAGGGGAGCGGGAGATGGGCTGCTCCAGTGCGCTGGAGATGGGCTGCTCCAGGGGAGCGGGAGATGGGCTGCTCCAGTGGGCTGGAGATGGGCTGCTCCAGGGGAGCGGGAGATGGGCTGCTCCAGGGGAGCGGGAGATGGACTGCTCCAGTGGGCTGGAGGCTCCTCTGAGGTGAGCGGAGCCACAGACCCTGAGGCTGGAGCCCGGCGCTGTGGTCCAGACCGGCCCGCCCGGGACCAGGTCCACCAGGGGCCTTCAGCACAGGGCCTCACGTAGAACCATGGGGAAGGTCAACAGAGGTCAAACACACCCACTGACACCACCCACCAAACTAGATTTAAAGTGATGAAGTTGTTTATTTCAAATTATTTTGAGAATAAATTAAACACAGAGAACATAGAAGGGTACAGCCAATGACAATGTGTGTTCAAATTGTTTGCAACTCTTGATTTGTATGAAATAATAAATCCAGTTTCACCTGAGAACCAGTTTTCTCAAGATAGTTTTGGTATTCCCTTGAGAAGTCCACTCTGATGAAACTTCCGCTAAATTGTGTTGCTAAAACTTCTACATCAGCATATTTTAAGTGCAAAACATGAAGAAACAACAACATATATTATATACTATCAGTATATGTCAGGCCACATGGAGAAAAGGGCAGGACACACACATATATATATACACACCTAAACCAGCTCACACACACTCACACAGAAACCATCAGAACCCTCATCATTATTATATCAGGACAGAAATCAGCTGTTCTTCTGAGCGCCTGCCCTCACCAACGCTGAATCACAATGCAAGTCATGCAAACTGGAAGATATTCCTCTGCCCAAAGTCTGAGGTGATGATGGCCAACATCTTCAATGGGAACCAAAAGAGGACATGAATGATTTGGTCATTGAATGACAAAACGACCTGTAGTCCCTGTGTAACTCTTGAGAGGGTTCCCTGCTGTGACTGGTAGAAGCTGTGGTCCCGTGAGCAGCCCCATGCTCCTAGTGTCTGTAGATCATCTGGGAGGGAGTCCCGTGCTCCTAGTGTCTGTAGATCATCTGTGAGGGAGCCTCGTGCTCCTAGTGTCTGTAGATCATCTGTGAGGGAGTCCCGTGCTCCTAGTGTCTGTAGATCATCTGTGAGGGTGCTCCTAGTGTCTGTAGATCATCTGTGAGGGAGCCTCGTGCTCCTAGTGTCTGTAGATCATCTGTGAGGGAGTCCCGTGCTCCTAGTGTCTGTAGATCATCTGTGAGGGTGCTCCTAGTGTCTGTAGATCATCTGTGAGGGAGTCCCGTGCTCCTAGTGTCTGTAGATCATCTGTGAGGGAGTCCCGTGCTCCTAGTGTCTGTAGATCATCTGTGAGGGAGTCCCGTGCTCCTAGTGTCTGTAGATCATCTGTGAGGGAGTCCCGTGCTCCTAGTGTCTGTAGATCATCTGTGAGGGAGTCCCGTGCTCCTAGTGTCTGTAGATCATCTGTGAGGGAGTCCCGTGCTCCTAGTGTCTGTAGATCATCTGTGAGGGAGTCCCGTGCTCCTAGTGTCTGTAGATCATCTGCGAGGGAGTCCCGTGCTCCTAGTGTCTGTAGATCATCTGCGAGGGAGTCCCGTGCGCGGGCCGGTAGGCGTCGTAGGCGGCGTCCGGACCCCCCTCGTAGCCGGCCGGGTGGTAGAGCAGCTGGCCGCAGCCGGCCGTGCGCTCCAGGAGGGCGGGGGAGAAGTGCTGGGAGGAGGCGCAGAGCGGGGAGCCCTCCTGCTGGGCCACCAGGTTGCTGCAGATGCTGAGGGGCGGCGTGGGCGGCCCGTCGTACGGGGGGCTTCCCAGACCGCTGTACTCGCTCTGGGGCCGCTGCTCGGCCGCCGGCCCCTTCTGGGCCCGCAGGTGCAGCAGGTGGGCCGAGTCCAGGCTGCCGTACGGGGGGCTCGGCAGGCCCGGGGAGGAGTAGCCCACCCCGACGCCCGGCGCCAGAGGGCCCCTGGGGCCCCCGGGCCGCTCCCGGTTCTGGTCTGCGGCGCCGGGGCCGGGCTGCAGGCAGCCGGCCACCAGGTTGCTGGTGGGCTGTGACAGGCCTCTGCAGAGCGTCTCCAGGAAGGCCCTGCTCTCCACGGAGCGCCCGCCCTCCAGGGCCTCCGACAGGGCGCAGATGTAGTTGCGCGCCAGCCGCAGCGTCTCGATCTTGGACAGCTTCTGCGTCTTGGAGTGGCAGGGCATGATGCTGCGCAGGCTCTCCAGCGCGTCGTTCAGGCCGTGCATGCGGGAGCGCTCGCGGGCGTTGGCCTTCACACGCCGCGCGCGGAAGCGCTCCTGCCGGCCTTTTGTCACGCGCTTCCTCTTGGGCCCACGCCGCCTGGGGCCATTGTTGTTGTCGTCCGGACCGTCCTCTTCGTCGTCCTCGTCCTCCTCGTCCTCCATGTCCTCGCTCCCCGGCAGGCCGCGCGGCTCCACCCCTGGGGGCCGGCGCCCGGCCGGGGGCAGGGGGTCCTCCTGGGCCTCGGGGGAGCTCACGTCCCCATCCATCCACTGCAGGGGGCTGACGTCCTCGCCCCGAGATGCCATGTCGCCCCTGTGGAGAGGAGGCACGGTCAGGTGTGGAGTCACTGAGGAGTCACTGAGGAGTCACTGAGGAGTCACTGAGGAGTCACTGAGGTCTGCAGCAGTCTGGCTCAGTGATTAGTGGATGCTAACTGCTGCCTGACTTGTGAGGCCCCACGGTTGTCATGCTGGGACCTAAATCCACAGCCAGGAAAGCGGGTCTTGGTAAGTCACCTATATTTAGCGGTCTTATCTCCTGGCCGGGAGCTCTGAGTGTTCGAGGGGATCTGGGGTCACACCCTGAGGAGAGGCTTGACCGTGATCACCGCCGTTTGAAAATCATGTTTCAAAAATATTATAAATCATTAAGATAACATTTTTATGAAACTGCAGGCTATATAGGCCAACACAGTCTATTGTTTTCTTCTGATTTCAGCACTGGTCAGCTCCTACTCTTTAAGCGGGAGGGTCGACTGTAAACCAAGGACCCTCGTCAGAAAGTCTTTGCAGGTCGTTAGATTGTAAACATGGCATCACGCTCCCGTGTGTCTGTCTTTGTGCCGTTCGTCCAGAAACGGGTTACAATAATCCGAGGGAAGTTCAAAACTCGTAATTCCACGACAAGATAAAGTCAGTGACATGATGCTACTTCAATCTGGGCCACGGCGGGATTTGCGCCGTGGATGAGGCGGTCGCAGGATTAGCCTGAGGCCCCAGATCAGTGGGAAAAGTCCCCTGAATTAGAACACGCCTCGAATCGCGAAATTACAAAATACTCTATTGTCTATTGTAGGCCTATTGAATATTTGAGTAGGCCGATGTATCGTTTATTTTATTTTATTGACTAAATATTCCATTAGCCGAACTGGTAGTTCTTGGGCGCCCGTTCAGTTGTTGAATGTAAAGTTTGACGCATCAGCCTCATCAATTCAAGAATAAAGTAACACGAGTCATTATTTTAGTGAGAGAAAAAAAACTTTTTTTTCTTTGACTCTTGGACTTTTTTTCCATTCCAAAAAGGTCCGATTTGTCTCAGTATGTATCGCAGTGAAAAGCTCTGGTCGCCGCTCCTAACGTGACATCAAGCCGTAACAGGTCGTACGTACCTGGAGGACGTCCCGACCGTCTGGACCACTTGGGCTTCGAGAGAGGATTCTTAGATCAACGGGGTCTAATAATAATGCTGACTTTTGTGTCCATCCAACTCTGAAATAAACTTCTATTAGACTTGAGCTGTTATCTTGTCCTCTCGTCGAGCGCTCAGTCTCCCGATCAGCATCCCGCGGCCCGACGGGGGGTCCGTTTTAACGTGGGGCTGACCTGACTCCGCCCCCTACTTAAGTGTCGCTCTTGCGCGTGGCCAACCCGTGGCAACATCCTTCTGTGTGTGTATGTGTGTGTGTGTGTGTGTGTGGATGGGGGGTCGGGCGGGGGTCGGGTGTGTGTGTGTGTGTGTGTGTGTGTGTGTGTGTGTGTGTGTGTGTGTGTGTGTGTGTGGATGGGGGGTCGGGTGTGTGTGTGTGTTTGTGTTTGTGTGTGTGTGTGTGTGTGTGTGTGTGTGTGTGTGTGTGTGTGTGTGTGTGTGTGTGTGCGGGGGGGTCCTTTGTTGCCCTACAGAGCTCCACTATGTTCCTGTGCTGGCAGTAATCGGCGGACGGTCCAGCCTGGTGAGTCTAACCTCATGTGACAGCCTCAAGTTGCTCCCAGCAGGTGCGCCGTCCCGCTCCACGCTGCGCCCCGCGGAGGTCAGGCCGGATTAACGCAGGAGTCTGTGCGGCCGGCCGGGTTTACGACGTGGCGCTGTCGGAGCAGGACCCGTAGTTTGGTTGTTGTTTTGTATGAAAATCTAAGACAGGGAAGTAAGGGGAAAAAAACGTTTTCAAACGTAAAGTAAAATCCCAATTTAACCTCCTAAATCCTGACGCCCACATGGACACCTCATGTTGGGTCTGAAAACCTGAGGTCGCGTGTCCCCATGTGGATAGTCATGTTTAGAATTTCATATTTTTTCTCAAAAACTACATGCCATGATGCTTAGTTTCCTACGTATCGGGTCCCAATAAGCCAAAATAACAAAGATAAATTAAAAATGCATACCCAGCAAAAATAGCATATATATATATATAAAAAAATATATATATGCAGCGCAGAGTTCCCTTTTTTATTGCAGTGTGTTATAATTTATTGTAACTTTTTAGTAACGTTTTAAACGCATTTTGGCGCAAATCGGTGTGAAGCGGTAGTACTTCGAGGGTCGGGCTGGCTGGACCTATTTCACGGATTGGACCGAAGAGTGCATTTTCACGAGACAAGACTCAAGTCTTGTCACGAGACAAGTCTCTCTCATTCTGACCCTTACTGTGCAGTAGAATGTCATTACAATTATTAGCAACAATTTAAACATACGTCTAATGAGAAGCCTCCCATTTCATTAGACGTTTTTTCACCCGTAATTTGCTTTGGATGGAAGTCCTGATGCACGGAACCTGACCTCCTTATCAATATAGTTGTGAAGCATTCTAATCTATTATATATGTTTCCAAAGAATATTTTCTTATATAATAATAATAATAATAATAATAATAATAATAATAATAATAATAATAATAATAATAGTTTTTCTTTTTATCACCATCATCATTTCTATATACATTATAAATATCTCGGAATCATTTGACACCTTCTGTGTCCCTATGTAACTATTAGAAAGCATAAAAGTGAATCCTCAAATCATCTTTGAATATTGAGTCCTGTTCGACAGAACGACTCCTTTATTGAAAAGGCTTTTCTAAAACTGCCCACTGTCTTATTCCTATCTAATGTATCCTACAAAGTCATCTATCCCATGTCCCTGCTGAACAGAACCATGTGTATACTGAACTGAACCATATGCTGAACAGAACCACGTGTTCCTACTGAACAGAACCCTGTGCTCCTGTAGTGCTCAGGGTCTCTGACCTGGAGCAGCGGCTCCGTGCTCCTGTTCAATCCCCAGCCCGGTCCTGGCTCCTCCCATCGGACCCCCGACCTTCCTATTCCACACCTGCAGCCCGGGGAGGGAACAGCCCGCATGCGGACCCCTGGAGACCCCCCTAGTGAGGGAACACTGTGGCCTCCTGCTCCACACGCTCCCTTGTCGCTGTACCTTTAGGCTACGCTTAGAAAAACGCTGTTCTGCACAGCGATCGGGCCGCCAGCAGCCAATACCTGGCCCGGTTCTAACAGAGCCCAGAAGAGAGGAACCAGAACCATGCGGTTTGTATGTTTATTGCTCTGTTTAGTGAATAAAAGTTTAATCTCGGGGAACGTCTGGGCAACTTCAAAATGTAACTCAACCAAAGCAAACAAGCAGAGCAGGAAAAAGCGAGAGCACAGTGACGGTTGTTGCTTTGGGTCTGTGGAGTCTCTGAGCTCAGGCCTCCACAGCCCAGCAGCCCCCGGGGCTCCAGGCCGTCCGCCCTCACCTGAACACACTGGGACCCCCAAGGACTCCCCTCACCTTGCAGGAGCAGGGTGAGGGGAGTGCCGGGAGAGAAGCAGCAGATGAACTCCACTCTAGTGCACACAGTGACCTCCTGGTCAGTCCCCAGCGAGGGATCCTCCATCTGTTGGAGGACACGTCCTCAGAGAGGGAGGCAGGACTTTTACACAAGGAGTGTGAGTGTGTGTGTGTGTGTTTGTGTGCATGTATGCGATTCTGCGTGTGTATTATGTGTCTGCGTCTATGTCTGTGTATGTTTTGGTGTGTGTGTGTGTATGTGTGTGTGTGTGTGTGTGTGTGTGTGTGTGTGTGTGTGTGTGTGTATGTGTGTGTGTGTGTGTGTGTGTGTGTGTGTGTGTGTGTGTGTGTGTCAGTGCATGTGCAGTTTGAAATGCTACGTTGGCTTTAACCTCTCGGTGACTGGGTCCATGTGAGTTGAGGTGTACTGTATGGGG
Organism: Urophycis tenuis; assembly: GCA_036785325.1. NCBI lineage: Eukaryota > Metazoa > Chordata > Actinopteri > Gadiformes > Phycidae > Urophycis > Urophycis tenuis. The sequence goes on along the minus strand of JAXIVH010000024.1, from coordinate 6,033,816 downwards.
ATGCTGTATGTTGAAATGACTCAATATCAAAATCATTTCTTTAAATGGGTTCTCATTGCAGTGAGACTGAAGGTGAGACTGGACAAAACACACACACACACACACACACAACAGGCATGCACACACAGACACACACACACACACGCAGACACACGCACACGCACACGCACACACACGCACACACATACACACACAGACGCACACGCATACACACACACAGACACACACACACACCCAAGCAATTCCATTTGTCACATTTGCAGCAGGAAGTCTTCCTCTGCGTGTCGTCCACCCTGTCATCAGCGCCGCGTGGCCCGAGGCCCACAGAGTTCACCACGCGGAGAATGAACGTTGCTGCATGTTTCATGGCCCCCCGTCAACTTTAAGTTGTGCTCCTGAGCCTTAACCCTGCAGCCCCCCAACCCCGCAGCCCCCCAACCCCTGGGGAGCGAGGGCCAGTTGACCACGCGTCCCGGGCTCCCCGCCCCATTGTGAGGGGTCCCGCCGTGAAGCCAAAGAGACACCCCTTGTGCCTCTGTGCTAACCCCCCCACCTAAACCCCGGCCCCCTGCTGCGCGCTGATTGGCTGAGCCTCGGGGCGCCCCTGGGCCGCGGCCCCATTGTCTGGGAAGCAGCTTTGTCTCTGCGTGCAGCTGGGCCGGCCGCGCGGCCATTAGCCGCTAGGCGCTAACGGGGGCGCGGGGTAATATCATTACTAAACACAAGTCAGGTGGCTCTACGCCGCGGCCAAAAGCAGCCATTTGGGGGGGGGGCAGCTATAACTCGATTATGAAGTTGTGTGAGCGACAAAAGAAACAATTGAATAGTTTTTTTTATTATTTGGCCCAATGGGATTTAATCGAATTCCATTTGGTTGTGAAAACGGAGAGAGGCTCTCCTCTCCAGTCGGGGTCACAGCTTAGAAGATGTAAAATGCTGGGACTGCAGTGGAGACGTTGGGCTCAGTGTGAGGCCCGGCCCACGTCGGCCCAGCGGGCCCAGGACGCTCATGAAGACAGCTCCTCTGTTCCTGCTGCGCATGAATGCACGCGGGCTGGCGGACAATAGGATCTGTTGCAGATTCATCTCCTGTAATACTTTCTTTAAACAGGCGGTCACATGCAGGCCTGTTCCATCAGAAGACCCAACATTGATCCTGTTAGTCACCCTGGATGAGGGGGAGAGTAAACTAGACCTCACCCAGCTGGAGACACACACACACACACACACACACACACACACACACACACACACACACACTCTCACACACACACGCACTTAAACACTCACACATACACACACAGACTCACTCACACGCTAACGCACACTCACAAACACACACACTTATACACACATACACCACACACACACACACACACACACACACACACACACACACACACACACACACACACACCACACACACACACACACACACACACACACACAGACTCACTCTCACACACACACGCACTTAAACACTCACACATACACACTCACTCACACGCTAACGCACACTCACAAACACACACACTTATACACACATACACCACACACACACACACATAAATGTCTCTAAACAGACACACACACAAACACATGCACACCACTCACACATATTTCTATATATATTTATCATCATCATCTTCACACACACATGCAAACACACAACAACTCCAGCTGGGATGGTGCACACGCAGATTTGGGGACAGCTGATAGAAAGGTTTAGCAGCTTCTGTTTAGAGTAGGTCAAGCAGAATAGGATCAGTTACTGTCCTTTTGTCTCTCAGGTCTACTGCACTGTGTTTTGTGTCATAGTTGATGAGCCAGAGAGCCATGCTGAAGCTCTGGGGCTGCTGGTTCCAGGGGAGTGGCCCAGTGTGGCCACTATGCCTGTTTGTTTGATCATGGAAGGAAGGCGAGGTCTTCTCAAGCTCTTCTCAACAAGATCCCCACACATAAGCAGATGCGTCACAGTGGTATGATTCCATCATATTTCACTGGTTTTAGCATTTAGTATTTCCCAAAATGCAATTCAATTTGATTACTCATCACCAGTAGGAATGCTTAGTTTAGCTGTTTTATTCAAAGTAATGACATGTGTACTCTGAGGGCTCCAGCCCTCTGGGAGCTGCTACAGCCTCAGCAGAAGCCTGGCCATAGTTCTACGGTGAGGCAGGGAAGGCCGAGCCAATGAACTTCTTTCCATCGCCGTAGGAGGAGTTGTCCCACGTGTACGTCTGGATAATCATCTCCTTTCCTCCCAGGCTCAGGGAACACCTTGAATGGAGAACACAACTCAGTACCTCCCAGGGTTACTTTTCATGGTCCTTCCACTGAGGAGATGCTGACCTCTTCCCCGGGCGTGTGATGTAGCAGAGGCTGTACATGGCGAAGTCAAACTCCGGGCTGCAGCCTATGATGGCCGAGCCCACCTGCTTGTAGTAGCCATCCCACTTGAACTGCAGGCCCAGAACATCCGGGTATGATGTCCACTACGGGGAGGTGGGAACAAACACCTGAAGCTGTTCATTCAAGGAATTGATTCTTTTTTTACAGAAATCATTCTGTGTGTGAGGCCGCTGTTTGAACGCTGGCCGTCTACACTGTGAGGTGTGACGCGTGACGCTGGTTTCAGTTCAACATGCAGCTTACTGGTCCATTGAAGCTGTGGCTGTAGTAGTTGAGCAGGCCCTGTTTCTCCAGAAGATAGAACTGAATCCAGTTGTGGAAACCAGAAACTTTCCCACCCTTGACCTCTCCTAAAATCAGAAATATGATGTATAAAAAATAATAAATCATCCAAACATTCATATACAGGTGACTTTCTTACTGTATTAATATGTATAAAGTGTTTCCCCTTCTTCTGACAAATGTACTTATTGTAAGTAAAGTGGCATTTAGCAGACGCTTTTGTCCAAAGCGACTTACAATCAGTACATTTGTGGGGTTCGACATGTGGATGTGGGGGATCGAACCGCTGACCCTACAGTTAGTGGACGACCCGCTCTGTCCACCCGCTCTACCCACTGAGCTGCTGCCGCCCCTGTAAGTGTCTGCTAAATGCCCTAAATGTAAATGTAAATATTCATATGGTATGTGTGGTGCCAGTGGAACCTGCAAAGATGTGTTCAAAACCACTGGAATCCATCTTTTTGTTGTTTCGTGAGTAGAGGCCAAACCACATCATCTTCAAGTCCTGGATGAACTCTTCCTCTGACGCGTAGCGGCCTGCAGAGAAGGACAGGGCCCATCACACTGAGCTCTCAGTGTCTGTCCACTGCTGAACAGAAGTCACTTCTACACTCATCCATGGACATCCAGTGTGAGCGGAGTACCCTTGGTGAGCAGGAAGGTGTAGAGCTCCCTGCCCAGCGCAGTGTTGGACATGGTCTCCCTGACGAAGGCGTCCTGCTCAGCCAGCTGCTGAGGGCTGAAGTCCTCGTCCTGTCCCGTCATCCTCTGGTAGTTGTCCAGGACGGCCAGGAGGGCTCCATACGTGGGCCTGGAGAACAGAGCCTGCTCGTCCAGGTGGAGGAACAAGCTGGACGCCATGAAGCAACAAGTCAGGGGAACTGAGGAACATGACGACTGCGTTTGATCATTCAGGCACTTTGATCAGAGGGGACTTCCAAGTCTGGCTGAGAAAGGCGTGCAATCAGAGAATGTAGCAACAAGACATGACAGTGCTCCTGGAATGAAGAGAGGCTCTTATCTCAGAGAGAGTGTGAATATCTTTAGAATAAAAATCTAATCTAATCTCTTTAGCCTGGCTTTTATCTAGTGTGTGTTAATTTCAACCTGCACTTTCACTGATGTTTCTTCTTATGATTATTATTTTATCTTCATTGATTATGTTAAATTGTATTTATTTGTTTGTATCTAAACTCGTGTTCTTCATTAAATGACTCTTACTTCCACTTTTGTGTATATATATATATATATATATATATATATATATATATATATATATATATATATATATATATATATATATATATATATATATATATATATATATATATTTCTAAATGCAGTTTGACTGAGCTCACGGGAGAGGAGCGAGGTCTTGCTGAGCGCTGGTCTGGGAGTTTGCCACCAGGACCTGATGGTTCAGAACCAGCTCCTGGGCTGAGGCCTTGTTGGAGTCCAGGGTGTAGAGAGCCTCTGATATGGCCCTGATCTCACTGTCACTGATGGAACTACCTCCTCCACCTCCATCACCTGTAGGTCACACACACACACACACACACACACACACACACACACAAAGATTATACTGTTCATTCCTTAGTTTACCCGTATCAATAAATATCGATGCCAGAGGAGCCCGGACACATGGCGGTATTTATGATGCAAAACACAACAGCGACACCAGGTGGTAAGTATGGTGAATGGCAGTCTAGTTTCGCAAAATCAGTCGCCATGGTTACTGAAGTGTGATTTGGCTAATCTTGGAATCTGAAATCAAAAATCCTGGCTTCTGCTGAATTCCAACGTAACATAATTAATGAATCTGAAAATCCAACTTATTGAGACCGGGCCCAGTTCCTATGACCAGTGTGTAACAATGGCACAAATTATTTTCACTGGGCGTTCCATTTAAAAAAAAAAACATTTAAATAAATGTTTCACAAGAACAAAGAGTAGGATATATAAACAAATAAAATATATAAACAAATCAATATAAACAGACCTAACTGTTTTAGAGGTTCTGGCATGTTACATGAATTTTACATGAGTGTTACACTGAGTTAAACCATTTGTCGTGACCGCTCCGTTCAGCCTGAGTCAGGTTGTGACGTCACTGTCTGTTAATCATCAATCACCCCAGATCTTCCATCCACTGCGTGGTGGTTAACGCGTCCCTCAGTGTTCCATCAGTGCAGGTCGGGCCGGCGTGGGAATGAAACCACCCGGTGTCTTTTACACAAATAAGGGCTTTGAGACAGACTACCCCCCCCCCCCCCCCGGTTCTGTTCGAGCCCGTCTCACCACCACAGAGGCTGGCGAAGTCACTGCAGCAGTTATCGTGCTGGCTGCACTTGGAGTTACAGTGGCACTTATTCTGGGAGTTGTATTTCTCGCCACATCTTCCCTTGCAAGAGGTAGAGGCACCTGGGGAGAAAAACGAGTAGAAACAAGACAATGTGTGTTGGATTCACAAACGGCCCGGTGCGTATCTAACCAGACTACAGGTGTTGGGTCTGTTGAAAAGCAGTCAGCTGTCACCTTTGCAGAGGTCAACGTAGTCAGAACAGCAATCACTATAGCGCTCACAGGATGGATTGCACTGGCAGGGGAAGCTGCTGTCTGTCCCGTACCCGCAGCGACCACTACACGAGGACAGCGGGTCTGGGGCCAGAGAGACACATGGCGTTAGAGGAGCAGTCATAGAGAAACGACAGCTCTGGAGCTCCAATACAATTCCGGTATTATAGAGAGGATGGTCTGGGTTACGAGGTAATAAATGCCTTACTGCTGTGCCCCTGGTCGAACAGCGCCACCAGGAGGAGGAAAACAGTGATCTTCTGCATGGCTCACACTCAGCTGCGAGACAGTGTGGTCCACTACCTCCTGCAGGCCCCTTTATAGAGACCCCCCCGACCGGCCAATCCAACGCGCATACTGTGGCCAATTAAAGTCAGGAGGTGGAACATTTAATGTCAATAGTGCAATCTGAGTCTGGAGCCGGCTTTGGTCTAAATGTGGTCTGGGTTTGGTCTGAACTATGAACTACTTTTCTGTAGTTTGTCTTCTCACTGGCATTGGTCCTACCCTGTGCACTACATGATAGCAAATATACCGGGATATAGTGGATTGCAGGGAATTATCTGTATTGTAACATCTTAACATCATGTTGTGTTTAGTTTGGCTTAGTTCCGTTTTTAGTTCCATGTAATCTTTAATGTACTATAGGTATATAGATAGAATGTTCTGCATATATATATATATATATATATATATATATATATATATATATATATATATATATATATATATATATATATATATATATAGATAGATAGATATACACATAGTTTTACACAGTTTACAATGTTTAATGTTTAATGTTTATATTATTATCATGTTATATATATATATATATATATATTTTTTTTTATTGCACTAGTTTTTCTCTTCTCTTATTCTTAGACACTTATTGAGTTGTTTTGGGGTGCCTGGGACTTAAGATTTTCATTGCCAACATGTACGCTGTATCTGTTGAGCAAATGACAATAAAACCTTTGAAACTTTGAAACTTTGAGTTTTACACAGACAGAACAGATGTAGACGTATGTTCTGGGGATCCAGATGTCCTGTTCTCAGGGTTCAGTCAGGTCAGTAGCTCCTTACCCCCACCTCTGTCCTTTACACACGCAAATTACAACGTTTTATGAAATAAAGATATCCTAAATAAAGATAATATTTTATATGTAATATTTGTTTTTAATTGTTTAATGGTTAGCCTCAGACTACACACAGGTGTACCATTTGGTTGTGAGTGTTCTCACATGAGGCACAGTGCTGACCGTTTACTGTCTTTCTTTACAACAAAGTGTTGGTTTCCAAGATTAGGTTTTTTAACCTACAGGCCTGACATAAACTAAGGATGTGGGCTACAATATCAGATTTATCTAATGCCATAGCGTAAGAAACTTATTAGAGACCAGAATGAGTTATGGATGTGAAGATACTCAAATGCGAATTATCGAAGCGCAATGTACGTGTCTATGGTCCTAAAAAAGATGTTCATACGATTCCGACGTGAGTGGGCTGTCATGTTTGTTTCGAGCTGAACGTGGCAAAAATCATATTCTCCCATACATTAGGGGGCGCTGGATAGAACGCGTTTGTCCTTTTTTGGCTTGGAGCGAATGCCGTACCCAGCATGGGCTCAATGACAAGTGGACGTAACGTTTCAACGGAGACTAACCGGTACCTCTGGAGTCCAGCATGTCCTCCCCACTGCTGTTTAGAACCGTGACGGCACAAGTCTTAAAGGTGGGCTCAGTAAAACACTGGGGGCTCCCCCTGTGTGGTGGGCCTCCCGGGGGTCTTGGTTGTCGTGTGTGGTGGGGGTCTTGGTTGTCGTGTGTGGTGGGGGTCCTGAGTGGTCGTGAACCCAGATCAGAGACCCAAGATGAGCAATAGTTCAGGGTAGATTTCGCAAGGTTCTGTTTGTGAGATGATTGCACTTGAATCCCAAACATATTAACTGCTTAGCCGACTGTTTTTATTTAACGTTTGAGGTGAAGCCAAATGCCTCTATTACAGGGTTGTTCATTCGGTGTAACTGTATTATTAGATGAACTCACCTTGAACCATTTCATGTTCAATTCAACACAATAATACATCGTTATCCACGTTCCTTAATTTCTTCGTCATTTACATTAGCGCGTGTGTGTGTTTGTGTGTGTGGAAGAACATGGTAAAAGCTTTTGGATGTGAAACAGAACAAAGGAGAATGAATGTTTGAATGAAAGAACTGTAACCTGTGTTGCCCCCGCAGGGCGGCGCGGCCCACTTCCACACGGGCTGTCAGCTGCTGGCTGCCGAAAAGTCGCTGCTGATGAAACTCAGGAAAAGCACAGGTTACACTTTTATTAATTGTAAAAAAGCCCTGGAGAAGTTTGACAATGACATACAACAGGTAAATATCCTGTTGTGTATTTTTCGAGTGGTTTTGTCATTGGATCAGTCATTTTGGATCAGATATATTATTCTGCACAGTGGGCAGTAGCGTGTTCTAACCATCTATGCAGGCAGAGGGCTGGTTGAACCAGCAGGCGCAGAAGGAGGGATGGACCAAAGCTAACAAGCTGGAAGGACGCAGGGCCAAAGACGGAGTGGTCGGTGTGCTGCTGGGGGAGGAAGCGGCTGTAATGGTGGAGGTCAGGCCAGTCAGGGACCTGACTGTACCCTGCCAAACTCTTTGGATCCCAATTCATACATTGTCCTATGTGCTCCACAGCGACCCAGAATATGTTCCTTTCTTTGTCCATGTCTTCTTGATGGAGGTTCTTATTTATTATTGATGTAGGTGAACTGTGAGACAGACTTTGTGGCCCGTAACCAGAAGTTCCAGCAGCTGGTGAGAGACGTGGCCCAGGCTACACTGGCTCACCACCAGAGGAGAAGCCAAGGCAGAGCCGGATACATCAAGGTACTGGACCACCACCTACTGTGTGTTATCAGCAGTGCTCCGTTTGCTGCTATTGTCTCACATATGGAAAATGTTCTTCTAGAGTTTACTGGAAGCGAGTGAGCTGGCCAAGCTGAGTGTTGGCGAGGGGGAATCTCTGGCTGACAAGGTGGCTCTCACTATAGGTCAGTGACGGGTCTTCTCCTGGTTAGGTTGAGAGGCTGAACACAAGAGGCTTTGCTTGTTGCTTTGCCTGGAAGATGTTATATCAATGTTTATCTCAAATTATGTTTCTGGGTGCTTTTGTCTGCGATACTGAAGCAAGGAATTGTGTTTTGGCAGTAGGACTGATTCTCCTGCCTGGTGTCATGTATTTTCAGAGTAACTGCATGCACAACCATGAGACAAATCTTGTAATTTAGCACACTGTGTGCAATCAGAACTAGGACAGTTAAGACTGCCCTTTAATTGGCATCCTTTTTATGAGCCAAGTGGAAAGCTGTACTTTAAAAAGCCAAATACTGATCTTTACATGACATTGATTTATCAGACGCATTTATCCAAAGCGCCTTACCGTAAGTGTGTTCAAAACAATGAAGATATACCCTAAAAAGTGCAAGAATCATTTAGCTGCATACAAATGCACAAAGTAAGTAAAGCAACTGCATTTAATTGATGTGATCTAGAGATGAGAGATGGATACACCGCTGGATACTTCTTATTTTTTATCCAACAAAGAAAGGGTGGAATATATATTTGTACGAACCTTGCAGAGCTCGACAACATCGTAAGTGAACAGTGCTTTGATTGGCTGGCGGTACGCTGCGCCCCCTGCAGGCCGCCTGGGGGAGAACATGTCTGTGAGGCGCGCGGTGATGCTGGGGGTCCCCGCCGGCTGGCACGTCGGCTCATACGTGCACGGCGACCTGGGCGGGCACGGCGACATGGCGCTGGGCCGCTACGGCGCCCTGGTGGTGTTCAAGGGAGGGAAGGAGGAGACTCGCGAGGTGCTGGGACGCAAGCTGGGTCAACACGTAGTGGGAGAAGCACCCCAGACCCTGGGCAACATGGACGACCTGTCCTGTGGCGACAGTGAGACCCGCCTGCTGCCTCAGGCCTTCCTGCCGGACCCCTCCAGGACCGTGGCCCAGTTCCTCCGTGGCCAGGAGGCCAGAGTTCTGGACTTTGTTCGGTTTCAGTGTGGGGAAGAAGCTGAATGAAGGGGAGTTGTTGTGTTGTATTGTCTTTGTTTCTTATAATTACATGAGATGATAGTTAGACCTAAAGTATGCAGAGTCACAGATGATGTTATAAGGTTCACCTGTACTGATGCTGCACGGTGAAGTGACACCAAGGACAATGAAATATGTAACTTCAGTTTATTATTGTAATAAATGAGATATGAGATAGTGAGATGAGATACTTGTGTGTCATGCTTTTGGAACATGAGCAAGTTGTGTGTGTGTTCATTGTATGTTCTGTATACAATATAGTACCCAAATAAAATCTAACTCATGAACCTTCTCAGAACAGTAGTGAGTAGCTGTATAATAATCCAGTAGGCTGCTAATCACTATTATATGAATTGTAGTTTGTTAATCAGTAGAGGTCAGTGACTCCATCGCTTCCTGTAAGGGTAGTCTGCCACGCCTCGTGACGTCACGAGGGGTGTTTCCTCCCAGGTCCTCATAGCCGCGACACCAACGAGCGACGCCAGTCTTCACCGAACCCGAACCCAACACCACAATGGTAAGCTGCGAGTTCGTTTTTCACCCCAAATGTTGAGTGTAGTCGAGTCTTCGCGTTACGCGTCACTTGGACGCTGTGTGATGAGAGGATGTTCTGTGAGGCCTCGGCTAGTCCGCAGCTAGCTGCTAGTCTACGGCTAGCTGCTAGCCGAGGCTTCAGTACAACCCGCAACAAAACGCATTTCAGCACCTCGCTGTTAACGATGGCTTAATTTATGTTCTCTCTGTGTCTCTTCCAGTCGGACTACTCAGAGGACCAGATCATGGGTGAGTAGTGAGGCCGTCTCGGGGTGTTAGCCCTGCTGCTGGATTCACTTCCTGGGTTCAAACCAGTCCGAGTCGGGGGACCACTGGGGGTGTGTGTGTGTGTTGCTCATAAGGTATGTTGCCTTTCTGTGTAGTGTTTTGTTTTCAACCAATCCTCCTTGTCTCCCAACAGAGTTCAAGGAGGCCTTCCTGTTGTTCGACCGGACAGGTGATGGGAAGATCAGCTACAGCCAGTGTGGTGACGTCATGAGGGCTCTGGGCCAGAACCCGGTCAATGCAGAGGTGCTCAAGGTGCTGGGGAACCCCAAGTCAGAAGGTAGGTGACCACATGACGGGCAGTGGCTCCTCCAGCTTTATGTTCATGTGGAAGATCTTACCGTCATATTTTAGAATGGTTACAAATAATTTCCTATGGGATCAATACAGTCCTCTGTATTTAAATCTGTTGTGAACTGCAAGTCCCTTCAAATGTAAACATACAAACGAGGTTATCTTTGCATCTCAAAGCATGCGTCCACATGAACACATTCCCCATGTGTTCCCCAAGTCCCCATCTTCTCGTTCTTCCTCGGTAGAGTTGAGGAATGTTGTTTTGGGGTGGGGGCATCTGTGGAGCTCCCAAACGCGCTGACTCCTTCCTCTGATATCTCCAGAGATGAACTACAAGATGCTGGACTTTGAGCAGTTCCTGCCCATGCTGCTGGCGATTGCCAAGAACAAGGACCAGGGTTCCTTCGAGGACTTTGTGGAGGGCCTGCGTGTCTTTGACAAGGAGGGCAACGGCACCGTGATGGGGGCGGAGCTGCGCCACGTCCTGACCACACTGGGTAGGACAGCCTCACTGACTGATCTCTCCCCTATCTGCCCACTGTGTACTGTGGAGTGGTGTGATAAAGGAGGTGACTGTCTGGAGATCACTATTGATCACTCATCAGTTGGTCGTCAAAAGGTTTTAAATGGGGTCCTGTTTCTCAAGCGTGTTTTTTAAGGACGGGGTTACCTCATTAACCTTTTTCCTTTGGTTTGTTCTTAAATTCCTTCAAACATGCCCTCTGTGCTGCGCGGCTGTTTGTTGTGATGTCTTGACGTGTGTTCCTCCTCCCTCCAGGTGAGAAGATGTCAGAAGAGGAGGTGGAGACTCTCTTGGCTGGGCACGAAGACAACAACGGCTGCATCAACTATGAAGGTAGGTCCACCACAGCCATGCCGCTGGTGGCCTGCAGTGTGGCCACAGACCGGGGTCTGGGGACCCCCACGGGTCTGAGTGTTGGCCTGGCTGTGAGTCATGGCTCCGGTCAGTCTGAGTCACTGGCCAATCATCATCGTGTGTTCTGACCCGTTATGTGTTCCCTCCTCCCACAGCCTTTGTCCGACAGATCATGCAGAGCTGAGCAGAGGGTACACACACACACACACACACACACTCTGATGGTGGTTTGGTAGGGCTATTTAGCGGTGCTTCTGAGTTCAGATTCTGTCCACATTAACCTTTCCTCCCTGCAGAACCTGACTGGCTAGGGCTTTGCATGTAGTGGTCCGGCTTGATGGATGCGATGGTCTGGCCTCATACTGAGGAGTGACAGCTCGAGGGGGGCCGTGTTCCTGGGGTTTGGTACAGAGCTTTACCGGTGTGCGGCTGCGCCTGCAGCCTCTGCTCCACACAGCTGCTGCTAACCTCGTACTGTAACACTCTCACTTAACCTTCCCTCCGCTTTGCCTGCTGGTTTGTCTTGTTGATCGCTGCGGAGTCAGGACCAAGGGGGCGGATCCAAACACGCTTAAAGGTCCTGAGGCTTGGGCAAGTAGCGGCTTGTCAAACAACGTTCTGTCCTGGCCCTCCCCAGTGCTTGTTGACTGCAGGCCTGTTAAGGACAGAGGGGGTTTACTTTGGTTACCAACAGGGTGCGTGTAGCAGTTTGGACCGGACTAGGAGCCTGCAGACTCCTGCTCCCACTACAAGTCCAGCTCCTAATTCAATGTTAAACAGCCTAATGGCTGTTTAAGGGTCCTGGTGTTTCCCTCTGTGACCAGGAAGGCTCAGCGAGAAGCAGCCTCAGGTTTCCAGCGCCTGAGGGGTGTTGACCATGTGTGGGAGTTTGGTGCTTTCCTCTGAGACGATGCAGACCTAATGCCTCTCCCCCCCCCCCCCCCCCCCCCCCCCCCCTCTCTCCCCCCCCTCTCTCTCCCCCCCTCTCTCTCCCCCCCCCCTCTCCCTGGTTGCCTTCTCAGAACTCGTCCGGATGGTGATGAGTGGTTGAAGACTTCCACGCGTGTCTTAAGTGTTATCCCTGAATATTAATGTTTCGTCCCGTCTTGCTGTCCATGTCTAAACCACCCAAACAGATTCCATGTTTGTTTTCCACATCCTTTTATTTGATTTCAGAAGTGCCTTTTGCATGTCCTATGTTGAAGAGACCATAGCATTTCAGTTAATTTCCAAACATTATTCCTCCACACGGAGATGCATGTTAGGATGCACCCGTGTGCATGACATTGGCAATAACATTCCCTGTGATTATATGTACACATTCCTTCCCTGTCACTTTTGTAGCCAACAAGCTATGTTAATTTTTATAGAGCAGAGGCATGTTCATTGGCTGGGGCGAGCTGTAACAGACGTGTGTATCTGACCCAGGGATGTTGGTCCTGAGGATACTGTGTCACGCTACGTTCAACAGTATTTAATAAAGAACCAACTTTTTAAAAGGATACTTCTGTTGTTTTTGTGCGATGGCATCTAGAAATGGTCCTGTTATATGAACCAGCAGGGTGACAGCAGGGTGACACAGTGTAGGGTCCCCACAGCCTACCAGGTCCAGGTGATGCCCATCCTAGCTCTCTCAGGCTCAACGTGTGGTGGTGCTTTCCATGTAGCAGGCCGTGTGTGGGTATGAATGGTCCACCTCCAGGTGTCTGGTGGCACCGCCCCGAGGAGCAGACAAGCACCCACCAGGAGCCTTCACACCCAGGATGCATGTAGTGAACAAGCAGTAGGAAGGAGGGTGTAGGAGGCAGGGAACACGCCCGTCGTTTCCTTCAAATGACACAAGGACACAGTCTCCTCTTCACATCTTTTATTTTCTGCCCTAATATTTCATAAAGAAAACCTCAACGTCTCATTTCTTGGTCCAATGCAAATTGCCAGAGGTCACGGTCAATACTACGAGGGTAATGATTTACTGAGGAAAAGTTGATTTCTACTGTATAATAATTCAATGGCTGCTTCTTACAGCAGTGTGAAAAACATACAGAAACTGAACAGACACGCACTTATTTTATATCACAAAGTCCACACACTGTAGTAATAACACAGACAAAAGAAGTCCATTTACACTCTGAAGTGAGGCCTCTAATACTGGCCAGGACATGCTGTATGGGGTTATAGTTCAGGTCCACCATGTGAAACGCACTGAATGTCGGGATGAACTGTTTAGCCATCATTCTCCAGCCTTCAGCCACTAAAACAAACGGCACTGAGAAACGTAAACTGAGTCTTTAGCGGGCCTCCATGCATTCAGAACCACGGTGGCATCCAGACATCCCTCAGGGTCTGGACCACCAGGGTGGACAGAGTAGATACAGGCTACAAAGATAATATTAATACACGATAATGTAGACATCAAAACAAAATGGAAAATCCAACAATAAAAAATATAAAAACTGGATAAAAAGTGAGGATGGTGTTGTAAATGACTGTAATCTCCTGGTGGTTGTAAGGTGCTTTACATCATTCCTTCAGTCCGCAACATCAAAGTCAGCACACAACCTTAAATGGACTTTCCAAGCAACAATATCTGCATGTACACTATAACATGATATAAAGAGAAATGGAGATTAAAGTGATCATTAAAAAAGATTTTGGTTTCGCAAAAAAACAATTTACCCAAATTCTGAAAAAGTATGCATGTTAATTCATGTTTCCGTCCAGACGTAGTCAGAGAAGTGATCGATTCTGGAGAGATACCACCAGAAACAGAACATAAGGGACATCAAACTGCTTCCTGCAGATGGAGAACACCTAAAATTGACCTTGCTACAAAAGGACACCAAAATAAAATCACAGTAAGAAAAAGAAACAAAGGTCTAGCTCACTTCATCGATTATATATTTTTTACTTTCCATTCCATCCCCTTTAAGGACGTGTAGTTTGTCTGAGCTCAGGAACAGAAAGTCTAGATCACAGCACTTTGTTTTTTCAAAAAAACTAAACAGTTCCAAACGTGAATGTCATATCAAAGTGGCTTTAGGGTCTTCAACGTTCTGACAGCTCCTGAGAGCTCCGTTCCCTTTGTGAGAGACCACCACATCCAGCCCTCAGGTCCCTGTTGGGTACATATCCAATTGAGCTTTCAAAACTCTACCTATGAAAATGAATAATACAGACACCAAAGGGACGGTAAGTGCTTATGTTGTCATCCCAATAATGTGTCATGTTTTTTAAACAGACCAGAGGAAACATTCTCAAAAGTGCAATTTTTTTCCTTCCATTTACCAACGGACATCAGGACACTGATGTCAGTACTGATGGGCAGAGAGATGGCAACTTCATAGGCTGATGAAAAGTCTTGAAGATAATGAAAGTACAGCTGGTTAAAATACTACAAAACAAGAGGATCTTTCGTTTCCTTGGGTGACAGCTCATTTGAATGTTTTTCCTTATGGTGCATACAGGGACATTTTTTTTGTTTGTCTAGAAAAAAATAAATGTTCTTCATTGGCATTTTCATGTCAATAATCAATCGAAGGGATTCTCTTTTCACCAGATAGTTCAAGTAGAAGTGACTTGCCGCAAAACAAAATCTCTTTGTTGCTTCAATTGTCCTGTCAAACAAAGGCTGAGAAATGTCCAAATTAGTTTTTCTTTGTCAGTTTTGTTTGGTGACTCTTCAGGCGCTCCAGGCAGGTGGGAGCGGCTGGCCCCCCGGCCCCCCGGCCTGCTCTGCCTCCCTGGGGCTCACTGGGGCGGGGGCACCGGGGCGGGGGGCTGCACGGCCTCCCCAGCCAGGGGGGTGGGAGGCTCTGTGGGGGAGACGAGGTCAGACTCAAACACACACAGTGTGGAGGGCACAGTGCTGATCTCTGCTCTATGTGGACTCATTCTTTTCTGGTCTGGTCAAATGTCAACTATCCTTTTGTGTTTCTATGCATTTACGAGAGGCCAGTATGGGATTTATTAGGACGGATATTGCATTAATAATTACTGATGCACAAATACTGTAATCAATGATTTCAAGTTATGTATTTTCCTGTAGGTTTCTTGGAAACATGTTTTTTAAATGCAGGCCTGTTCACATGACTCAAACACAAACACTTTGACTGATTCAGGACTGTACCATTTGTACATGAGTTACTATCTGGTCTGAAGTAGCCCTGGCACTGGTGGTGACTGGGCGCTACCGTGCTCACCGTGGGGTGCTGGAGTGGTGTTGGAGTTGGAGTGGGCGGGGCCGGCCGGGCCCTGGGGCCCGGGGGGGGAGGACTGAGGAGCAGTGGGAGGCTGGCTCTCCCCCGCGGGGGCCGAGGCAGCGGGCGGCGCGGGGCTGGGGGCCGCTGCCGGCGTGGGGGTCCCGGGGGCGGGCTGGCCGCCGGCCGGGGCCGGGGGGCCGGCGGCGGCCTGGGCGGCGTGGGGCCCGCCGGTCTGGTTATGCTGCTGATGCTGGATCTGCTGGAAGTGCTGCTGGCGCGCCCTCATCTCAGCATACTTCAGCTGCTCCATGTGGAAGGACTGGCGGTCGGCCAGCAGCTGCTGCCTCTGGTACTCCAGCTGGACCCCGCGGCCGACAGAACACGTGAGAACACACGACCGCGGCACAAAGCCCATACCACAGGCAGTACGGCCCAGCACCCTACTGGCTCAGCTGGGCCTTTACAAGGAGGTGTGTGGCATTGTATAATACTGCTTGAATCAACCCAACCCCAGGATGCCCTGCTCACCGCCTCTCGCTCTCGGTCCATGATGGTCTCCAGCTCTTCAAAGTGTCGCAGTTTGATCTCCAGCTTCTTCATCTGGGTCTCCACCAGCAGGGCCACCAGCGACTTGATCTTCCTCTCCTCCACCGCGGCCAGGTGCTGCAGGAGGCCCATGAAGGGGTTAACCGAGTGTAGTGGAGAGAAAGTGAGGTTGGGGGAGGGGCGTAGCAGAGGCTAAGGTAAGGGACAGGACAGTTAAGGTACCTTAGCCTTCACGGCGGCGGCGGCGAGGGCAGAGGCGGCGGCGGTGGCCAGGTTTCCCTCCCCCACGTCACGCTCCACCTTAGCTTTCCTCTCCCCCTCGCTGTCGGCCTCCCCGGCCCCCTCCTCCACCACCTGCTTCCCCTCCTTGTCCTTCTCTCCGTCACCTGGAACACAGGGATGTCAGCGGTGTGTCTTCGCCGGACGCCTGGACCCCCTGCGTTGTCTCGGGGGGAGGCGGCGTCTCACCCGTCTCAGAGTCCGTCTTCTCCACGTCCCTCTCCCCCTCGCCGTCCCGCCCCTTGTCTTCGTCCTTCTTCCCGTTCTCTCCCTGCTTGTCCTCTTCCTCCATGGCTCCATCTTTGTTTTCCTGGGAGGTAGGTAGCGCACGGCGTTGGGAACAGAAGACCTCCTGTCCAGAAGCATGTGTGTGATGAAGGTGAGTCCTACCTTGGCCTCTCTCTTGTCCTCACTGGACTGGCTCTCAGCCTTGCTTTCCTCGTTGCTTTCCTCTGGAGCGGTGGCCGTGTGGAGAAAGGGTGGTGCTGTGAGTTTGCGGCAGTGCACTGTGACTGTTCTGTCTGCTCTACATGAGCCGCTCTGGCCGGTGTCCTCATGCCGTAGAGACAACATGGGACTCCATGTTGTCCCTGGCAGTATCCACAACCCTTCCACCAAGCGAGTGAGGGTCTGTGTTGTGGTGAAGACCCCGACTCCATGTGACTGCAGCCCTACCACTACAGTGATGACTGAATATGGATGAAGTGTGTCTGTGTGTGTGTGTGTAACCTGGCTTCTCTCCTTCCTCCAGGCCGGTGCCAGCGATGCCACTCCCCTCCAGGCCGTACAGGGGGTCCTGCCGGCCACTTGCCCGGGCCGCCTCCTCCACCCTCCGGACGTGGGCCTCCACCAGCGCGGCCGGGACCTCCTCCTTCATGCGGGAGAACTCCTCTGCAGGAGGAGGTACGTGCAGACAGACAATCATCTGAAGCACAATCTCACCCTGGGCCATGACGCCAGCCAGGTGCTGCTGATGCTACAACCATAGCTGATCAGTTTGAGGAGGTGTTCAGCCACAGAGCAGGAGGTGCTCACAGGGAGCAGACGGGGCTCTTACCCAGGGCAGACTTGGCGGCAGCAGAGGCCACGCGGGGGTCCACCACGGAGGCCAGGAAGGCCACGGTGCTCATGACGGGGTTGCCTGCCTGGCTGAAGGGCACGGGCTGGTAGGCCAGCGGCCCCAGGGTGGAGGAGGTGTCCTCCAGGTAGGGGTCCTCGATGGGCAGTCGCAGGAAGTGCAGGATGCACTCGTCCTGCGTGCGGCTGCCCACGTGCTCCGACACCTTGTTCCAGTCGTCCTTGTACATCTCCAGCCCCTGCAGCGGAGCGCAGGTCAGCTGTGCCCTGGCAGCCCCTGGCCCTCACCATCCAGGGACAGAGAGGCTCCCTTCACTTGTTTACTTTCATGCTGCTACGAGATGCTCTGTGCTTTTCTTACAACATGTCACATCACATAAGAACACATCCAATGTTTTCTAGATGATCAGAACATATCAAATGAGGGACAGACAAGCAGCGGAGAACAGGTTTTAAACAGACAGGGGTTCCTGCTCCATGTGTGGAGAGGCGAGATGTTTGTTCCAGGAGATAGATGCTTCAGCACATTTGCTGCTCCTCTCGGTTACCTCTAGAAGAAGCAGAGTCTCCTGTTCGGTCCAGTCCCTCATGGAGCTGGCCGAGGTCTTACTCTGCACAACAACAGGAAGCACATTGGTTCAGCGGTGAAACCTTCCTCCGTCCCCCTGCGTGTGTGTGGTGTGGACGTCCGTACCTTGATGGAGCTGCTCTTTCTGCTGTACATGTCTGTACGCAGCCCAAAGTTCTGCAGGTCTGCCGGCTTGTCCTTCACCTTATCTGGGAAGGATAGCATCTGCTGGGCAGCAGGGGGCTGGACGAACACAGGACCAGAGAGGGACACATAGGACCAGAGAGGGACACATAGGACCAGAGAGGGACACATAGGACCAGAGAGGGACACAGAGGGCCAGAGAGGGACACATAGGACCAGAGAGGGACACACAGGGCCAGAGAGGGACACATAGGACCAGAGAGGGACACACAGGACCAGAGAGGGACACACAGGGCCAGAGAGGGACACATAGGACCAGAGAGGGACACACAGGGCCAGAGAGGGACACATAGGACCAGAGAGGGACACACAGGGCCAGAGAGGGACACATAGGACCAGAGAGGGACACACAGGACCAGAGAGGGACACACAGGGCCAGAGAGGGACACATAGGACCAGAGAGGGACACACAGGGCCAGATAGGGACACATAGGACCAGAGAGGGACACACAGGGCCAGAGAGGGACACACAGGGCCAGAGAGGGACACATAGGACCAGAGAGGGACACACAGGACCAGAGAGGGACACACAGGACCAGAGAGGGACACACAGGGCCAGAGAGGGACACACAGGGCCAGAGAGGGACACATAGGACCAGAGAGGGACACACAGGACCAGAGAGGGACACATAGGACCAGAGAGGGACACACAGGACCAGAGAGGGACACACAGGACCAGAGAGGGACACACAGGACCAGAGAGGGACACATAGGACATAAATAACAAAGTGTAAATAACATTGTGTGTGTGTGTGAGAGAATGTGTGTGTGTGTGTGTGTGTGTCTGTGCGTCTTTTTACGTCACAGCTTATGCACTTGTGAGTCTGCGCATGTGAGGTACTAGTGTGTGTGTGAGGTTCTAGTGCATGGGTGTATGTGAGGTTTTAGTGTGTGTGTATGTGAGGTACTAGTGTGTGTGTATGTGAGGTTCTAGTGCGTGTGTATGTGAGGTACTAGTGTGTGTGTATGTGAGGTTTTAGTGTGTGTGTATGTGAGGTTCTAGTGTGTGTGTATGTGAGGTTCTAGTGTGTGTATGTGAGGTTCTAGTGTGTGTGTATGTGAGGTTCTAGTGTGTGTATGTGAGGTACTAGTGTGTGTGTATGTGAGGTTCTAGTGTGTGTGTATGTGAGGTACTAGTGTGTGTGTATGTGAGGTTCTAGTGCGTGGGTGTGAGGTTCAAGAAAAAAAAAAGAAAAAGAAAAAAAAAATGTACTCTTTGTAAGTCGCTTTGGATAAAAGCATCTGCTAAATGCCCTAAATGTAAATGTGTATGTGAGGTTCTAGTGTGTTCATATGAGGCTTTAGTGTGTGTGTATGTGAGGTTCTAGTGTGTTCATATGAGGCTTTAGTGTGTGTGTATGTGAGGTTCTAGTGTGTGTACCTGGGAGGCCTTGGGCTGGAGGGGGACCAGGCTGGACGGGGTGTCTGCCAGGACGTGGAAGTGGGATGTGGGTGGGGGGCCCATGGGGGTGGGGCGACTCTCAGAGTCCACCTGGTAGTTGATGAGTCCCCACTGCTCCAGGAAGGCGTGGACCCTGGACCCACCAACACATCCATGATGGAACAGAACAGGATAACAGGACAACAGGAACACAACCCGATCACAGATGGGAGTACAGTTAGGGCATTCAGCAGACACTTTTATCCAACGTGTCCACTAAGTGTCCACCAACAAACAACAAGCAAGTCTATTGTTGGTGTTGTTTTGTTGTTTGTTCAGTGTACTGTTGACTGTTGCGCATGAACCACCAGGACACAACTACCAAATATCTTCTATAAATATACAATATAATTAAGATATAATCGATAGAAACAGCAGGATGTCAGGGGTCTGTGGTCACGCATCAACTCATGGGGATGAAGAGAAGGAACCTGATGAATGACACGAGAGCAACAGATTTGTTCATGCAAAATGCATGTGTTGAGAACCCTGATAACATGAGGGTCAGGACTAAGGTCCTGGTGTCTGTGGTCCAGCAGTGTGTTGAGAACCCTGATAACATGAGGGTCAGGACTAAGGTCCTGGTGTCTGTGGTCCAGCAGCGTGTTGAGAACCCTGATAACATGAGGGTCAGGACTAAGGTCCTGGTGTCTGTGGTCCAGCAGCGTGTTGAGAACCCTGATAACATGAGGGTCAGGACTAAGGTCCTGGTGTCTGTGGTCCAGCAGCGTGTTGAGAACCCTGATAACATGAGGGTCAGGACTAAGGTCCTGGTGTCTGTGGTCCAGCAGTGTGTTGAGAACCCTGATAACATGAGGGTCAGGACTAAGGTCCTGGTGTCTGTGGTCCAGCAGCGTGTTGAGAACCCTGATAACATGAGGGTCAGGACTAAGGTCCTGGTGTCTGTGGTCCAGCAGCATGTTGAGAACCCTGATAACATGAGGGTCAGGACTAAGGTCCTGGTGTCTGTGGTCTAGCAGCATGTTGAGAACCCTGATAACATGAGGGTCAGGACTAAGGTCCTGGTGTCTGTGGTCCAGCAGCGTGTTGAGAACCCTGATAACATGAGGGTCAGGACTAAGGTCCTGGTGTCTGTGGTCCAGCAGCGTGTTGAGAACCCTGATAACATGAGGGTCAGGACTAAGGTCCTGGTGTCTGTGGTCCAGCAGCGTGTTGAGAACCCTGATAACATGAGGATCAGGACTACGTCCTGGTGTCTGTGGTCCAGCAGCGTGTTGAGAACCCTGATAACATGAGGGTCAGGACTAAGGTCCTGGTGTCTGTGGTCCAGCAGCTTGTTGAGAACCCTGATAACATGAGGGTCAGGACTAAGGTCCTGGTGTCTGTGGTCCAGCAGTGTGTTGAGAACCCTGATAACATGAGGGTCAGGACTAAGGTCCTGGTGTCTGTGGTCCAGAGGCTCCAGGGGCTTTGAGAGGAGGCCCTGCTGACCTCATGATGGCACACACGTCCCCAGCCAGGTTGCGTCGGCAGGCGGTGGAGGTGAGGTACTCCTGGGGGTTCAGCCGGTACGTGTCGATCATGAAGTTCCGGTAGGCCAGGTAGCTGGGTCAGAACCAGGAAGAACCAGGAGGAACCAGGAGGTCAGTACAAATGGAGTGAATCCTTCACGGAAAGTTTAAAGTTTCGATTCGAGTTTTCGATTTAGGGGTAAATCATAATGATTGCTTACATCTCTGGCGTTTTGGATTTGTTCTTGCCGTTGAAGAACTCTGGCAGCGCTCTGCGCTCGATGGCGTGGACACTAAGGAGAGGACACAGGGGCGGTCAAACAGCAAGCCTCGCCCCGGTCAGCATGCACTACAGGGGGACCAGGTGACCGTCCACTACAGGGGGACCAGGTGACCGTCCGCTACAGGGGGACCAGGTGACCGTCCGCTACAGGGGGACCAGGTGACCGTCCACTACAGGGGGACCAGGTGACCGTCCACTACAGGGGGACCAGGTGACCGTCCACTACAGGGGGACCAGGTGACCGTCCACTACAGGGGGACCAGGTGACCGTCCACTACAGGGGGACCAGGTGACTCCCTACCTGTTGTAGTCGAACCAGGCGGCGTAGCTGGGGATAATGATGTGGTGGGTCTGCTCCGTCACGTTGTCTTCGTGGAGGTCGGACGCCTTGACCGCCTCACCCTTCACCCCGGGGGAGCCTTCGGCCTCCTCCTGAGCACACACACCCCCCCCGGACCCTCAGAGCCGTGCGGTGGGCCTCCCACCAGCGTGACGGCTCTCTCTATGAGCTTACCTTCCCGGTCGCCTCCATGGACTCGTCTTCTTGCTCGTCTGTGGGATGACGGACAGAAGGAAAAGACCCGGAGGCGTCTCTGAGCTGAACACTTCAGGTTAACGCCGGATGCTTGTGGGGGAAATGGAGGTTTGGTCGACTCACCGTTGTCTGTTCCTCCCTTCACCGGAGTCCCATCACAGTCTTTTTTTGCGTTATCTGCAGAGACAAAACCAGCAGTCAAAGCCAGGCACTTCCTGAGCTATCTGGACCAGATACCGTTGTCTCCTCTACAAAATGGTTCTGTCCCCGAGGGTGAGGTTGAGGGTTAGGGTGAGGGTTAGCAGGTAGGGTTAGTGTCAGACAGGTAGGACAGCTGGGTTCGGTGGGTAAGACAGGTGAACCTACTTGTCTTGGCAGGGTTTCCCTCCTCTGCTGCAGGTCCTGGCGAGGCCTCGTCCAGGTCCTTCGTGAGGTCCTCCTGCTCCTCCTCCCTCTGACCTCGCTTGGACTTGGTGTATGGAGTGGTGGGACTGCACACACACACACGCACATAGCACACGCAAGCACACACACACACACACACACACACATGCACACGCAAGCACACACACACACACACACACATGCACACGCAAGCACACAAACACACACACACACACACACACACATGCACACGCAAGCACACAAACATGCACACACTTGTGTCACTTGATATCCTATTTTGCATTCACTGCAATTTTAGCACTACCTGACATGGATGAATCTCTCTCACACACACACACACACACACACACACACACACACACACACACACACACACACAGCACACACACACACACACACACACACACACACACACACCCCTTCTTGGTGTTCTTCTTCTTGCTCTCCTGGGGGGGTGGCGTGGGCGAGGGGGAGGGGGACCTCTTCCTCTTCTTGGCGCTGGCTGGCTTCTTGTCCCTGCGCTCCTCGGGGGTGGTGACCTCGTCTGTCAGCGTCTTGGCTGAGATGCGCTTCCTCCTGGGGCCCGCCTCCCCCACCTCGTAGTCCTCCTCATTCATCCACTCGTTGTACTGGTCCAGGTCCAGGATCCACCTTGCATGCACCTGCCGGATCACAGGGGAGTCCTGATGCTGCCTCGTTGCAGCTGTAGAACTATTATAGACTGTTATCTTAGAGGGACAGCTAGGAACCACCATGGCTACATAACGTCAGGTGTCAGGTGAACCACTGTGTCTTCATCATCAGAGAGGGAACCCTAACCCTCGAACATCAGGGTTCCACATGATGGAAGTGTGTTACTCGCACCAGCGAGAGGCTTAAACAGGCTGAGCTGCTCCAGCGAGGGGAGGCAAGCTAAACAACCAGCTACCTAACCTCCTAACCCTTCAGCCAGCGCTGCTCAGCTCAGACCAAGACAGGGAAGTCACTAAAGGCACATTTATAGCATTTACGGCCATAAACGAGTGAACGTTGGGAAATAAAGTACATATTTTCAGCAATCAAAGTCAAACATTCACATATATTGGTTGTTCCAATAAAGGTGATGTCTTCCCTCGTCCATGATTGTGAAGCTAGGTGATACTGTTTAGCTGGAATTACTGATGGAAGGATTTTGAAATGGGGATTAAAGCACCCGACCCAGGTCTATGGGTTCATTGTGCATAATGTTCATTCATGGTATAAAAGAAGTAGCATGTTGGGGCAGGAACATCGAACGGAGCCTTGCAAGCCATCTGAGGGTTTAGAGTACAAAATGGAGATATCATTGTACCAAACTGAAAACCCTGAAGCCAATAGAAGCCTTTTCACCCAAACCGTTAAACTCCACAACCAGTTTCGGTATCTTGAAGTGATCCCTGGACAAAGTATGCAGGTTTATGACATATATTTAGTACAGCACAGTGGAGGGGATTCCCATTCAGAGATGTTCGCCCATTTTGCTGCTCAGCATGTCAACTCTAAGTGTGTCACGCATTTGCAATCAGTCAATCAATCATGGTCAGGCTCTTTTATTAATTGATATAACCTTGATTTAACCAGTAAAGTCCCACTGAGATTAAGGGAGAGCTGGCCAAGACAGGCAGCGTGGTATGTTGTCTTGCGTGTTTCAGGCCATGGTCTAAGAACCCTGTAGACATTCAGTTGTCCAGTATACTTCTGGGTCTAAAAAGAGAATGATAGTGCCAGGAAACACACAGTGCTCTTCAACACTCTGACACTATGAAAAGGAAAAGAAAGGAAATACCTTTTTGGGTTTCTCAGGAGTCGGGGGATCCTCCACAGCAGCCTCTACCTCACTTGCAGAGATCCAGGTGTCATAACTAAGAAAGACAGGCCAGGAACAGCGCGATGAAGCTGATGCATAGCAAACATACCACACAAATATCAAACAAAACTATTTCTGATTGCGACGCCTTTTGTGCAGGCCCAGTACTGCGTGGTCCCACAGGGCAGTCAGGGTAGTTGACTGAATGTTCAGGGCTTCAGGACACAATGTAGTGTGTGTTGTCTCGAGGTTGAGACCAGCACCAACCTGTCTGGGAAGTAACCCCAGTGAAGGAGCACCTGCTTGTCCCTCTTCATCACAGGACGCACCCACTCCTCTGGGACACACACACACACACACACACACACACACACACACACACACACACACACACACACACACAGCACAGGTCAAACACATGCAATAGCCCCACTTCGTCGACACGCTGCATGCTGGGTACTCAGTAAGGCAGTGGTTCCCAGGGTCACAGGAGATTGCTGACAGAAGTTATAGACATTTGACGACCCATCAGCAAACCACTGTCTTTTAAAAGGTCTCCTAGACGGGATACTAATGATTGAGACTAATGAGCCACAGACAAAGTGCTCGTCCCTCAGTGTGGAGCAGAGCCATGTCACCGGGACATCCATACTACCGGCTGATGAGGATTAGGTCACAACTCTCTGAGTGGAAGCAGACGCACCAAACACAAAGTTGGGGTCACAAACATTTGCAGAGCTGGAAACGGGGGTCACAGGCCAAAAGGTTTGGGGACCCCTGGACTAAGGGGTTCCAGAGGGCTGTGGGTGCGAGGCTCACCCTCTTCCAGGCTGGTGGGGATAGGAAGCACCAGGTAGGAGCAGGAAGACTTGTCTTCAGTCACTGAGCCCTGCCGGAGACACAAGTTACCACAGACCTCCTCTACGACGTGGAGTCACTCAATGAGGGGGACACTAATGGACGCTTTGACATGTTTTTATTGCAGCCATCTTGGTTCTAAACAGTAGCTGGGCTGAGAAACTGAATTAGGATTTAGCTCTCGACCGTTTCAACCAAGATGGTTAAAGGCTAGCAGGAGGACAAGATGCTGACGTACCTGGTGTCTCTTGATGATGTCCTTCAACTTCCCCAGCAGCTTGGCCTCGATGTCAGAGCTCAGGTAGATCACAGGTCTGCTCAGACAGTTGTTCTGCCATAGAGTCACAGTGAGTCTAGTCACTCTTCATAGGTTACATTACAACATTAACACACTATACATAAATGAACAAATGGATGGGTCATGACTGACTGAATGAAGAGACACTCACCTGTACCAGGGACTTCTCGATGGTCATGAACATCTCCACATTCCGGTCCATCCTGGATGGATTCTGGAAGTCAAACCTGCGCCTAACAGGAAGTTGGACTGGAGTTACACACGAAACGGCCCAGCAGCCAGCACACACACACACACACACACACACACACACACCCACACACACCCAGCACACACACGCACACACACCCAGCACACACACACACCCACCCACCCAGCACACACACACACCCAGCACACACACACACCCACACACACACATACACACCCAGCAGCCAGCACACACACACACACCCACCCACCCAGCACACACACACACCCACACACACACATACACACCCAGCAGCCAGCACACACACACACACCCACACACACACACACCCAGCACACACACACACACACACACACACACACACACCCACACACACCCAGCACACACACACACACACACACACACACACACACACACACACACACACACACACACACACACACACACACACACACACACACACACACACACACACACACACACACATCCACCTCTTGCAATGGGCAAATGCAAAGGAAACCTTACATCTCAAATCATTTTAAAAGTCTGAATAACTCCTACTGGCCATGCTAGGAACACACAAGTGGTATGGAGAATTAATGAGCTTATTATGCATATGGAGAATTAATGAGCTTATTATGCATATGGAGAATGAATTAGTTTATTATCCAAATGGAGAATTAATTAGTTTATTATCCATATGGAGAATGGATGTGTTTATTTATGATGTATGTCAGCTAGAATGAAGCTTTTACCATCCCTGGTCACTCTTGAACTTGTAAGCAGCCGCCAGAATATGACATAGAGATCCTCCCGATTTAAAATCCACAAAACATTTCATCTGGAAACAAACAGTAACAAGACGTCAGGAAGGAAGGAGTGATGACAGACAGGGTTACTCTAATGCAGCACGGGGTTTGCAAAGGAAATTAAGACAAGACTCACTGGCAACTTTGTGAGCGGAGGGTTGCTGACATGTTTCCCAAAAACCTCCTCCTGGAACTGGAGTAGCTGGACGACCAGGCTGGACAGGGACTTGTTGGTCGGGGGCTCGGCTTGGATGTACTGAGGGAGACACGGACGGTTGACCCGTTTTCTCAAGGCATACAAATACAAACTATGGGTTTGAGTTCCCAACGCGGCGAGCTCGCGGTGACAGAGCACAGTAATCATCACACATCAGAGTGGATCACGTGTGGGACAATTATGATCAGAATCATCTTAGATGAAATGATCGTCATCGATAAGATAATAACCATTTGATACTGGCATGTGATTAATATTGCACACCTTATTAAATAACTTTATTGGGAGAAGGGGCCGTGGCTGAGCGGCTTAGCGGCTGGAGGCTGAGCAGCTGGAGGCTGAGCAGCGCGCCTCTGAACGTCACATCTGGATTTGAGCGCAGCGCTGCTGTTAGCATGAGGCTAGCAGCTAGCCCGCTTCAAGGCTCGTTTTCTCCATTTTACAAATAACCACAGTCCCATGCCACAGAGGGTCTAGCGTTAGTCAGAGGCTTACTGAATAACCCCACGGAGCGACGATACCATTCACGCCCATATCTGCTGCAGGCTTCGCCTCAGCATCCTTTTGTGCTCCTCATGTGAAAACAGCTGGCCGCTCTGAGCCACCTCACACCCTCCTCTTTGTCACTCCTTCTAAAGGTTACCACATGCATTCCAGCTGCAAATGATGCGTTTATTAGCTGTAAGTGCAATAAATACAGGCAATACCTTTTTGTAATTCTTCCCCAACCACACGCGAACATTATCGAACTGTGAAACGGTGTCAGACGCTTCGAAGTATTTTACATTCGGGCCGCCGTCTTTCTTCCGCACCGCCATCTTAGCCTGCAGACGACTCGTCGACGTCGGCTGCTCCCTGGCGGCGGACAGTGGAACCACACGGCGGTCAGCCCACGGGCTGCAGTGACGCAAAGTCAACGGCAGGCGGAGCTCCTTCGTCAATAATGTCAGACCTGCCTGCTCCACCACTACGAGGAAGAATAATCAACACAAAACACAACAACTCTGACAGTTCATTTTGACTCCTGATTTCCAGAATCCATCGAGTATGGGCCTAAATTTGGAGGTATTCAAGACCACCAAGAAGTCCCTGGTAAACGTGAGTCTTTTGTCATTCATTAAATCATTCATTCATGCATTTATCTTTTCAATTATCCAGTCATGAGAAGTTATGAATTAGAGGATAGAAAAGCTTGAGATTCCAGTGAAGGTAGTGAGTGGGTCAATACAGAGCTGTACGATAATCAATTTGACTCATTAATTTATACAATGATAATACAATAATTTAACAAGACGAGACTTGTTTTGTTAAATTACACACAAAAAGTCTCAATTTATTCCCTAATTTAAAATGTATCTGTCGTTGACATTTAATATAATCAATAACATGAAATATGCAAAAAGCAAATTGACATTATCATAAGAGGTAAAAATGTAAAAGCTTTCAAGAATCGATTAAATAACCCTAATGTGGCTTACTATGTGTGTGTGTGTGTGTGTGTGTGTGTGTGTGTGTGTGTCCTGATTGTGTAAGATGCCAATGTCACATTGTTTGATTAGTGAAGTTAGAAATGCTAAACTATTGAACCAATGTCCACTTTCTGGAGATGTTGGGTTAGAATGACTTAAAGTTGTTGTTTGTTTATATATGCTTGATTTGAATCGAAGTGCGTGTGTGTGTGTGTGTGTGTTTGTGTGCGTGCGTGCACTTGCATGCGGGTGTGTTGCAGGTGCGAGTGAAACATATTGATTATTTTAATCCTCCTGTTTGTGAGTCTGTGATCCTCTTGGCGTTCTCTCCTCATGTGTGGCTTGCTAATGGGGCTGGACACCTCACTATCCCTCCTCCCCCACTCTCCCTCCTCCCCCACTCTCCCTCTCTCCCTCCCTCCTCTCCCCCCTCTCTTCCACCTCCCCCCCCCCCCCCCCCCCCCCCATCATCCTCCCTTCCCAATTAACACCAGGTTGGACCCCAGGAGCAGAGAGTGCAGGGTATCGTCCTCGTACCTTATTCAGCAGCCACCAAATGAGCTCCAAATGTAACACCAAAATACCTGTAGAATAGCAGACGCTGTTACCTTCACATCACGCTGTCTCCTGTCTCCTGAGATGAGACCAGTACAGCGTCATACCGTTTGGTTTACCAGGGTGGGGTTTCTGTAGCATTTATTAGCAATTAGCAATGCTCAAAGACAGAATTCATATATTATGCCTGGATCTGAATTCTTAACTTAATGATAGTAATTTAAAAGGCAGACATTTATGGATATACATATAAATTGCGTAGGGCCCAGACTAGAAAGATTACCTCTCTATTCAGCCCTCCTTGCCTTTGATGCCCCTCCGTACCAAGACTTTTTATAGTTTTTATAGAGAGCTTCATCAGAGCTTCATGGTTCTTCATAAGAGCTTCATAAGAACTTCATAAGAACTTCATAAGAGCTTCATGGGTCTTCATAGAGAGCTTCATAAGAACTTCATAAGAACTTCATAAGAACTTCACAAGAGCTTCATGGGTCATAGAGAACTGAGTAAGAGCTTCATGGTTGTTAGGTTCCCATGCTGATGCAGAACCTCATATATAGCCATCATTTCCATGTGACATTATTAAAAAATATGTCTTTCTTTGCGCAGTCTAGTTAAAAATGAAATCACCATTAGAAACATAACCATAAAAATGTGGTAGATTATTATTTTATGACGTGAATTGAGGATTTTGATCAGCTCTGCGTTTCATGTACCTTCATGGTGAAACTCTGATGATATACAAGCGGGGTCATCCAGGCAAAGAATGACTCGATAGCACAGAATAATCCAGGCCCCTTTATTGTGATTCCTACTCTTTGGGAATAGAGAAATCAAACTATGCTGATATCATACACAACAAATACACACACCTCAGTCTACAAGTACATGACAATATTCAGTCCATACTGTCAACGAGGAAATGTCAACAGAAGTACAGGGACATACAGGCGCTACGATACAGCAGGACGCAGCATGGCACAGGGTCCAGTCCAGCCAGTACAGCAGCAGTCACCTTCGTCACCACAATGGTTACAGACTCGTACCGCCTTTCATGGCCAGAACTCAGTACACAGAACCGCGGCTGGCGTCCGGACGGGCGGTGCCCGTTTCTCTGGCACACGTAGTGAGAAGCAGGTGAGCATGGTTCTGTTAGACCGGCAGACCCACTGGTCAGCCTGGCCCCGCTGTGCCCAGCCCAGCAGGGAGGAGCCACAGACATGCATGCTGCCAGGTTCTGAAAACTCTTGAACACGAGCGAGTCCACGCCACGCCACCGCCTTCCAGCCTCCCGCCGCACACCGCAGATGATCAGGGAACATTTGCTGCCAGGCTAGTGTTTAGCATTCCACTTCACCTGAAGGGACACGCAGCATGCAGAGTGTTGCAGCCCAGAGGCCGGTGTGGCCTGGTGTGTGAAGGAGGTCCACCGCCGGTCACCACCTGGTGGTGCAGCTGCAGACATCACCTGCGGCGCTGACATCATGCTGACATGGGTGGCGTTCTCCCTGTCACTCTGTTCATCGCCCTCTCAGCGCTGCAGACAAACCTGCTAGCATGTGCTGTCAATCAAAGACTGGATGGGCCTGTTTCGATCAGGGGCCCATCAGATTTCTATAACATCATTTTTGTGACACATATTTACAGGTTTAAAGTTGGAGTTTTGTTTTGAAAATATACATTAGTGTTTGTCACTTCCTCTACATGTGCATGTAGAGGAATGTGTGTTTAGTCGCAGTGTGTGCAGCATGTCAATTAAGGAGTTGCATACTCAAAGTCTTATGTGTGTTATACTGCAACATGAGCTCATTATAGAGCCGCTTGCCCGGAGTGGAGTGCTAATCTGAAGAGACACGTTGCAATATTTGATCATAAATCAAGGCTGGAGTATGATTCCTCTCACATGGAAGGACATGCTCCCGGCTCAGTCCTGAATGTCTCACTCCTGTTGAATGGCATCTTTCTATCATACGTCTAAGAGACAAAACACCAACACATGATTCATGATTCCAAAAAACATTTCAACATTTTCCATTATTTCATGGTCATTAGTTACCATGCAGCAGTGTGGTTGAAGAGGAGCAGTGAAGGACAGCACTAGTCCTGTTATTGGGCTGTCATAGTCCTGATTAATCCTCTGTTAACCCTCACTATTGGGGTGTGTGTGTGTGATATAAGGTTAAATAAACTGCCTTTTTGATGTTTTCTTTCTTACACTGTTTTATACGCACAACACGAACTGAAGCACACACAGACACACTCACACACACACACACACACACACACACACACCCAGACACTATCACACACACACAAACCTGTATACGTGCACACATGCACACGTACAACTTTCTGGACTAAGCTCATGGTGTCAATGTTTTTTTAACTCCGATCAATTTGTCTCATTTAGCATCTACAGCCAGCTCTGCTCTTCAGCTCTGTCTTCAGCTCTATCTTCAGCTCTGTCTTCAGCTCTATCTTCCCTCCAGCTTCAGCTCTATCTTCCCCTCCATCTTCAGCTCTATCTTCAGCCCTATCTTCACCTCCCCTCTGTCCTCCCCTCTATCTCCATACTCTCCAGCCCCCTGCTTCACAAAGGGCTGGTAAGATGGGTCGTGTTCTGGCAACGTTCCCACTGGAACCAAGGACACTGGAACCGTCAAACTCACTGAAAATAGTTTCTGTCCATGTGCACATGCATGTGTGACTGTGTCGTGTGTTTGTGCGCACGCATGCGCACACATCAACAGACCAATAGAAAAGATCAATAGACTTGAACCACTTTATGCATGCTCACACACACACTGTTCATGATGCAGAACACTGGGTTATCACATGAAACTTGTACTTATGATATATATGATATATATACAGCTGGATTCACACCAGTCCCTGCTGTTTGTGTTCCTTACTAAACAGCATCCAACTCAGGTCCTGGGGATCGCAGTCCTTTATATTTGACAGCACACAGGGGAATGGTTTGATCAGCATGTGAAAGAGGGCTTTTTATCGCGTGTGTGTGTGTGTGTGTGTGTGTGTGTGCGTGCGTGCGCATATGTATGTATGTACTGTATGTGTGTGTGTGTGTGTGAAAGCGGGGGACACACTTGGGCGAGAGAGCCTGCTCTGGCGCAGAGCGGGGGTCAGTCGGGGTAGATGAGGAAGCCAGAGAAGGTGCTGTACTTGTTGGTGTTGCCCCCGTGCACCTTCCCCCCGTCCAGCTGCACACACACCTCGTCCCCCACGTCCAGGTGCAGGATCACACTGTTGGAGGCGTAGTCGTAGTTCTGATCCGCGTCCTGGGCAATGGCACTGGCCCGCACCTTAACCGAGGACACAGACACACACACACACACACACGCACACGCACACACAGACACACAGACACACGCACACGCACACGCACGCGCACACGCACGCACAGACACACAGACACACACACACACACAGACACAGACAGACACACACAGACACACAGACACACACACACACACAGCCGTGCCAGAGAGGACTGATTAGAAGGCCCGACTCTACCTGGTTTTACATAAAAGCTGCAGGTCATGTGACCCCCCCAGTCCACTTGGAGCGATACTCATCACTGCCAGCTAAATGTTAATTACAGAGTTGAGGACCAAGCACACGAGATGAGGAGGCTTCTCTCGTTTCCCATATTGACGACGCACATTTAGAGCAAGCTGACATACACCACATTGGTAGAAGAAGGCCAAATGAGCCATAAATATATATATATAGTCCACACACACACACACTGTGTGGACACACTATGGGACACACTATGGGACACACTGTGTGGACACACTGTGGGACACACTGCTCACACACTGTTCACACACTTTGTGGACACACTGTATGGACACTGTGTGGACACATTGTGTGGACACTGTATGGACACTGTGTGGACACATTGTGTGGACACATTGTGTGAACACTGTATGGACACTGTGTGGACACTGTATGGACACATTGTGTGGACACTGTATGGACACATTGTGTGGACACTGTATGGACACATTGTGTGGACACTGTATTGACACTGTGTGGACACATTGTGTGGACACTGTATGGACACATTGTGTGGACACTGTATTGACACTGTGTGGACACATTGTGTGGACACTGTATGGACACACTGTGTGGACACTGTGTGGACACATTGTGTGGACACTGTATGGACACTGTGTGGACACATTGTGTGGACACTGTATGGACACACTGTGTGGACACTGTGTGGACACATTGTGTGGACACTGTGTGGACACTGTATGGACACATTGTGTGGACACTGTATGGACACTGTGTGGACACATTGTGTGGACACTGTGTGGACACACTGTGTGGACACTGTATGGACACTGTGTGGACACTGTATGGACACATTGTGTGGACACTGTATGGACACTGTGTGGACACATTGTGTGGACACTGTATGGACACTGTGTGGACAGGCTGTCCATTCAGAAGGTCTCTGACAGTCAGAGTGGCGGTGTGACAGTCAGAGCTAACGGTTCCTGCACCTCAGCTTTACATT
>JAXIVH010000024.1:5990648-5993148 GCA_036785325.1 Urophycis tenuis | reverse complement strand
AGGCACACACACACACGCACACACGCACACACACACGCACACACACAGGCACACACACACACACACACACACACACACACACACACACACCGCTCCATTCATAGAGGTGACAGACCCCGCGTGCTGGCCGAGGCCTGGGTCTGAGGGTAAAGTGATGATGTGGGTCTCTTTGCATCTACATAGAACAGACATTCACATGTCGTAAAGTAGTCTTTTATCTGACTGAGGAGGTCTATAAAGTGGTCTTCATTGGATTCCTGTTGTATTGATTTGACGGCGTGACTATAACAAGGTCGGTAAAGAGGGCAGAGAGGAAAATGCCAAACATAATTGGGGGGCAGCTTTGCCGCATACCAGCACCAGATATTGTCATTCCTGTCCTCTCGGCTGCTAAATGTTTCATAGCCCTGAGATGAGCTCCTGTCCCCTCCCCTGGACCCCTCCACACACACACATTAGGTACACCTACACACATGCACGCGCGCACGCACACACACATACATTAGGCACAGCTACACACATGCACGCGCGCACGCACACACACACACACACACCCACACGTGGACACACACTCTCTTTGCATGTATGTGTGCACACAAACAGGCACATATGTATATACATACACACACACACACATCCACACACAGACACACACACACACACACACACACACACACACACACACACACACACACACACACACACACACACACACACACACACACACACCATTTGTCGGTTGCTCTCACCCCTGACTGTTGACTGAGTGAGTCCCATTATAATCTCTATCAACTAAATTATTTAACCTCATTCAGTGACAATCCTGTCCTCCTGTGCTGAACACACAAGGCAGCTCTCTGGCGAATACACAAGCAGAGCTCCTCAACCTTCAACTGCTGTTCCTCTTGGTGACCTAGCTCAGAAAAGTTACCTTTTAGAAAATTGATGATGAGGAATTACTCGATTATTGGATCATCAGACAGCATTTTGTCAAAAACTTTATAGTAAGGAATTATTTTGCCAGACCAGGGAAATTGAATAATGTAATTCCGAGCGACCGTATCTGAATATTTATAAATATAAATATATAATGCATGAACGCTTAGCAGTGTGTGTGTGTGCATATATATATTAATGTACTATTAGTGTGTGTGTAAAGGGCATTTTTTCTGTGTGTGTGTGTGCTGTGTGTGTGTGTGTGTGTGTGTGTGTGTGTGTGTGTGTGTGTGTGTGTGTGTCTGTGTGTGTGTGTGTATGCTCCGTGTGTGTGTGTGTGTGTGTGTGTGTGTGTGTGTGTGTGTGTGTGTGTGTGTGTGTGTGTGTATGCTGTGTGTGTGTGTGTGTGTGTGTGTGTGTGTGTGTGTGTGTGTGTGTGTGTGTGTGTGTGTGTGTGTATGCTGGTGTGTGTGTGTGTGTGTGTGTGTATGGTGCTAGGTGTGTAGAGGCACCATGAAAGTGGCCGTCATCAGCAGCCTGTCATGAGTAGCCCATGTACCAGTAGGGTCACGCCGTGCTCTCTACCACAATGCTTGGGCCGACGTGGCCAGTCAGCCTGCGGAGCGACCTGGTTCTGCTGCCGCGGCGGCCCGGGGACAGTCCACAGCCTCACAGTGATTCAGAAGCAACGTTGTGTTGCATTGGATGGTTAATCCCCCAGATCTGACAGCTCAGTGGCGTGCAGAGAGAGGTTCATGCGTGTCGGGGAGCCTTCATAGCTGCTGCTTTGTTTGTTCATTAAGGTTGGAGTCTGGAGCTCCTCAGAGGACGTGGAGCCAGCTGTCGCCTTCCATCACTCCATCACTTCACTCTCTCTCTTCCTCTCATTCCCTATGATGCCCCTATATATTCTCTCTTCTTACGCCCTCATTTCTGTTTTGCAATTAATGAAGTATGTCTTATCCCTCGCCCTACTCCTCAAGTTAAATATACAACATATTACTCCCCACGCATTCTGGATAAAATAAATTTGACAAAGTATTTCATCCCATGTTTTCTGAGTAAAATATACTTTATGAAGTGCTATCTCCATCCTTTGGGATGTATGATGTTTAGTTTGCTCCATTCTATATCATCACAGAAGGCCTTCGTCCACACCAGGGAGGGTACGCCCTTTCTGCTCCATATCAGTGACTGTGCATCACATGTACATCACATGTCCATCACATGTATCTCACATGTACATCACATGTATCTCACCTGTACATCACATGTACATCACATGTACATCACATGTATCTCACATATACATCACATGTATCTCACCTGTACATCACATGTACATCACATGTATCTCACCTGTACATCACATGTACATCACATGTATCTCACCTGTACATCACATGAACATCACATGTATCTCACCTGTACATCACATGTACATCACATGTATCTCACCTGTACATCACATGAACATCATATGTATCTCACCTGTCCGTTCTTCTTCAGATCAGCCCACATGCTGGTCCCATCCCCCCCCCTCATCAGCACATGGTAGCTGAAG
>JAXIVH010000024.1:5978148-5980648 GCA_036785325.1 Urophycis tenuis | reverse complement strand
CACCAGCAGCACCAGCAGCCCCAGCAGGACCAGCAGCACCAGCAGCACCAGCAGCACCAACAGCACCAGCAGCACCAGCAGCACCAGCAGCACCAGCAGCACCAGCAGCACCAGCACACTGAGCATTAATTAGAAGCCATGTCTCTCCCCCTCCCTGTCTCCAGGTGCCTGCTGTCTGTGGGCGCAGCAGGAGCAGCCCTGGGAAGGAGCAGTGCAGCGTGGCTGGGCGAGACGAAGGAGGAGGAGAGCTTCAGTGAAGGAGGTGTGGAGCACAGCCCTCACTCTGGGCTGTAACCAGTAACAATGGTGGGGTTTGTTACAGATTAAATTCTACACACACAGCAGGCTGTCATCGCATGGAAGGTGACATGGAGATCCATCTGGTTGAGACACATTCAGGGAGATCAGACGCGATACAAGCATGGTGCTGTTTCATCTGGGGTTCATTCAGGAACCATGGGGAGGACACAGACACACACAGACACACACACACACACACACACACACACACACACACACACACACACACAGACACACACACACACACACACACACACACACACACACACACACACACACACACACACACACACACACACCACACACACACACACACACACACACACACACACACACACACACACACACACACACACACACACACACACACACACACACACACACATACATACAGACACGCACACAGGTAGATAGATAGATAGATAGATAAAAACTTTATTGATCCCCTAAGGGAAATGCAGGGTCCAAGTAGCTAAAAGACATAGAGACATCTAACATATCATACAAACATATAAACATACACATACAACATAAGCACGATAAATAAGGAGTGATAAAGTGAATTTAGTCCAGGCTGGGGGAGAGAGGAAGGGGCTGTGCATAAGGGCTAACAGCCAGTAATTATATAAATATATATATATATAAATAGTGAGGTAAAAACAGTGGTGGAGAGGGTGGAGACTATGCAGAGAAACAGGCACACACACACACACACACACACACACACACACACACACACACACACACACACACACACACACACACACACACACACACACCATCTGGAGCCTCTATAGAGGTGTACACGTGGACTGGTCCTCTCCAGTCCATCCCAATGAAGAGGAGAAGTGAAGTGGTGAATTATTTAGCAGTGGTATTCCTCTCACGGGCACAAGGTCGCGACCTCTCTAAATGGTGATGGGAGATGGATGATGACACCCCCTCCAAGTAGTTCCCAGCATGTCTTATTTACTGGTTTGTAGACTGGAGTTTCTCCTCCCCAGTGTGCTGAACACGCTCTGCCGACGTCATTATTCCAAGATGCTCTGCTGGATGCTCTGCCTCGTCCTGCGGGGGTTAAAGCTGCAGTATGGCCCCGCTCCACGCCCCGCACAGCGGCACGGGGACGCGGAGAGGAGCCGTCCAGGAAGGAGGGGAGACAAAACAAAGGGAGTGAGAGAGGGAGGCGTGACCCGCGCAGCGCTGATGGCTGACAGGGGCGTGACAGACCTCAGACAGCCTGACCCTGCTTTAGCTCCTGCCCCGCCCGTCTGCTGTCACGTCTCCCAGACAGGAACACCTCCTGCCTTCTGCCACCGCACCCGCTGCACACACATAAACACACGCACACATGCATAAACACACGCACACACAAACACACACACACACACACGCATAAACACACGCACACACAAACACACACACATGCACACACAAACACGCACACACACACACACACACACACGCACAAACACACGCACACACAAACACACACACACGCAAACACACACACACACAGGCATAAACAAACGCACACACAAACACACACACACACACGCATAAACACACGCACACAAACACACACGCACACACGCATAAACACACACACACACACGCCTGGGCCATTCAGCCACACGTTGGTGTGTTGAGCGTTGTTCAGTGAAATGTCAGAGCCGGAGCGTGTCGCCTGTTTACCTGGCTCATTAGAGTGCTGTGGAGCTCTGCTGCCACACGGCCTCTCTGGCTGTAATTGGCCTCCACGATGCGACGCTGTGATAAAGCACCAAGGCATGTGGGATGCAGAATAACCATTAATGGCAAAGTCTGTAATGGCCCGATCACACACACACACACACACACACAACATGTACAGTAATTGTGTGTTCACCAGAACAGATAGGGATCATGCAACGCTCCGTGTACAGTGAGCCTGGCCAGCTCCCTGCTATTAGGGCAGCAGTCCCAGTGTGGAGGGAACGTGTCTCCTGTCCCCCAGACGCTGACGTGTCCATCTGTGTCCTTAACCTGCAGCCCACCCTGTCGCAGGGGTTGGTGCAACAATACCCCCGGACACATACACCTCCTCTCCTGGGTGTCAGCACCATGACTCTGTTCCCACACAGCCTCATCCATCTGCTTCATAACACCTCTCTCTCTCTCTCTCTCTCTCTCTCTCTCTCTCTCTCTCTCTCTCTCTCTC
>JAXIVH010000024.1:5908898-5977948 GCA_036785325.1 Urophycis tenuis | reverse complement strand
CAATAGTGTTAGAAAACCCCTGGAAACAACAGCAGGACGTGTACCAGGGTGGTGGAGTACCAGGGTGGTGGAGCACAGGGTGGTGGAGCACAGGGTGGTGGAGCACAGGGCCAGTACCAGGGTGGTGCCGACCCATTAGTTGTACTTTGTAGCTCAAAGGCCAGAGACAGAGAGCGGGGGAGGGGCATCCCCATCACACAATTTATCACAGCATTTGCCATTTGTGCTCTGAAATATCAGCCTATTAAAACATTCATTGAGCTGATTAAACTGCTATAAAATCTAACAAAATTTGCACCGACAGTTTTAGTGCATGATTTGTTAGGCCAGAGCTTCACACCGTACCTCTGCGACTTCGACAAACTGAAACAGGCAGGCTTCTGAGGAAAGTAACGGGTACTACTGCCCCCTGTTGGTACCACCAAGAATGGCATGGCGGATTCTCCATTAAACACGTCACAGCTGTAGAGCTTTGAAAGACTTCCAAGTAGGAAAGAGGGCATCTTAATTACTTGAATATATTCAAATCATTTCTCTAATGACTTTATAAAACTTAGCTTAGCTTCATTTCCAGAAACGTAGTGAGTGTTTTTTTGTGGCCGGTATTTCTTTGATAAAGATGAATGATGAGAGCATGCATATGTATTCTGTCTCTGTATGTTAAATTAAAGTGTCTAATTCTGATTTCCATGAGCTACTGGGGCGACAAAGGAGAGGATGGGCAGTTTGGATTTCCTCTGGTGAGAGGTCTAGTTTCAGACTCTAACAGACATAGTCGTTGTGGTCTTTCCTTGCGGTATTTCTCATTTTTGCAGCTGCATGGCTGCTGGTATAGAAAACATGTGAGCTGCCGCTGGTTGATCTGCTGCAGGTAGAATCGGGTCATGAGTAGAGGAGGTACATGAACCTGTTTCCTCCAGGCTGCTGCCAGTGGACCAGATGTCTGAGGGCCGCTCTGCTGTGTCTCTGCATGGTTCATTACAGACTGTGGGCTCACACTGTCCCACCAGAGCAGGGATTACATGTAGACTGTGGGCTCACACTGTCCCACCAGAGCAGGGATTACATGTAGACTGTGGGCTCACACTGTCCCACCAGAGCAGGGATTACATGTGTCAATGGTGAATGTGTTTCTTTTATTTGTGGAGCTTGAATACACCACCTTCATGCTTACCAACAGCATGCTGTCTGTCGCTGTGTGTGTGATGGGGTCAGGGCCCCTGGCTCCCAGGGCTCTCTGGCCTGTAGGCCTACAGACCGGGGAAGGACCCCCACCCGCTTCTGCATGTCATGGGATCTTTCTTCACTCCATTTATTTTGAACACACAGTGAATGTTCTGGTATGAAGCCACTATCATTTGGTTCTTTACACCATAGACAGTGAGACTACTGACATGGGGTAGACCAGCCTGACCCCCAATGGGTTTAAGTGTAACTGCTATTATTTTTTATTTCCTTCATTTAACATCGTTTTACATTGGGTCCCACATGTCCCATATGCTTAGTCCCCTTATTCTGAAAACAAGCGCTTTGAGAAGAATAATTGAAACTATGTTCTGAATTGGGGGCGGCACGGTGGTGCAATGGTTAGCACTGTCGCCTCACAGCAAGAGGGTTCTGGGTTCGAATCCACCTGGGACCCGGGACCTTTCTGTGTGGAGTTTGCATGTTCTCCCCATGCTTGCTTGGGTTCTCTCCGGGTACTCCGGTTTCCTCCCACAGACCAAAAACTATCTATCTATCTATATATGTTAGCCCTGTGATAGGCTGGCGACCTGTCCAGGGTGTACCTCGCCCGTTGCAGCTGGGATTGGCTCCAGCCCCCCCGCGACCCTCGTAGAGGATAAGCGGTTTCGATAATGGATGGATGGATGGATGGATGGGTGGATGGGTGGATGGATGGATGTTCTGAATTGGCTCACCTGCGCCCCCCCGTGACAAAGAAAGAGAACTACAAGAAGGGGCTTCTTTTAGTATGTATGTTCTTTGTCGTGCGAGCAATTATCTTCTCATCTCTTCATCCTGATTTGCATGCAGTTAGGCCTACGCAACGCAATCGTGATACAGGATGTTGAATGGGTTGCAACACTTTCCGTTACAGATATAATATTCACTATGTATTATACGTTGTATATTGCAGATCCTGGCATATTACTCTTAATAATAGTTGGAGGTGGCTTTTTGTTGTATTAGATAAAACTCAATTTAGTTTAACGCTAATGTTACTAATGTTAATCCATTAAAAGCAAGCAGTCTTTGGTGACGTCTGACACTGCATACAATGTGCAGCAGTACACATGTGAATGGTGAGGCTTCCCTTTTCTGTTTTACCTTCACCACCGCGCTTCCTGTGGCTTTGTTCGTCTGGCTCATCTATGATTACTCACATTGCATGAAAGCCTTTCATTTCTACAGAGTTCTGAGTTCTGAGGAGGCATGAACTTAACACTCAGTTATTTCATTATTTGTTTCATCCTTTTTCATACTTGGCAGTGATCACTGGAACCAATCAGTGTGGGAAGTAAAAAAGCCCACTACAGTTTCAGGTCCCCTTGACGGGAACTGAGTTGGAGCTGTCAGCAGAGAGGAAGTGTGTTCACTCAACAACGTGCTGAGGTGAGAGATATTTTTTCATTTAAAAGAGTTCCTGTAAACCTTGTTTTAAAATCTTACATTTTGGGGAAAGATGACATAGCAAATGCTTCTTAGGACTTCTGGGCCCTGGTGCCTCTGTATGAGATGTATTATATATTCACATTCATATTATATAATCATATTCAATCAGTAATGCTGTGTATTTCTCTTTATGTCTAATTTGTCTAGATTGTGAACAGGTCTTTTACTGGCTTTGATAAATCTAAACTTTACTGTTTGCTAAATAGATGGTTACCCATTTTGATGTATTTTTTTGTTTTGTATTTGTATTTTGTATTTTGTATCACAGTTAACCACAACGTTCGTAGTGTTTCTTCAGCAGTTCACTTACTTCATCATTCTCACTTGTCTACATTTCTGTCGAAAGTGCCTTACCAGTGTTGTGCTAGTTACTGAAATATAGTAAGTAGTTACAGTTACTAGTTACTTTGTAAAAAAAAGTAACTCAGTTACTTAAACCAAAAAGTAATGCGAGAAAGTAACTTTTTTAGTTACTGTAACACGTTCTTCCAATGCTCTAAAGGTTGATTGAGTTCCCCTCTAGCCGTCATTTCAGTTCTGTACTGATGCTGAATAATACAAAATAATACAACCGTTTCAATTAATTTGCATCCACATCACTGAATCTAATCATCCGAGCAATATGATCTGTTGTGCACCAAGACAAACCTTGACACAAACACCAACGTATTTTTTCAATGTCTATTTATTTCAGTCAGGCCATAGGCTATAAACTGGCTAAACATGGCTATTTTTCTTATTTGGTATTCAAAAACAAACTGCCAAAAATTAAAGTGGCTTAAAAGCAAATACAGACATTCTGATATAAATAACTGAAAACAATATTCTGACGTCTCCTGGACCGGGTCCTCGCTCCGCCTCCTCGCAGCGCCTGTGTGTGTGTGTGTGTGTGTGTGTGTGTGTGTGTGTGTGTGTGTGTGTGTGTGTGCTGCTCTCTGCTGTCGGTCTCAGATGCTGCTCTAGCAGACGTTATAGACAGGGTCAATTTTCAAAAAAGATTAACCCCGAAGGCAAATCATGTTAATTTTTGGCATACAACGTTTTTAGGGGTTTTGAAGGGTGCTGAATTCAAATCTTCTGTATGCCAGGCTCAAAAATGTCCCATAATGCCTCAAAATGGAGAAAACCAATATGGCCGCCGCCGCCAGGTCAAAATCTAATTAATCACTCATCTTTTTGACTGTACAAGGTAAAAACCTGAATGTAATGTGCTTTTATAGGTTTACACATATGGGGAATTCAATACCATGCTCAGATTTAAGATCAAGACTAAAGAAAATGCTCAGGAATCTCTGCTTAATGCCGAACAGCTTGGACAACAACAACTCAAAGGGTTTGTGGAAAAACGTTTGTGTGAGCCACCAGACAGTGACATGCATGTGAATCTGAGATCACCAGGCGCGTAGAATACGGTGGGGACGGTGGGGACGCGTACCTACCAGTTTTCGTCATGAGTCATTTTGTACCCACCACTTTTTATGAAAGAATCCCCCGTGTGGGACTCGCACCGGTGTCTTTCACCACTACGTCAGTAAAATGCAGTCGGAGTTACGTCAAGCTCGACGAAGAGAGAAGAACTCCACTCTTACCAGTCGCTTTAGTATGACAGGGTCACAAGCGGACTTTTCACGCGTTCTCGAGCGGAGTGGTAGTGCTATGGCAAGATGCCATAGTGCGTTGAGTAATGGTGCTCTCTGACTCATCCCAAAAACAACAGTCAACAAAGTGAACGTAATGAAACAGTGAAATGCAACCTATGTCCTGAACATTCGCCTCCAAACCCTATCTAATAGCAATAACATGTAATGACACAGAATGCCAGAATGTCGCAGTGCATTCTGGGAAACACTCCCCCAACACGTTACAATATCCACGATTTCCTCAGGCAAGTACAACAAGTTGAACTGATAATACAAGAAAACACAAAAGCATTAACCTAATTTACACAAAATAGAAACAACATTTAATTTGATTTGTGTCCGATGACGAGAGAGAGACGGAGAGAGAGCTAGCACTTTGGTAGAGAGACATAGAGTAACAATAACAGAGAGCGAGCGCCGGTCTCGATAAAGCCGTTAATCAGAGAAATGAAACGTTATTGCCCGATTGTTTCACAGCGGTTACATTCAGCAGGTAGACACGGCCATGAACTGCATCTATCTGAATCACATTATCCAATGAAAAGTATTAGAGCTCTGTGCGTGAGTATAGTCAAGACATCGCGTCTGTGTGTGTGTGTGTGTGTGTGTGTGTGTGTGTGTGTGTGTGTGTGTGTGTGTGTGTGTGTGTGTGTGTGTGTGTGTGTGCGTGCGTGTGCGTGTGTGTCATCATCACATTTTTGTATACATTTTTATTAATTAACATGACCTGCGCGAAAGGGGGAAAAATGAATGCGCGTCATTGTACCCAGCACTTCTGAAAATGCACTTCCGAATGCGTCTCTGTCCCCAGCACATTTCAAACCAAACCTACGCCCATGGAGATCACCCATTAGGAAGAATAAAGCTCAGACGTTTGCTTCACTGCATGAAGTTGTGCAACTTTCCAAGGGCAAGCAAAACACTATCAAAGTGGACAGGAGCATTCTACAAAGGCTCATAACAGCTTATAGAGCAGGGCGCAAGATCAACCTGGAAAACATCCTCCAGCATGAACTCACGCCCATTCCACTGTCTTTGGCAACAACTAATGGTAGTCTCAATTCCACCAACAAATCTATGATGGTCAATATTCTGGCAACACAAGTCCAAACCCCTGCAGATGTCACCCTGGCTAAACCCAGCTGCCTGCTCATTGATGGCCAAGCACTTGTGATGGCACTTGGAAAACAACCTGAACTGACAACTTTTGGTGAATATGCCCGCATGTTTTCCAGCACAGTGTGCAAGATGGGAGTAAAGTTTCAGAGAGTTGATTTAGTCTTTGACAGGTACCAAAAACAATCAATTAAAGCAGGTACAAGGGTTAAGCGGAAACAGCGCCACCAACCGATACGCCGTAAAATTGAGAATGAGTTAGTGGCTTTACCAACAGACTGGTCCAACTTCATGGCACCTGAGGACAACAAAGCAGATCTTGCTCTTTTCCTCTCAAACCATCTCATCAAACACAGCCCAAAAGGGGAACCTGTGGTTGGAGTGTCTGGGGG
Organism: Urophycis tenuis; assembly: GCA_036785325.1. Lineage (NCBI taxonomy): Eukaryota > Metazoa > Chordata > Actinopteri > Gadiformes > Phycidae > Urophycis > Urophycis tenuis. Next base: position 5,972,124 of record JAXIVH010000024.1, on the reverse strand, counting down.
GTTTGCGAAGGCAACAACTGTTATGTCATCAGACCCCACTCTCACAATCTCCTCTCTACAGGCTGACCATGAGGAAGCTGACACACGTCTGATTTTACACTGCATACATGCTCACATGGAAACAATTGTCGTGTCAGCACGAGATACAGATGTATTACTTATGCTTCTGGCGCACTATGAGAAAATGCAATGTAAATTTCTCTATATGAAGGCTGGCACCTCGAAGGCTCCAAAGTATTTGCCCGTGCATGAGATTCATAAATTGCTATCTGCTGATCAGTTACAAACATTACTTGCTTTCCATGCTGTCACTGGTTGTGATAGTGTGTCTCAGTTCAGTGGCCACAGCAAGAAAACAGCCTGGCAGGTGTTCCTCAATCATCATACCGATCTTCTTGGCCTAGGGAAGGGCCCTATAACAGAAGACATACTGAGGTTAACTGAGGCGTTCATCTGTAAGATCTATGGTGTGCCCGAGGTTGACACTTGTGATAAAGCAAGAGTCAAGTTGTTCTGTATTGGTCATTCACAAGAGACTCTACCACCAACCTCTGATGCAGCAAAATTCCACATCATGCGTGCTCATTATCAAGCCACTGTCTGGAATCAAGCTCACATGTCACACCCTGATCTCCCTCCAGTGACCGAAATGGGATGGATGAATTTGGATTATCAGTTAGTGCCACAATTACTATCTCTGCCACCTATTCCTAAAGCTTGCAAGGAGATCACCTCCTGTGGTTGTCTCAAGGGGTGTCTCAGCCAACGCTGCAGTTGTAGGAAAAGTGGCATGCAATGTATGGAGTCATGCAGCTGCAGAAAACTTGGCAACTCCTGCCAGAACACTGGAGAGGAGGAGGAGGATGATGATTGGGAATAAATATAGCCTATGTGTGCAGATCTAGCCTACCTCTCCACACCATGGACTTTGTAGACATTGAATAGTAGATAAATTAGTAGTAGATAAATGACTAAATAAATAGGTAAAATATACATTAGTAAGAGCGGCACGGTGGTGCAGTGGTTAGCACTGTCGCCTCACAGCAAGAGGGTTCTGGGTTCGAATCCACCTGGGACCCGGGACCTTTCTGTGTGGAGTTTGCATGTTCTCCCCGTGCTTGCGTGGGTTCTCCCCGGGTACTCCGGCTTCCTCCCACAGACCAAAAACATGCAGGTTGGGGATTAGGTTAATTGGTGTCTCTAAATTGACCATAGGTGTGAGTGTGAATGGTTGTTTGTCTATATATGTTAGCCCTGTGATAGGCTGGCGACCTGTCCAGGTTTCACCCATTGCAGCTGGGATTGGCTCCAGCCCCCCCGCGACCCTCGTAGAGGATAAGCGGTTACGACAATGGATGGATGGATGGATACATTAGTAAATAAATAGTTAAAATACAGATACATAAATAAATAGTTAAAGTATTGTAATCAACCGTGTGTCTAAACATATTTCAAGTGAATTCTTCAGAATGCCATCAACCTGTTTCTCGATCCTCTTTTGTTCATGAACTATTCATTATCCGAGACAACAATTTTAACCATGTACATTAATTTCAAGCATTTTCTTTAGTCTTGATCTTAAATCTGAGCATGGTATTGAATTCCCCATATGTGTAAACCTATAAAAGCACATTACATTCAGGTTTTTACCTTGTACAGTCAAAAAGATGAGTGATTAATTAGATTTTGACCTGGCGGCGGCGGCCATATTGGATTTCTCCATTTTGAGGCATTATGGGACATTTTTGAGCCTGGCATACAGAAGATTTGAATTCAGCACCCTTCAAAACCTCTAAAAATGTTGTATGCCAAAAATTAACATGACTTCCCTTCAGGACTTTAAATAAGCACATTTTCCAAAATCCTGCCTAGTCTATTACTTTAGCCACTAGCTTTGTGGAAGCATGCCGCTTCTTGAGGTGCTTCAGCAGATTGCTGTTGCTACTTTTCGCCGTACAGATGATTTTTGACCCGGGGCACAGTTTACATCTTACCGAAATGTTGTTTTCCCCTTTGCTCTCAAGTTGAAAATAATTTGAGCATTTCCAAGAGTAGAAACTGATCGTCCCCTTCTCGCTCGCCATCATGCCGTGCACTGACCTGTCCAGTCATCTCGGGGCGCGTGTTTGATTGCGTGTTTTTTTTTAGATTAGATTAGATTCAATTTTATTGTCATTGTGCAGAGTACAAGTACAGGGACAACGAAATGCAGTTGGCGTTCTAACCAGAAGTGCAAATGTGCGATAAAGGTGCAGGTTTAAATGCAGGAATGCAGAATAAGGTACAAAATTGAAAAACATGAAAAGTGGCAGTGGTTATTAAAGTGACGGTAATTATCGGTAGTTAATAAAGTGACATAAACAGTGCAGATGGAGGTAGTGATCATCGAGGTATTAAACGGTTACTAACAGTAGCATAAACATGTAAATAAAAAGTGTAAACAATGTACAATGTGCAAGTAGTGCGAATAATAGCAATATAATATAAGTAAGTGTACAGGTGGTGCAGTAGTGCTCTAGTGCAGTATAACAGAACGGGTACAACAGATGAATATGGATTGTATGGATATGGGGGTGGGGGGTGCAATGGCAGTTAAGAATAAATACAATAAATAACATTACTATAAAATATATTATATGTAGTATGTCCAGGGGGTGGGGGTGGGGGTGCTGGGTGTGCAGCCCAGCCTCGATGGAGGGGAGTGGGGAACCGGTGATGCGTTGGGTGATTTTCACCACCCTCTGCAGTGCTTTCCGGTCTGAGGCGGAGCAGTTACCATACCACACTGTGACACAGTTGGTTAGTACGCTCTCGATGGTGCTGCGGTAGAAGTTCACCAGGATCTGAGGAGACAGGTGGGCCTTTTTTAGTCTCCTCAAGAAGAAGAGGCGCTGGTGAGCCTTCTTGATTAGGGCAGTGGTGTTGAGGGACCAGGATAGACTGTCGGAGATGTGTACTCCCAGAAACTTGAAGTTGGTTACCCGCTCAACCTCTGTCCCGTTAATGTGGAGGGGGGTGTGCGTGCCACCTTTTGTTTTCCTGTAGTCCACGATGATCTCCTTGGTCTTCGTGGCGTTGAGGGACAGGTTGTTGTCGGCGCACCACGCAGCTAGGCACTGAACCTCCTCCCTGTACGCTGACTCATTGTTGTTGCTGATGAGGCCTGATGTGACGCTAGAGGCGACACGTGCTTTGTTTTTCAATTCAATTAAACTTTATTGATCGGGAACTGCGTGCCATTGTAAAACCTCACCAAAAGGAACGGAGTAACGCAGCGTTTGGTAACGGGAACGTAGTTACTGAATTAAAAAAAACAACGCGTTACGTAACGTGTTACTGAAAAAAAATAACGGCGTTACGTAACGGCGTTACTACTAACACGTTACTACCCAACACTGCGCCTTACAATGAGTGCTTTCAACAACGAAGATACATTTGCCAAGATGCAATGATGTCCATGTTCTTAGTGCAAGGCATAAGTGTGTTTGTGTGTGTTCATGTGTGTGTGTGTGTGTACCAGTGCAGTTCAAATTAATATTTTACACCTGTCAGTAGGTGATTGAAATATTGTATCCAGTTAGATCTCATCACAGTGACCCGTTGTGACAGTGTGGTCCACCAGACGTTCTCCAGAACAAGTTCTTGAGAGGACACACAATGAGGACCATCGTCCTCCTGAAGAGTCTTCTGCATCTCCTCTGTCTGTTGGGCCTCATTCTGGGTGAGGAACCAGCCATCTTCACTGTGAGGAGCTCTGTGTTTTCTCTGCTGCTAAATCCTTTCATCTGTATGTATCTGCCAGGTGCCCAGACGTGTGCACCCAAGCCCAGCTGCAGAGAGTGCATCCAAAGCCCTGGGTGTGCATGGTGTTCAAAGACAGTAAGAGGATTCACCCAGAATACACAAACCTCAGAGGCATTGAGGCATTCTCCCCAATGGTTAGGGTTGGAGTGCTTTAGTGTGGGATACTCCCTTCTGTGTTACGTTCAGACCTGAAACAGGAGCGACTCCACTTGTGTTCCCAGGGCTTCCTGCAGCGCGGGGAGTCCAGTGAGCAGCGCTGTGACACTGAAGAGGCGTTGACCAGGAGAGGCTGTGGCCAGCGGTTCATCCCTGACACCGACATAGACCGCCTGAAGGACCACGAGCTCAGCAACACTCCTGGAAACACGGTTCAGCTCAAACCACAGATTCTCCACATTCCCCTCAGAGTTGGTGAGTAGGGCTGGCCCCCAAAAAAACACTCAAATGGTACACACTGATTTTAAGTTGGTCCTGTTTTAAAAAGAACCAATGCCGTAGAATTGGTTTCTCAGTCTTGTGTGCTGGCATTGGGACGTTGTCTATTTCATGCATACGTTTCTATGGGCGGAGTTTAGGAGTACCACAAACTTTCAAGGTGTCGTTCAAACGAGCCGAGGGTTACCCCATCGACCTTTATTACCTCATGGACCTCTCCTTCTCCATGGGGGACGACCTGGACACCATCAAACACCTGAGTCAGGACATCGTCAGCACCCTTCAGGGCTTCACCAGGAGCATGCGCATAGGTGAGGTCAAACATTCAGTACGTTTACATGCAGCAAGAAATTCGAATTTCTAATCGTATAAGACATCGTTCGGACTTTTTAAGTGCATGTAAACACCTTAATCCGACCTACTTCGGACCTATTTCGGACATCTAAAATCGGATAACTACACCTGGATAATTCGATCATAGTCGGACTTTTAACGGCATGTATACTCAGCAATCGGATCTGAATCGGATTTTGCATTCTGCACATGCGCAGCGCCACATAGCGTCCAGAGTCAGCCCATGCTCCGGCTGTTAATCCGATTCTCTGAACGGCATGTATACTCGGACAAGTGATCCGGTCTTACGCATGTCATTATCTGATCCGATCAGAAATTTGAATTTCTTGCTGCATGTAAACGTACTGACTGAACTCCTGATTATACATATCTCTATGTATGCACCTCGGTATGAGACCACCTCCTCGCTTCGTCTGTACTCTTAGGTTTCGGGTCCTTTGTGGACAAGGTGGCGTTGCCCTACGTGAGTCAGATGAGGCGGAAGAGGAGAGATCCAAGCCCTGACAGAGGAAAGAGATGCCAGCCAGCCTTCAGCTACCAGAACATCCTCAGCCTCACCGAACACACGGCAGAGTTCAAGAGCAAGGTCAGCGGGCAGAGGATCTCCGCTAACCTGGACTCCCCTGAGGCGGGCTTTGACGCCATCATGCAAGCCACTGTCTGCAAGGTAAAGCACAACAGAACACATCACATGACACATCACCTGACACATCACATGACACAAGGTCTCCCTGTAACGCCCCTCTGCACCCACTCCATAGACTGACCCCTTTATTCCCTGTCGATCTGTGGTCAGGATGCCATCGGGTGGAAGAACGTGACAAAGATTCTGGTGTACACTTCGGACGACACGTTCCACATGGCTGGGGACGGCCGGCTGGCTGGTATCTACGAGCCTCATGATGGGCGCTGCCATCTCAGCCCAAGTGGCTCCTATGATGGAACCAAATATGTAAGGTCATCATGATCCCAGTCAGTGTCGCTTTTTGAACATAGAACTTTGTGTGTGTTTCAAATAAATGAATGTGATCTTTTTCTTCTCCGTCAGGATTACCCCTCCATTGGACACCTTGCCAGAGTTCTCACTGAAAATAATATCCAGCTCATATTTGCCGTCACCCAAAACATTTCTGCAGCTTATGAGGTTCGACTCAGAGAGCTGTGAACATTTCAGTGGGCATGGAGCTGTTTGCTTTTGTTCACTTCTTCTGTCTAAACCGTTTCCTCCCCGAACAGGAACTGAGTAAGATGATCCCTCAGTCTGTGGTAGGAGTTCTGGAGAGTGATTCCAGAAATGTTGTTCAGCTCATCACCAACGCTTACAATGTGGGTAAACCAAAGCTTCTCTTGACCAAACCACCCCAGTGGAGGGGAAGGCCTTCATAGATAGATGAACAGGACAATGACAGTACCAGACAGACAGGACAGTGACGGGTTGGGACTCATAGTGAACAAGTTAAGAGTTGCAGAGGAAAAGGTGCATGTTCACATTCCTTCAGGGTGTGAAGCAAAGCTTCACTGCAACAGTTCACCTCGTCCATATCAACGTCTGGGATAGTTATTACTAATGAACACATCATGATTCATACCCGTCTGTAATCATTACTACTGATAACCTATTTATACCTGACGTTTATAAATAGTGTATGAATGCATACCTTTTAATATAAGTAGCTCTTAAGTCTACCCAGCAGCACCTTTGATCCATGCTGTCTCACAGTTCAAAGTAACACAACTGCTCTTCATGTGTGTGCACACCGGTGTGAGCGTCCTACATGCTGTGTGTGCAGAGTCTGTCCTCCAGCGTGCTCCTGGAGGCCCACGGCGCCCCCCAGGGGCTGCAGGTGTCCTACCAGGCCCACTGCATCCCTGGCCCTGGCCCCGCCCCCTGGGGCCGCAGGGGAGAATGTAAGGACATCAAGCTCAATCAGCAGGTGGGCCACGCCTCCAGGAACCCTCCTGACTTTCTCTTTCCAACAGTCCTGTTTAAACGGTCTTCGTTATCAGGCTTATTATCAGTTTTATTACTAGGTTAATTACTGTACCATTTTACCATTCATGTTTCCATGCAAATATTTTTCCATGTAGGTTCCATTCCATTCATTATTATTATCTATCTACATTAACTATCTATTATTGGACTGCTATTGCTCCTGTATGTATGTACGGTATGTATGTACGGTATGTGTGTATGTATGTATGTATGTATCTCTGTATGTATGTATATATGCAGTACTTTCGTCTTTCTTTGTTCTTTGTTTCATTGTGTAAGCGACTTTGGGTCTTTGAAAAGCGCTATACAAATAAAATGAATTATTATTATTATTATTATTGTTTTTAGTAGTAGTAGTAGTAGTAGTAGTAGTAGTAGTAGTAGTAGTAGTAGTAGTAGGCTAGTAGTAGTAGTAGTAGTAGTAGTAGTAGTAGTAGTAGTAGTAGTAGTAGTAGGCTAGTAGTAGTAGTAGTAGTAGTAGTAGTAGTAGTAGTAGTAGTAGTAGTAGTAGTAGTAGTAGTAGGCTAGTAGTAGTAGTAGTAGTAGTAGTAGTAGTAGTAGTAGTAGTAGTAGTAGTAGTAGGCTAGTAGTAGTAGTAGTAGTAGTAGTAGTAGTAGTAGTAGTAGTAGTAGTAGTAGTAGTAGTAGTAGTAGTAGGCTAGTAGTAGTAGTAGTAGTAGTAGTAGTAGTAGTAGTAGTAGTAGTAGTAGTAGTAGTAGTAGTAGTAGGCTAGTAGTAGTAGTAGTAGTAGTAGTAGTAGTAGTAGTAGTAGTAGTAGTAGTAGTAGTAGTAGGCTAGTAGTAGTAGTAGTAGTAGTAGTAGCTCTTGTACGAAGCAATGTACAGTGGATACAGATACATGTCCTTCAGGAGCCAGGAGGGCTTGGTCGACACCCAGAACCTTCCCCCCGGTGGTCTAACCACTGCTCTGTGTTGTCTACCCAAGTTGATTTCACTGTCCAGTTGAACATCTCTGTTCTCCTACCACAGGTCGATTTCACAGTCCAGTTGAACATCTCAAAGTGTCTCGAGAAGAAGACAGAGTTTCACCTGTCAGTCCAGGGCATCGCTGAGAAGCTGAAGGTCACCGTGGAGACACTGTGCCAGTGTGCCTGTGACCCTGAAGTGATCTCCCCATCTCCCCACTGCGGAGGTCACGGGACGCTGCACTGCGGCATGTGCAGGTATGGCTCCTCAAAGGTGGGCCGTTGTTTCCCTGGGAGGAAGTCAATGTGAGAGAGAACTCCTCCCTGTAAATAAATGGTATTCTTATCTCTAGTTCATCGATGTTTAGGACTTGTTTTCACTGTAGCTGAGGAAGCCTGAACTCCAGCAGTCCATCGCCAGAGTGACTCCTGGCGTTGTTGCACTCATGTGGAGACATGTAAACCTGACACTGGTACTTGAGGCTGTGGTTGTCGTGGGCCATGATGACTGTGTGGGGGGTGGTCCTCAGCTGTGATTCAGGGTTCCTGGGCCAGAGATGTGAGTGTGAGCAGAAGGACAGCGTGGTCTCGCTCGACGCCTGCCGCCAGGGCAACTCCTCTCAGCAGTGCAGCGGCCACGGCCGGTGTGAGTGTGGAAAGTGTCTGTGCCAGCACACCTTCACAGGGAACTTCTGCGAGTGTGACACCAACAACTGTGCAAAAAGTGACCAGAAGCTCTGTGGTGGTAGGTGTGCCCGTCTACCACTGAACAGTGCTAGCACTAGCACCACTAGCACTAGCAGCACTAGTAGCACTAGCACCACTAGCACTAGCACCACTAGTACTAGCACTAGCACCACTAGCACTAGCAGCACTAGTAGCACTAGCACCACTAGCACTAGCAGCACTAGTAGCACTAGCACCACTAGCACTAGCAGCACTAGTACTAGCACCACTAGTACTAGCACTAGCACCACTAGCACTAGCAGCACTAGTAGCACTAGCACCACTAGCACTAGCAGCACTAGTACTAGCACTAGCACCACTAGCACTAGCAGCACTAGTAGCACTAGCACCACTAGCACTAGCAGCACTAGTACTAGCACTAGCAGCACTAGCAGAACTAGCTCCACCAGCACTAGCAGCACTAGCAACACTAGCACTAGCCCAAACGCACAGGAGTAACATAAATACAGATTGCGGTGAATACCTACAAACCAAAATGTTTTCTTCAGGAAACGGAAACTGTTCCTGTTCCGGAAAGTGTGAGTGCTTTTCTGGTTATGGAGGGGATGCATGCGACTGCTCCGAACACACCAACCAGTGCCAGGCGGAGGGCCGCGGGACATGCAGTGGTCACGGGACATGTGTTTGCAACAAATGCAAATGCAGCACTGGTTTTTTCGGAGAACACTGTTCCAACATTACAATTGCCTGCGAGAAATACGAGTGAGTGCATATCAAAGAAAATAATGAAAGTTATACATTCTTAAGTTCTGTGCCTGGTTTCCAGTGCGAACCATTGTAATGTCCCATGGTTTGCACAGAAATCCATGATGACTGCAGAAAGAGACCCAAATGAATAGCATTTCTATTTGTCCGTAGGACGTGTGTGAAGTGCATATCAGAACACACGAGGGGAAGTGATCTGAAAAAAAAGTGTCTGGGTCTGTGTGAGTCGCAAGACTTGATCAGAGAAGAGGAGCTGAGGGATGCAAAGTGCAGCGACCATTACTTCATGTACGAAGTGAGGCTGTCTCCCAGCGGGGACGTCGTCTTCCACTATGCCGAGATGTCCAGTGAGCAACGCAGACACAGCACTCATATTGAAGCCCTGATTACCATGAGGAGAATACTCTACAGCTCACATGCTCCCTGTATGCTAACAGACAGACAGACAGACGTAGACAGACAGACAGACAGACAGACAGACGTACTTTAATAATCCCTGAGGGAAATTGCATTCGTTACAATACAATACTCCAGTGCAAAAGGAAGAAGAGACAGACACTCTACGTAAAGTAAAGTGTTAGAATATAAATATATAATATAAACCGTAAAATATAAAACCTGTAAAATATAAAATAAAATAAAAACCTATGTAAAATAAACCTATGTAAAATAAACCTATGTAAAATATGAACCTATGTAAGCAATATACAAAATATACAAACATAAAGAAATATACATAAATGTACAAACAACCAGGCATACACTGAGAGGTGATAGCATACGCAAGGATGTAGCATGTCAGATTCTATGTTGGAAAAAAGACCAGTTGTGCAAAGAGATGACCAGTTATGCAGTGAGATTAAAAGAAATGACCAGTTATGCAATATGAATGAATAACCTGTTGTGCAGCAGAAACTATGATGAAAGTGACAGATTGTATAGTTTGATAACCACAGGCAGGAATGATTTCCTGTGTCGCTCTGTGGTGCATCTCGGTGAGAGGAGTCTTCTGCTGAAGGAACTCCTCCGCTGAGCCAGGGTGGAAAAGAGAGGGTGAGAGGCATTGTCCAAGATAGTCCGTAGCCTGGACAGCATCCTCATATCTGCCACGGTAGTTAGAGTGTCCAATTCCTCACCCACTACATCACCAGCCCTCTTGATGAGTCTATTAGTCTATAACCATGAGGAGAATACTCTACAGCTCACATGCTCCCTGTATGCTAACCATGAGGAGAATACTCTACAGCTCACATGCTCCCTGTATGCTAACCATGAGGAGAATACTCTACAGCTCACATGCTCCCTGTATGCTAACCATGAGGAGAATACTCTACAGCTCACATGCTCCCTGTATGCTAACCATGAGGAGAATACTCTACAGCTCACATGCTCCCTGTATGCTAACCATGTGTCCACATTCACCTGGCTGCTTTGTGGATGAAACGTCAATCATACTTTCTGGAATAGGTTCTGTTGATAAGACGTTGGTCATCATCGGGAGCTCAGTGTCCAGCATCATCTTCATCGGCCTGGCTGTCATCCTCATCAGCCGGCTGTTGCTGGAGCTCCACTACCGGAGGGAGTACGCCAGCTTCCTGAAGTCTCAGGCACACATCACCTTCGAGGTGAGAACCACGCTGTTTTACAGACAGACAGTGTTTCATCATGTGTGTGCCATCAAGGCACAACACAGGGCAGCCATGTGGTAAAATGTGTTTCAAGAAAGCTAACCTGTATTATTATACTTTTGTTCAGGACAACAACCCCTTGTTCCAGAAGGCCACCACCACTGTGGTCAACCCCTTGTTTGAGCAGGATATGGCATCACCAGCCAGTGACCTGTTGTAACTTTCACATCTCCCCATTTCCATTTATTTTTGTATTACATTTTTCATATTCTTTCTACTATTTGATTTTTTACATGTATTAAAACAATTCTGGTAAACTAGCAATACTGACAAATATATATTGAATTGTGACATTGTGAAAATTTTGTTACTTGTCTTGGTTTTTATGATTTTTTTTATGATTAACATGTGATCTAAAAACCACAAATAAAGCAATAAAAATACCGCCAATTAAAATACATCTCAAATCAGGTATCGTTTTGTAAATAATGATTGTTGGATCTCAACATTATCTAGGTCCAGGTTGGGAACATATTTGGGTATTTAATTTCTAAAGAGAACATTTTATGTTTATGTTTTGTCTTATGTTTTGTAGTGGTATCTGAAACACACACATGTTGTGGCAAACAACCTGCAAACAACCCATCCGATATGTCCAATATAACAGACATGCTGACTGGGCCCTATGACTGGGCCCAGAGCCCTGACTGGGCCTACGTCAACTTGGACTTAAGAAACGACATTACCCAGACCTATGACCCAGACGCTCGACACATCCGGCTTCTACCGGATGTGCAACACGATTGGTTCGCAAACGGCTTTCAAATCCTCTGAGCGGGGAGTCGGGTCGCCTCGGTAGCACGTCGGATTCAACTGTACAGTGAATACTAGAAATGAAAACGAGCAACTGGAGTAGAAAATAAAGGGGTTGTTCATTTATTTAAGTTTCATCAAGAATATTATTCTAATAGCGTCAACTAATGGTAAGACAACCGTGTAGTTTGTTACGTTCGGTGTTCCCCACGTTAAGCCGACGCGCATACACAGCTGGTGTGTCTTCACTGATCACCGAGTCAGGCCACCGTTCACCTCTGTGTGATTACTGCCTTCAGCAGTGATTCTCTGATTCATCCTCCTAGCTGTGATGCTCTCTGTCCTTTCTGCCTTCTAGCTGAGACCATGAAGTGTCTAACGGCCGATGAGTACACACGACGGACCGCTTCTTCGAAAGAAACGTGTCTCTTGATTGAAGAAGTCGAGGTGAGTTCATTACAGCCCGCATTTGATTCATGTGTCCTTTTGTCTGTCTGCGGTGTTGTCTTTCAGTCTGTCTGCCTGCAGTGATGTCATTTTTTCTCTCTGCGATGTTGTCGTTCTGTCTGCTTGCTGTGTTGTCTTTCTGTCTGCTTGCTGTGTTGTCTTTCTGTATGTCTGCCGTATTGTCTTTCTGTCTGTCTGCCGTGTTGTCTTTCTGTATGTCTGCTGTATTGTCTTTCTGTCTGTCTGCAGTGTTGTCTTTCTGTCTGTCTGCCGTGTTGTCTTTCTGTCTGTCTGCCGTGTTGTCGTTCTGTCTGTCTGCAGTGTTGTCCTATGAGCCAGTAGATGTTCTGGTAAGAAGAGACCTAGTCACAGTGGGCAGTGGGCACCAGAAAGACTTTAGAGCACCTTACTGTACTTTCTGCTGATTTTCCTTCTGGGAAGTTAATAATGTACATTTCATCTGTTTCGGTCACATGACAGAGTTTTGTCCAAAGGGGACCCGGGCCTCAAGGTCGCACCATTTGTGACCGGATCATCAGAGCCTGTAATCATCAACTTGGAGTTGGACCCCTGGGCTTGGACCACATCAGCAGCCTGATCAAGCTGGTGGAGGCTGCCCTTCGTGGTTATGATGTCTCTGGCGTCAATATCGCTCAGAGAAGTCCCCTATACATGGAGAAGATCATCTTCCACATAGTCAAAAAACTAAGCTCTCTTGGAGACCAGAGTCTATGTAGTCACCTGGGGAGTCTCCTTCACAGCAGACTTCTTCCACCACAACAAGTATGTGTGTTACACATGATAGTTGTATGTCTTATATATTCACGTCTGCCCTGCATTCATATTCTGTCACACCTGACTTTCTGTTTCATCAGACTGAAGACTACAGGGGTTTTGTGCGCAGCTGTTTTGCTGTCCTTTGGAACGGACTCTCGGCAGCAAAAGATGACAATCTGTTGAATCCCAAAGACCGGCTCCACTTCCAACTGCAGGCTCTAAAGTTCCTCCTGTTGTTGGACTGCGGCCGCACGGCGCCTCTCTCCTGTTCCAAAGGTGCAGACGACGCCTTCGCCACGTTCCAAAAGGCCAGCGGAGCGCTGAGCGTGGACGACGGTTCCTTCGTGCTTCGAGAAACTCTGTCTTTCTTCCGCGGTTGTTGGCGCAGCGGTGAGTGTGGGAGCGGGGAGGCCCTGGGGCACGCCGGGTTCCCGGCGCTCTCCCGGGTGGTCCTGGCTGCCGCCAAGCTGCTCTGCACGGCGGGCCACTCGCAGCTGGCGTCTCGTTTGGTGGATGATGTGGAGGGCGAGGCCGGGCACTGTGGGCACTGTAGGCACCGCCTGAGACCCCTTGTGATCGCTAGGTGGGCTGTGAATGTTCACGCTGCGAAGGGCCCCTCCGAGGAGCGAGGCCAGCAGGCCTTCACAGAATGTGCCCGGGCCTTGAGATCTCTTCCTGCCCCGCTGGAGCCCCCGGAGAGCCACGCCGTCCTGGAGGCCTGCGGTCTGCTGCTGTGGGCCGTCGAGGCTGCGCACTGCAGCAAGCTCAGTGCTCCGGTGCTCCTCGCCTGGTTTTCCTTTCTTGAGGAGCACCAAGAACTGATCATGAAAGTGCTACAGAAGGTTGGTGTTCTCTTAGTGTACGAGCAGCCAGAAAGTGTGTGATGTGTAATGCTCATAATCTAGGCAGACTGCACACTGTTTAAAACAATGTCAAAAGATATGGATGTTGCCTCCATTCAGTGTGTGTGTGACATTGAATGTGTTGTGTTTTTGTCCCCGCGTCACAGAATGTGGCGTCCCAGACTGAGGAGAGAGAACTCCAGCAGTTGCTCTGCTTCAGCATGTGTCATGGGTTTCTGTTTGCCTATGACAGCATGATGGATTCCCAGGTGAGCCGTTGGAGCACATGATGTAGCGGTTGATGTTGAGTGTTTCCGGTGTTGCTACGCGCTACAGTGCTGTGATGCTGTGTGTGGGATGTTGGCCAGCTGGAGGACGGAGAGTCCCTGGACCGAGTGCTGCTCTACTGCCAGGCGACAGCCGGCCGGCTGCTCATGGAGCTGCGCAAGCTGACCAACCATGACCTTCACGCCAAAGCAGGTGGGTCCTCACAGTCCTGGTGGGCACGCAGTAAGCGCTGCACAGCGGCTGGCCCGTCATAACTGGTTCACACTTCTTTGCATGTGTTTGTGCTTTAGTGACCGATGTGAGCAAACTGGTCTGTGGATTACACAACCGCCGACTGTACGAGCAGGCCTTCACGCTGGTGGAGATCTTGTGCCAGGAGCTACGCAAGAATGGCCCTGCAGCTCTTTCCATGAATGCAGTGAGTTTGTGAAAGCGCGTTACCCATTCCTGTGGACTTCCACGTGTTTCCATGTGTCGACTGCATCCGTTGTTAGTCTGGCAGCGTTTGTAATTGATAGTGATGTTGGTAAGGGTGAAGTTAAGTATCTTTTTTGAAATGAGGAGAACCCATTATTTCATTGGGTTATTGAGCTCAATAGTTTCCAGGTCTGTTGTCTTCACCACACAGGAGAAGCTATTCGCCATGGCGTGCGTTGAATGAGGCTTCCCTTTGTGATGCTGGTTGTTGTGTGTAGTTCAGCTTGCCCTTCAGGCTGGCCGTGCAGAGCTCCAGGCGCTGCGGGCAGCTGGAGCGGGCCCTGGACTGGGTCATCGTGTGGATGAAGGCCCTGGGGCCCGCCCTCCAGGCCCACATGGCCGAGCCCGTCTCTCTGTGGGTCAAGACCAAGGCCGACGCTGCCCGCGCCGGGGAGGAGGACCTCCGCCTCAGGTAGTCCAGTGGGTTCTGCCGGGCCGGCCGGCTGGGCCCATCACAGGCCTACGGCGCTGTGTTTCTTTGTGCTGCCATCTGATCGACAGACTGCTGTCGTGAAGAGAACCTCACAAACATGCCAAAAAATGCTTCTAAAATATATGACTTAGTTTTAATTGAATAAAAACATGTGATCACGTCCTTCTCTGAAACGTAGCGTGAGTGACCACCATTGTAACTAAGGCCCTTGTTGTACCCCTGCCCTCTGCCCCGTGGTCCAGGACTCTGCGTGACGGCTTTGGCCCTGATGTCCCCGGCGAGGCCGTCCTGCTCTGCCTGCTGGAGGAGGAGCTGCGGGCCTACAAGGACCTGGCGGCCGACACCAGCCAGGAGCGCTACAACACGCTGTGTGACCTGCTGGAGCTCTGCCACGAAGACAGCCGCCACACCCACCTGCGTGCCGTCTTCCTGTGTGAGATGGCGCGGGTGGTCTGCTTCCAGGACTTCAGCGAGCAGACCGACTGGTAGGGGCTTCTGTGGACCTTCAGGCCTGGATTGATTTGAATCGGGGCTGGTTCCATTGTGCTCCATTGTGTGTCTTTGTGGTTTTCTGGGCAGCCTGGCGGTGGATTTTACCCATGAAGCCCTGCGGCTGCTGGAGGAGGAGGATGCCGCTGACCATGCAGTCCGGTTACAGGATGACAAAGCCCATGTTTTGCTTTGGCTTTATATCTGCACTCTGGAGAAAACTCTGCAGACGGTACGTGCTATTGGGTCTTGCTCTGGCTTATTTCAACATTTCAACACTGCATGATTTCAAACTGCCCAAACATTTCAACAAGCTGGACATATCTGTAGTCAATGCTGATATTGATTTCAATGATGTTATCAATAAAATCCCATTCTATAATTGATATCTTCTATGAATAAAAAATGTTGGCCAGCCTGTACCTCCCTCTTTGTTTATAAGAAGCTTTCTATGGCCACTCCCAAAGCCCCTCACTCTGTCAGCCGAGCTACGCTAATTTGCGTCACACAGCTGCACAGCCAGTGTGGACACACTTACATTCTGATCGTCTCCCTCCTGCTCCCTTACACATTGCGACTTAAGTGGTGTTGTTTCCTGCTTGCACAACCGTGAGCCATCAGTAGTTCACCACCAATTAACAGCCAATCGTTTTCATTGAACAGCATCCTTGGTAGATGTTCGATGCAGTCACTATACTTTGTTCAGGAGTACCACTGTTTTTGTGGCTTCATCTTGTGGATGTGTTCCCTGTTTAGGCCAGTGACAAGGACAAGAGACTGCGGGACTTGCAAGAGAAGACTCAATTTGTGGCCCATCCATCAGGAACCAATGACCTGGACTACGAGGACAAGCAGAAGACCCAGGACAGCAGCGTCGTTTATGAGGGCCTGCATTTTAACTTGGCGGCAGAGAGCAGTAGGAGCACCTCATTTATTGTCCTACTTTCACCGCTTGGAGCTAGGGGAACCATGCTTAGGCTGCAAATGTTACTCCTGAGTCAGTGGAATGACTGAAGGGAATGGAAGATATGCTGATTGGCGCTCCTTAAAGTGAGGGTTCGGAGTAAAATTCACCCTGAGGTAATTTCCACCAATAATCCAGCCAAATACCCCCTCAGATGCATTTTTAGCGACGGTCAATATTTATCAAGTTTAGGGGTATCAGCCGAATGGCTTAGTTTTGGAGTGTCCGGTACATCTCGTAAATTACCCCACTAATAATGCATGGATTGTTACCCAACTTCTGTAGTAGTACATATATGGTCTGTACTCACAAAACGAGGCATTTTAAAGTTTGGAAGTACACCAGGAGTTTATTTAAAAGAGCACTTTTCTGATAGCTTCAACTAGCTGTTGCTAAGGCTACCGCTGTGTCGACGTCTCTTCCGTCTTTCCGGATAAGTTCATAAAAGTCCTTCAAAACTCACAAGTGTAAGGAAGAAGTTAGTGAATTCAACACTCCATCTAATTTCAAGTATTAATTAATTAAGTATTAATTTCAAGTATTAATCAATTATTCCAGTTGTCAATGCATTTCGATGGAGTGTTGAATTCACTAACTTTTTCCTTACACTTGTGAGTTTTGAAGAGGACTTTTACGAAATTATCCGGAAAGACGGAAGAGACGTCGACGCAGCGGTAGCCTTAGCAACAGCTAGTTGAAGCAATCAGAAAAGTGCTCTTTTAAATAAACTCCTGGTGTACTTACAAACTTTAAAATGCCTAGTTTTGTGAGTACAGACCATATATGTACTACTACAGAAGTTGGGTAACAATCCATGCATTATTAGTGGGGTAATTTACGAGATATACACAGTGTACCGGGCACTCCAATACTAAGCCATTCGGCTTATACCCCTAAACTTGATAAATATTGACCGTCGCTAAAAATGCATCTGAGGGGGTATTTGGCTGGATTATTGGTGGAAATTACCTCAGGGTGAATTTTACTCCGAACCATCACTTTAAGTATGTGATGCTCTATTGATCTACCATTGTGCCGAATATTTCCCTCAGAGTTCTGCCAGCCTTTGGAGAGGGCCCTGGACATCTGGTCGTCTGTTCTGCAGGGCGACGTCCTGTCAGACCTCCGCTGCCCCAGGCAGAGCTGCAGCTCCATCACACTGACTGCTGCTCTCTTCAGGCTCATGGGAAAGGTAGCCCCAAACAGCATCAAACGACATGGCACCTGCGGTGGATGAGTGGCGAGATGACGTGATCCTCCTGTTCTTCCAACAGCCTCTGAAAGCTTTGGAAGCGTATCAGCTCTCCTATGACCTGGCCCGTCGCCTTGACGATACCAAAGGATGTGCCGGCTCCCTCTGCCACTCCGCCAGGCTCCTGCTGGACCTGGGCGCTCCTGAACTCGCTGAGGTCAGCACCTTTCTAGCTGCTGTGTACAATGGGTTGGAGTACAGCATCTTCAGCTACTGATTCCACCAAAGTGAAATCACAACAAACTATGAATATAACTTTCACATTAACACTTTTATCCCAACACATAAAAGGACCTTAGCGTATGTGATTTGTATCCCATTTTGTTTTCCTATAATCAACGTGGTTAATATTAATCATTATTTGTGTAGTTATTTTGAACTGTAGCCTCCAGTATTGTAACATGCATCCCCGTGTGCTGGTGGTTCAGGGCCAGCTGCTGCGGGCGGAGCCGTACCTGACCCCCCAGGGCGGGCCTGAGGAGCCCTGCCCCCTGGCCCTGTACGCCGTGCTGCTGAAGGCCCAGTGCTGCTACAGTGCTGGCCAGGTGACCGCGTCCAGCCTGTCCTCTGCACACATTGTGAACCAGGCGTCTTCAAAATGTTCAAAATGGATGGAAGATAATTGTGTTTAATGATCGTGAAGTAGAAATGCTGTTTTCATTTCCAATAGCTGTGGAATTGAAAGTGTGTGTGTTATGTGTTATATGTTATGCTCTGGAGGGGTTCCTCGGCATTTGACTGGTGGCTGCTCTGCAGGTGGAGCGTGGCGTGCCCTACCTGTGTGCAGTGCTTAAAGAGGTCAACGAGCTGAGACAGTCCAAGAGCTGGTACCTGCTGCGTGCCCAAGCCCTCCAGGCCTGCAGTGCCTACCTGGCCCTGGACTCCGGCGCCCTGCCGGCACCCCTGCGCCAGCAGATCGCCCGGCATGGTTAGCCTTGCGTGCCTTCGACGCCGCTGAGCATTGTAGTCAAAGCTGATGCACGCCATGCTTTCATTCGCTGTGATTCGTCTTTTTCAGGTTTCACAAGTCCAGACACGGCGGTCCACGGCGCCCTGAAGCTCCTGGCCAGCCTGCTGGTCACCCTGGTGGGCGGTGGCCTGTTTGTGAGCATCAGCGGCGGCTCAGACTTGCGCTTCGTTGACCAAGGCAGGTACCGGGCGCTCCGACACGCCGGCCCACGGCCACGCCGGCCCACGGCCCCGCCCACCGCGTCACCTCTCAAACCAAACCGCTGTGCTTGTGTCCCGTTGCAGGGGAGAACCTGGCCCTGAAGTGGCAGCTGCTGTGGGAGCTGCTGGGCTGCTCTCTGAAGATGGTGGCCGTGAGGAGCGGGTGTGGGGCCGTCCACGACGCCAGGCTGCAGTGTTTGGAGGCCCTGGAGATGGCGGCCAAGCTGCAGGCAGTCAGCCAGTATGTCGCTCGAGATATGCAGGCCACACCATGGCTGTTTGATGGCTTCTGCTATTTGTTAAGCCTGTTCAGTCGTGTGGTCCCTTGTGGTTTAATACTAAATGAGTGCTGATTAGGTAACTTGCTTGCCTTTTTACTTTTGTGTACCTTTTTCTGAATTGTATGTATTTTCTGTTTGTGATGTTTTGTCATTTAGTTGTGCTGAGCTCTTGGTGGTGAAGGCCGAGTTGGAGATGGTGAAGGGGGAGAGAGAGGAGAGTGGCTTTGACCTGGATAAAGTAAAGAACCTCTTGGAGCTCTGTACAGGTGAGCAACACGAAGCTGAGTGAGAAGTGCCCTCTGGTTCAGGGGTTAAACCTGACTTATGATTTCATGTCTTCTAGATTTCGCTCACCAGGAGCAGAAGAGCGATGTGAAGATAAAACCCAGGAAGGGACGGCCTGCGGCGAGGCCTCAGTGTCCCTTACCGAGCCAGGAGGAGGACTACAGCGGGCTGCTCAGCACCAGGTGGCTCCCCAAGGAGCCTGTGGAGAAGGACCAGGGCAGCTCCCCGCCACTCAAGAACCAGCCCCGCCGCTGGCTGTCCTGCCTGGCCCATGGGGCCGGGTGCCGGTGCCCCTGCTGCTGCGAGCCCGGCCTGGCCCGGGTCACGGCCCGCTGGGCCTGTGCCCAGGCCCACCTGGCGCTCCTGCTGGATCCCAGCGACGGCCGCGTCGGCAGGATCCTGCACCAGACTGCACTGTCTCGCTGCCAGAGTGTCACGGCCAAACTCTCCTCGGAGCTGGCCCGGCTGTTCCCCTCAGCCGCCCGGGGCCCCGTGGAGCCCGGGCTGCTGCTCGACGTTGCTGGTCGCACATACCTCAGCATGGCCCTGGCCGGCCTGGGGCCAGACCAGGGCCAGGGCGTGTGGGCCGTCCTGGACGCTGGCCTGGCTTTTGTTTCTGCGGCGGCCTCCCCCGTGCTGAGGCCCACCAGGGCCGGGCTGATGGCCACCAGAGCCATGGCGTCCTTACTCACCCTGGCTGGGGAGAGGAGCTGCAGCCCAGAGGAGCTCTTCTCCAGTGCATGGACATGGAATCCACCCAAAGACGCCAAAAAGTCTGCACTGAGACCAACAACACCACCTTCAGACTGTGTGAAGAAGCCTAAAGACCCGGTCATTACCGTTAAAGACTCTGCGCTGCCTACCAAGATTAAAGACCCAAAGAAGACCAAGGCTCTGCCTCCAAAAGTTAAGATGACCAGCTCCTCTTCCAGAGTAAGGTGTCTGGTCCCCAGAACACCAGTTGTGGTCAAACCACCAAGGGAGGAGCTCAGCTCTTTTGACTTTGATACGGAGGTCCCCACTGTGGCCTGCACCCCTGTCCCCAGGACCAGGACCAGAGCCACGGCACCCAGCGGAGCAGCCAGAGCCTCTTCTCGACCACAGTTCCAAGTGTATGAGGAGCAGGCTCCGGGTCAAGACGAGCCACGGCCTGTCCCGGGTGCGCCCAGGCGCACAAAGAAGTCTCGCTTTAAGGTAAACCTCTGGTGAGATGTTGCTGCCCGTATCAAACCTGTCCACCGTGCCCCGTAGGCTGAGCACTTCTCTTTTCACAGGTGGAGTTCAGTGACGAGAGTGACGGCGAGGCAGAGCCCAAGGCAGAGTCCAGGGCGAAGGGAGGCGTGTCCAAAAAGACCCCAGCCAGCAGGGCAGCAGGGCGTGGCTCTAAGGCAGCCCCCGGGACCCCTACACTTGAGGTCCCGGTCAAGAGGCCCGGCAGGAAGAAGTCCACCGCACAGCCCCGGTCGTGCTCTGAGGACGAGGCGGTGCCGCTCAGAAGAAGCAGGCGGCCGCCGGCCCGGACCGGAGAGGAGCCTGAGAACATGAGGAGCATCCAAGAGGAGCTGGATGGAGCCGCTATGGACCTCAGTGCTGAGCGACTGCGTGTGTCTGACACGGAGGACAACCTGGCCGCCAGTAGGGACACCCACATGCTCATCTTTAGTTACCTGGAGTCTGCCAGGACGTCGGAGAACCTTGTAGCTTCCAGAGAAATGCACCCTGGGGGGGCGGGGATTTTAACACTCATTCATACAAAGACTTTGTTTTCCATTGAACGCTTGTTTCATTTTTCATTCAAGACGTATTTTGTTGTGTAGACGCAGACCTGGAGGTGCTGCGCCGGGACCTGTGTGGGGACCCGGAGAGAGGCGGCCTGTCCATGTGGCTCAGCAGGCCAGGGCATCTGGTGGGAGGCCCACCGGACCACCTGCCTCCTGCAGACACTCTGCCAGGTGGAGATCCTCTGATCACGTCACACCTTTTGATCTGATATATTCATTCACCTGACCAGAAATCCAATGTCCGACATGCATGTCCGGCCCAAACTGTTTTAAATGGGGCCGCGTGGTGGAGGTCAGCACCACCAGCATGAGAACGAGGGGTGATGCATAACTTTTCCTCCATGTCCCCTCCGTGCTCCGTTATAGAGGGCCTTTCCTTGGACAACATCCAGTCCCTGCTGCGCTCAGCCTGGCTGGCCGTTCAGCACTTCCCCTGTCCCGGCCTGTTCCCCGGCCTGTCCACTCTGCTGGCCTTGAGTCTGGGCCAGCGGGAGCACGCCACTGCCGCCGCCATGCTCCACGCCCACTCCCTGGGGGTGGCTCACCGCCACCACACGCTGCGGCACCTGGCCGGCCGCCTCAGGTAAGCCCCGCTCCTGCATCTCCACTGAATCCCGCCTGGCCGCCAGGACGCTGCTCTGAGCTCGCTCCAGCCAGCTGCCGGCGGTTCTGGTCTCATCTGCTGGTGCCGTTTCACAATTTCGCAATCAGGAAGCTGAAGAAGAGTTCCAACGAACTGATGGACAGAATGGCTTCTCTGAACCTGGAGGAGAGTCCTGAAGGCCCTCTAGAGGGCCGGCTGGAGCGTCTGCAGCAGATCTTCTCCTTCCCTGCTGCTGGTCCCGCTCCCTTCCCTCAGCAGCAGTGCACGGAATTCACACAGCAAATCGAACAGCTCCCCTCAGGTGAACGGAAACACCGTTGTGATGTCATCACTTTTGTCTCTTCATTCAATCAAACAGTTTCTGGTCTTTGGCAAACTTACCTGCTGCTGCCTTCTGACTGCTCATCGTTTGAAGCGTGTTAAATCCTCCCCTGCTCCTCCCCTGCTCCTCCCCTGCTCCCCCCCTGCTCCTCTCCTGGCAGGGCTGACGGTGTGTTTGCTGTCGGCAGTGGGGGTTCAGCCGGGGGAGATGGGGCAGAGCTTGCTGCTGACCCGTCTGGAGAGGGGCTGCGCTCCTGTTACTGTTCACATCCCCGCCGCCGGCCTGCAGGTGAGGCCATTTTAGGGACGGTAGCCATGGTAACGCCACCCAGAGGGGCCTGTAGGAGGGAGATATCGGCTGACAACATGCTACGGTATTGTCTACGCTGCATATGTCTGATTTTGAGTGGTGGGAGGGAGTGCAGAGAAGAAAATATTTTAGATTAATATTATTGGTCTGAGACAGGAAATATGGGTGGTGCAGCAGAATGCAGGAGTATTTAAAAAGCTAATAATACATGTATGACATTCTTACAGGAGAAGTCTGACAGGTGCATGAAAGTGGTTTGTTTGAGACGTTCCCAGAATTCATATCCCTGGTCTTGTCTCCCCTGAAGCCCCCTGTCCGTGCTCTTCTCTCCCCTGAAGCTCCATGTCCGTGCTCTTCTCTCCCCTGAAGCTCCATGTCCGTGCTCTTCTCTCCCCTGAAGCTCCATGTCCGTGCTCTTGTCTCCCCTGAAGCTCCATGTCCGTGCTCTTCTCTCCCCTGAAGCTCCATGTCCGTGCTCTTCTCTCCCCTGAAGCTCCATGTCCGTGCTCTTGTCTCCCCTGAAGCTCCATGTCCGTGCTCTTGTCTCCCCTGAAGCTCCATGTCCGTGCTCTTGTCTCCCCTGAAGCTCCATGTCCGTGCGCTGGTCCAGGAGATGGACAGCATCCAGGCCGAGCAGAAGGTCGTCAGCTCGGTGTCAGAGAAGGCCAAGTGGTGGGAGGGCCGCAGGAGCCTGGACGCCCGCCTCCAGGTAGGAGGGGCCGGGACACAGGTCACACCCACCTGTCTGGGATCACAAGCACCCAACAGTGGAGGCATGGCCTCCGCTCTCTGACTGCCATTGACCTTCATTATGTCAGCGAGGTTTCACAGCCTCAACCAGCAGCAGAAACACTCAGCGTTTGACAGGATGAGGCCAAAACTCATTCAATACTTTCGACTTATCATTGGTATCCTAACAAACAAGGAAAACAAAGCCTTATACTGCGAGACTGAAACGAATCATTTCCATTTGAAGACTGAGGTTTGAAGATGGGATGGTGACTGGTCTTTTAGGAAGCACCCATGGGCCAAAGAACTACACATTCGTCTGCACCACCAGGGCTTCACAAACAGCGTGACCCAACGTAGGGAGTCAGACCACCGTTTGTTTGTCTTTGCAGCGAATGTTGGAGAAAATGGAGGCTCTGCTGAGCTGCTGGAAGAGCTTGCTCCTCCCTCTGTCCTCTGACCCGGAGCTGTCCATCCAGGCCAAGAGGCTGCACGCCATGATGTCTGCCCAGGGGCTGGCGGCCAGTGAGGAGATGCTCAAGGTGCTGTTACTGTTGTACTGTTAGGTCAAAGGCCTCCGCAAGCTGTGGTTGTACCGTTAGGTCAAAGGCCTCCACAAGCTGCAGTTGTACTGTTGTACCGTTAGGTCAAAGGCCTCCGCAAGCTGCAGTTGTACTGTTGTACCGTTAGGTCAAAGGCCTCCACAAGCTGCAGTTGTACTGTTGTACCGTTAGGTCAAAGGCCTCCGCAAGCTGCAGTTGTACTGTTGTACCGTTAGGTCAAAGGCCTCCGCAAGCTGCAGTTGTACTGTTGTACCGTTAGGTCAAAGGCCTCCACAAGCTGCAGTTGTACTGTTGTACCGTTAGGTCAAAGGCCTCCGCAAGCTGCAGTTATACTGTTGTACCGTTAGGTCAAAGGCCTCCGCAAGCTGCAGTTGTACTGTTGTACCGTTAGGTCAAAGGCCTCCGCAAGCTGCAGTTGTACTGTTGTACCGTTAGGTCAAAGGCCTCCACAAGGTGCTGTTGTAGTGTTAGTTGACTGTTAGTCACATGCCATCTCTAATGGGAGGAGAAGTAATGAATGATAAGTGAACAACTGATTTCAAATCTGATTCCTTTATGGAGATGTTATTCTAGAGCCTATAAAGAGTTGTTGGAGATGGAAACACGATGCATAATAACGATATATAACAATAATAACAGTATATATAATAATATAGTTATGTGTATATATAACAGCATATATATAATGTAATGTGAGATGAGTTTAGTCTTGTTGGTGGAACGAGCTGAAGAATGAATGGGGCTTCCTGTTGGGGGCTGTAGGTGGTGCTGTCTGCGGCCCCTCTGCTCAGTCCAGAGGAGCTGCAGCACTTTTCCTGGGGGCTGTCTGCGGACCACCGCGGCCCACGAGACGCTGCGCTCCAGGCGGCCGTCTCTCGCCTGGCTGTCCGGGCGGAACCCAAGGGTCACCTGGTTCTCATCCTGGACAAGGTGAGATCCTTCGCTCTGTAAGATCTCTGGAGATCTCCTTCACTCTGTAAGATCTCTAGATTGACTTTGCTCTGTAAGATCTCTGCAGATCTCATTCACTCTGTAAGATCTCTAGATCGACTTTGCTCTGTAAGATCTCTAGATCGACTTTGCTCTGTAAGATCTCTAGATCGACTTTGCTCTGTAAGATCTCTGTAGATCTCCTTTGCTCTGTAAGATCTCTAGATCTCCTTCGCTCTGTAAGATCTCTGTAGATCTCCTTCACTCTGTAAGATCTCTAGATTGACTTTGCACTGTAACATCTCTGTAGATCTCCTTTGCTCTGTAAGATCTCTAGATCTCCTTCGCTCTGTAAGATCTCTGTAGATCTCCTTCGCTCTGTAAGATCTCTAGATCGACTTCGCTCTGTAAGATCTCTAGATCGACTTCGCTCTGTAAGATCTCTAGATCGACTTTGCTCTGTAAGATCTCTAGATCTACTTCGCTCTGTAAGATCTCTGTAGATCTCCTTCACTCTGTAAGATCTCTAGATCGACTTTGCTCTGTAAGATCTCTGTAGATCTCCTTCGCTCTGTAAGATCTCTAGATCGACTTTGCTCTGTAAGATATCTTTAGATCTCCTTCGCTCTGTAAGATCTGTAGATCTACTTTGCTCTGTAAGATCTCTGTAGATCTCATTCACTCTGTAAGATCTCTAGATCTACTTTGCTCTGTAAGATCTCTAGATGTACTTTGCTTTGTAGATCGACTTTGCTCTTTAAGATCTCTGTAGATCTCCTTCGCTCTGTAAGATCTCTAGATCGACTTCGCTCTGTAAGATCTCTAGATCGACTTCGCTCTGTAAGATCTCTAGATCGACTTCGCTCTGTAAGATCTCTAGATCTACTTCGCTCTGTAAGATCTCTGTAGATCTCCTTCACTCTTTAAGATCTCTAGATTGACTTTGCTCTGTAAGATCTCTGTAGATCTCCTTCGCTCTGTAAGATCTCTAGATCGACTTTGCTCTGTAAGATATCTTTAGATCTCCTTCGCTCTGTAAGATCTGTAGATCTACTTTGCTCTGTAAGATCTCTGTAGATCTCATTCACTCTGTAAGATCTCTAGATCTACTTTGCTCTGTAAGATCTCTAGATGTACTTTGCTCTGTAAGATCTCTGTAGATCGACTTTGCTCTTTAAGATCTCTGTAGATCTCCTTCACTCTGTAAGATCTGTAGATCTACTTTGCTCTGTAAGATCTCTGTAGATCTCCTTCACAGTAAGATCTCTAGATGTACTTTGCTCTGTAAGATCTCTGTAGATCTCCTTCACCTGTAAGATCTCTAGATGTACTTTGCTCTGTAAGATCTCTGTAGATCTCCTTCGCTGTGAAGCGGCCGGGCCACTGAGTAGTGAAGGCTCAGTTAAATCGGAATCTAAAGGAAGGGGAGATGAATGTCCATAATGACTTCTGTCTCCTTCACTCATTCAGCACCTCCAGAAGCTACCATGGGAGTGCATGCGCTGCTTGAGGCCTTGCTCTGTGACGCGGATGCCCTCCCTCCCCTCCCTGCTGGGACTCTGCCTTCAGAGAGAGGTAAGCTGGGAAACGTCCGGCCGTTGGGTTAGCGCATCCCCTGACCCGGTTATGCAACGCTGCTCTCTTTCCACAGGGGGAGCCCCTGAGCGTCCTGCGGCGTGGCGTGGACACGCAGCAGGTGTTCTACGTGCTGAACCCCGACGCCAACCTGAGCGACACACAGGAGCGCTTCAAACACCTGTTCAGCAGGTGAGGACTGGAGGGCCACGCACGCGTTGACGGCTGACATTCTGCCGTTCTTTACCTTTTCTCCTGGAAGTGTCCCATCACTGTCCCCCTCTGGTGTCCCTCAGTCAGAAGGAGTGGCAGGGTGTGTGTGGAGCTGTTCCTGACTCTGCTCAACTGCAGGAAGCTGTTGCTACCAAAGATCTCTACATGTGAGTTTTGTGACATTATTGTGATATTAAACTGTTATTTCCCCCGATGATGTACAAATGTATATTTGAAGTGCATCTTCCAGATATCCTTGTGCTCAACACGGTGTTAGATTGTGTTGGCTGATGACCGCGTGGTTATTAAAGGTCAGATCATTCTGAATGGTTTCACGGCGAGCGTTGCGTCCGTGCTGCGTTTGACATTTGCGTGCGACGCTCGGCGGCCTCCTCTCCCCGTGCGGC
Organism: Urophycis tenuis; assembly: GCA_036785325.1. Classification (NCBI taxonomy): domain Eukaryota; kingdom Metazoa; phylum Chordata; class Actinopteri; order Gadiformes; family Phycidae; genus Urophycis; species Urophycis tenuis. The sequence goes on along the minus strand of JAXIVH010000024.1, from coordinate 5,945,583 downwards.
TGCAGCTACGTGGGCCACGGCGCCGGGGCGCGCTACCTGGACGGACGGACCCTCCTGAAGCAGGACGTGAGGGCGGCGGCGCTGCTGTTGGGCTGCAGCAGCGCCGCCCTGGCGGTACGCGGCAGCATGGAGGGAGTGGGCATCGTCCTCAGCTACCTGACGGCCGGCTGGTAACGGAGCAACCCCACACCCACACTCACACTAACAGCTGGCGTGTTCAACGAAGGGCCCGCCTCTTAAAGCAAAACGCCGCCGTTTGTCCATACTGAACGACGTTCTACCCTGATCTGTTCCCTGATGAGTTGATACATACCTCTCTCACTTTTGTGCGTGCACTCGATCGCTCTGGTGCGTAGCGCTACTTTGATAGCATGTAGCTTGGCCCAGTATATTCCTCAGGATCCAAACGGGGGTGAAGTTAGAAGCGACCAAGCACTTCCGCGTTTTCCCTTTTTAAATACGGTTACATGAGTAGTTGCAACTGTAATGTATGGTGAAATAATACCTGGGAGCACTTTGACATCGGTGCAGTAATATCATCACTCCTAAAAGATCCTCTCCCTCTCCCCCTGTTACTTCTGTCAATAGAACCAACGTGACTTTTTACTTCTGCTACTACAGGTAGTGCAGGCGACGGCGTGCAGGTCACGTTGGTTCTATTGACGGAAGTAACAGGGGGAGGGGGAGAGGATCTTTTAGGAGTGATGATATTACTGTGCCGACCCCCGTTTGGATCCTAAGGAATATACTGGGCCAAGCTACAGGCTAGTGGAGTAGCGCTGCGCGCCAGAGCGATCGAGTGCAGGCATGAAGGCGAGAGGTACAGTATGTATCAACTCGTCTAAGATCAGGGAAGAACGTAGTTCAGTATGGACAAACGGTGGCATTTTCCTTTAAGACGATGAGGGATGTGTGCTTCTGACGCAGCAGAATCCTGTTGATTGGTCTGTGGTTCTCACAGCCCACCTTCCCTCCCCCTGCAGCCCCCTGGTGTTGATTGGTCTGTGGTTCTCCCCTTCCCTCCCCCTGCAGCCCCCTGGTGTTGGGGACTCTGTGGGACGTGACAGACCGGGACATCGACCGGTTCACCGCAGCGCTGCTGGAGTCCTGGCTGTCGGCCGGGCCCGGGGCCGCCCTGCTGGACTACATGGGCCCCGCGCGACAGGCAACGCACCTCAAACACCTGATCGGAGCCGCCCCCGTGGTGTACGGGCTGCCACTTCACCTGAAGTGACACCTGGTCCAGTGGTTTTAGTTAGATTTTTATTTTATTTTTTATATCAACCTTTTTTATATCGGAGGTTGCTGATGTAATATGAAACAGATTTGCAAGATTTTTTTTTTTTTTTTTTTTTAAACTCTACTTTTCACTTTCAATGCTAATTTATGGCAATGTATTTATGTAATGAGTCCTTTTTTATGAATTGCATGCAATTTAAATGTTTTATGCATGCATGATGTAGAAACATTGTGGATCTTAAATAAATGTTTTTGCTTGTTCATTAAAATGCTGTCTTAGATTTAATTTGCTGTGATGATGATGCTGGATCGCTAATCAGTATTTGAAATATAATATTGGAAATCAAAGATACGTGGTTATTTTACATGGAAAGTTCTCTTTACTGAACATCTCATCTCATTAGTGTGTACATAACATTCAGTTATGCTGTTGATAAGTTGAATTATAAGCCAATGAACATAGTTTAATACAGCTGCCAGGTAGACGTGTGTTATTTCTAGTGAATGACAATGAAGCTGTAGGTTAAATTATACGCATGTTTTATTTTTCAAACCGAGACATATTGGTGTCCACCAGGGGGCCGCTAACGGCATCACGAGCAGTTGTTTTGCAGTGCATAACCCGGAAGTGGTCTCGCTCTGTCTGCTCGCCTCCTCACGCTTCCAACATGGCGGTCAATCTGACTGAGCTTTCTCTCCAACAATTAGAAGGACTAAAAACTCAATTTGATCAAGTAACTGGATTTTATTTTCAACATATTCTGTGTGTCTTCTAATGATATATCCGTGTTAACACAGCAGTGGTGCTAGGTTTGGGTCGTTGTGGTTTTTAATGGTGAAGACTAGTCCCGCCCGTCCTGTTTTTCATCCCATCTATCAGTTTCCATCAAGCAATATGATATGATATGATATGATTACACGGCTATCACCTTTCTGTTGCTTGTCTTAACTCTTTTGAAATTGTTCAAAGCTGTCAATAGATTTCCCAGTGCTAAGAAGCTTTTCCTTCATCCGTGTTGTGTGTTTTCTCTTGGTTTCCAGGAGGTGGAATTTCTGACATCATCAATAGGTCAACTCAAAGTGGTTCAGACAAAGTATGTGGAAGCTAAGGATAGTTTGAACGTCCTGAACAAAAGCAATGAAGGTGAGCTAATTATACTGTGCTTAGAAGATACTGTATTGTAATACATAACCTCATGTTGTCCCAGAGATGTCTCTGACTGAACCTTGTCCCTCTTCTCCACATAATCACAGGGAAGGAACTGCTTGTTCCGCTGACCAGCTCTGTATCCTCTTGTTGGGAAATCAAATGTGTTGTTGGTGTCTTTATGGGTCAGATACGTTGTTGAGGTCTTCACTGATCAGATGTTGTGCAGCAGGAGACATGTACACCTGGGTATATGTCTCTGGGCAGACGGTAGCATTTACAGGGAGCATTAAAGTGTAGTTTAGGGATAAACTGTAATCGTGAAGTGAACCACATTTACTGTTAGTGTAAATGTACTGTACTGTAAAATGTAAATGTGATGAGCCTAGTTTATACTTTTGCTGTTAAAGCCTAGATGGTTCCACCTCAGGGGAAACCCTTAACAGTTCTGTGCTCAGATGTACGTCCCCGGGTCGCTGAATGATGTGGAGCATGTTCTGGTCGATGTTGGGACAGGATACTATGTTGAAAAGGTAAACTGATTATTTTTTAACATGTTATCCATGTTAATGTGTGTATAGTTAGAAGGGTGTGGATGTATGTATCATGAGAAACCATTTTGTGATATACATTTTCAGAATGTGGATGAGTCCAAAGCATTCTTCAAACGCAAAATAGATTTCCTCACAAAGCAGATAGAGAAGATCCAACCAGCGTTACAGGAAAAGCATGGCATGAAGCAAGGTAGGAATGTCCAGAACTCCCAGCGCATTCTGTCCAGTGTCCCCTGTCTCAGCATCACCAACAGACCTAACGCAGTGCTGTGCTCATCTTCACAGCTGTAATTGAGGTAATGAACGTCAAGATCCAACAACTACAGCAAAGCCAGCAAGCATCACGAGCAGTGGGGCCTGTGAAAGCTTAGTGACTTCACCTGTTGGACTCATGGACTAATGTGATCGTCTGCCTGGGAAACAATACCATCAACAGTTCATGGAGGATGATTACAAACGTCACCAGAATAAATACAATGTTTTTATTTCTGTAGAGACGGGCACATGTTTTACTCAGTTTATCAAACATTGGTGTTTCAAAAGTAAGTTAAAATACCGGAATCGTATGTTGGTTAGTTCAGAATTAAAGTGTACTTATTCAACATAAAAATGGATCCAAATCTATCCTGGGCAAGTTAATTAAAATAAACTGATCGAATGAATTACTTGCTTATCTCGAATCTTTTGTTCTGGAAAGCAGGCCAACAAGTTGCCGACCACAATTTTAACGCAATTCAAATTCAACCATAAATATCAATGCAATGAATTTATGTTCCACTGGATGCATGTTTTGTGTTAATTTCTTAAATGAATCCATTCAGTGCTAAAACATTTCGATGCTGCGCTGTTGCCAGGGCAGGGGCGCGGTGGGCGGGGCCTCGGCGGCGGCAGCCTATCAGCGGGGAGGCTGCAAGGGCCAAGCTGTCAGACTCGCCGCGCGGCGCCGCCAATTTAAAGCTTTGTACCCTTGGCTCTGCTGCAGCACGCGGTCTGGGCTTCTCTTAGCAAGGAGGCGAACCTACTTTTTGGGGGTTATCGGAAATATAGAGCGAACGTTATTAACAACACAGGTGTGAAAGAACCCCAGATTAGCTCGTTCGTGTCTTCAGTTCTCGACTCGCACTGCAACAGGAAGGTGAACACTTTATTCAGCGAGCCGAGCCCGGTGGACTTGGAGTAGAGCTGTGGTGATAGGCTCCTCATGCGGCCTGAACCCGAACCCTAACCCGAACCTTTCTGAAGCACATCGACAAGGAAACACGGAATTCTGCGCCTGTGAGCAGAAGAGGACGGCAGTAGAAGCCACGGATCACAGCGGCATGGTGAGTTTTGGGGCCTAGCGGCGCGTCCCCTGCTACCACCGAGCTAGCTACTCTGCTAACCGGCGACAACCTGTTTGACGGAGTGCGCTGTGCGTCCTCCTCGTGCTCCGTGCGTCCTCCTCGCGCTGCCTGCGTCCTCGTGCACCAGGGGTCAGACCCCAGGCCGGTGGTCGGGTCACAGCTGTTAGCCGTGTGTCTCGACCTGTTTGAGGCCCAGGTACTTGTCGATGTGTCCCGGCCCTGAGTTGTCCCCGATCAGCTGGATTCGGGTCCGACACCTTCGGGGACACCCAACGGGTTCTAAACGTCAGTGTGGACACGGATTCTACCTGTCAGGTGTGATCGGCATCAGAACCAGTTTCAGAACCTGTTCAACAATCATGTCGATCATATGTCGTTTGCTTTTAACGATTGCAGTCCTTAGGCAACATGCTAATTTAGCTGTAATTGCAAGTACTGTTGGTTGTATTTGGCTTAACGGCAATGGAGAGAGACGGCTGCATAAAGAGACCGGTCCGGCTGTGAAGACAGACCGGCTCTGAAGGCAGACCGGTCTGTCTGCTTACGCTACACTAAGACGCGCTGATTCCAGGTGTCTGGAGGGCATTAGCGCCCATTATTAGCACGCGCTGTCTCTGTCGAATCTGCATATACACGTTACCTCTACGTAACGTAATTGAGATGTTCGGGATCTATCGGCCGTGTATGTGGTGATTATCAGGGGTGATTGGTGGCCAGCACGGCGCTATAGTATAGTTGGGTTTATCCCAGTCAGGGTGTCCACATTCCGTGCACGCTGTTCGCCATGTGCTCTTTCCTGGTAGCATCACCTCGGTGCTCGTAAAAGGGCAAACTAGAATGACGTTGAACAGACCAATACAAACCGAGACGGAGTCGACGTCATCCTGCCTCGACGAACAGACGCGGATAATCTGTTCTTTTCTTTTGCCTTTTTTGTGTGTTTTTGTTATCCTGAGTATGTGACGACTAAAGGTCTTAACCACGCCCAGTGCACCCTTCATGCTAGGACATGTGACTTTGAGTGGGTCACCAGTGGACCATCTAAACACCACTGGCAATGTCATGGCCTTTTCACCATGCAGTTTCAATGCTGTCTTTTACTCGAGTCAGTCGAGTATTTGTTTTGTGTAATATTACCGATGCGATTATAAAGCTTATCAGCGTCTTGTGTGGCATTATCCTAAATCAAACCACTTTGCAGACACTGATTATACACCATTTGTTACGTCAATACTATAATAGTGAAGTTACTTTAAATAACTTTGGATTTGCTGTGGTCGGTTTTATTTGTTCAAGAGGTTTGCATAAAAATCACAATGACTGCTGCAGCTTGTATTCCCTGATCATCAATTGACTGAAAGCAGGACAATGTGCAGCATGTGTGGGTGCAGCTCATGACCTCACAGCTGTGGGCTGTGTATGTTCCAGGTCACCACAAAGGGAGTAGGACTGAACCCCAATGCCAAAGTGTGGCAGGAGATCCCTGCCCCGCAGAATGGCCTCCCAGAGAGCCCAGAAGACGCCCCCTGGCTGCAGAGCTCCTTCTCACCGGGAGAGGGCCCTGAAGGTAACTGGATCCTAGAGTATATCCCTGTCAGCTCCATGAAACAAGCCTGTCTGATTTATACTTCATAGTAACTGTGTTTCAGTCAATAGTATGAATGTAGTTTTGGTACAGTCAATAGTATGAATGTAGAATGTTCTCTCTCATTCAACATTCAAACTAAATGGTGGGCTAGAATTCATAGAAACACCCCGACACATAAAGCCGTGTGATTGGCTTCTCACTGCATCGCCAAAACAAGCACCCCCAGTCAAGGTAGAGTCAGAGTTAGCACCCCCAGTCAAGGTAGAGTCAGAGTTAGCACCCCCAGTCAAGGTAGAGTCAGAGTTAGCACCCCCAGTCAAGGTAGAGTCAGAGTTATAACCCCCAGTCAAGGTAGAGTCAGAGTTAGCACCCCCAGTCAAGGTAGTCAGAGTTAGCACCCCCAGTCAAGGTAGTCAGAGTTAGCACCCCCAGTCAAGGTAGAGTCAGAGTTAGCACCCCCAGTCAAGGTAGTCAGAGTTAGCACCCCCAGTCAAGGTAGTCAGAGTTAGCACCCCCAGTCAAGGTAGAGTCAGAGTTAGCACCCCCAGTCAAGGTAGAGTCAGAGTTAGCACCCCCAGTCAAGGTAGAGTCAGAGTTAGCACCCCCAGTCAAGGTAGAGTCAGAGTTAGCACCCCCAGTCAAGGTAGAGTCAGAGTTAGCACCCCCAGTCAAGGTAGAGTCAGAGTTAGCACCCCCAGTCAAGGTAGAGTCAGAGTTATAACCCCCAGTCAAGGTAGAGTCAGAGTTAGCACCCCCAGTCAAGGTAGAGTCAGAGTTAGCACCCCCAGTCAAGGTAGAGTCAGAGTTAGCACCCCCAGTCAAGGTAGAGTCAGAGTTAGCACCCCCAGTCAAGGTAGAGTCAGAGTTATAACCCCCAGTCAAGGTAGTCAGAGTTAGCACCCCCAGTCAAGGTAGAGTCAGAGTTAGCACCCCCAGTCAAGGTAGAGTCAGAGTTAGCACCCCCAGTCAAGGTAGAGTCAGAGTTAGCACCCCCAGTCAAGGTAGTCAGAGTTAGCAATTGAATGACATTAAAAGTGAAATGACAATATGACCATAACAAGTGCGACAAAGTGTTACTCGATAAACCCCAACAGAAAAAAAGTCAGGCAATCACATTTTTCAATTAGTCTGTACATAACCCCAAGGTAAACGATACAACTTTTTTTGTTATTTATACTATTTTTTGATTTAGAGAAATCAACCTTTGACTTCCAGTTAAGCACAATCACAGCAACAGTTCTGTAATCATGGACAAGACCCAATGCACATGAAGCAGGTTTGCAGGATGGTTGACCTCTGGGCCTTTTGAACAGGCTACTCTGAGGTGGCCTTCTCTGAGGACAAAGGCTACAGCACAGAGTACTCAGACACCTCTGATGGCGTCCCCGTGCTTGCTGTGGAGGGCGTCGCCAATGGGATAGAGCAGCCAGACTTTGGCTACCCCCTATTTGAGGCAGCAGTGGGCACCACAGCTGATGGGGAGCTGTCCAAGGAAGAGCCCTTATCCGAGGAGTGCCTCAGGGAGTCTCTGAAGAAACAGCTGGAGTTCTGCTTCTCCAGGTGAGGCGCTGAGCGCTGACAGTCCTTGGCCCTGGGCTGTCTACTTTGTGAATGAAAGTAATCTTTTTGTCAACGGGGAATAACCCTCTCATTGTCAAAATGTCTTCTGTGTGTAGAGAGAACCTCTGTAAGGACCTGTACCTGATGTCTCAGATGGACAGTGACCAGTTTGTTCCCATCTGGACTCTGGCCTGCATGGAGGACATCAAGGTGCTCACCACTGACACAGAGCTCATCCTGGATGTTCTGAAAGGTATGGTGTGTCGAGCCAGTCTCCTCGACGCCCGAGCAGCTTTGCTGATGATTAAGTGTTTGGCTTGTGGACCAGGAGAAACGTGAACCTCTCTCTCTGTTTCTCCGTCTGTCTCCTCTCTCTCTCCAACAGCCTCTCCGCTGGTGGAGGTGGACGAGCCCGGGGAGAAGGCCCGGCCCAACCACAAGCGCTGCATCATCATCCTGCGAGAGGTGCCGGACACCACGCCGGTCCAGGTAGGTGGCTGGTTCTTGTTCTGGTTCCTGTTCTGCTGCAGCTCTGGGAGAGCAGCTGCTGTCACCTCCCTGTTGGCAGGGCTCTTCCACCGCAGTCCTGATGTGGGACCCTGTCTTACCTGTATTATGTCTTACCTGTATAATGCTTTGTATAAAACGTTGCAGGACGTCTTGGTGATGTTGGGCCTTTAAGGCTGCAATATTGACGCTGGTTTGAACTGTTATGCTGTTTCAGGAAGTGGAGGCCCTCTTTAAGAGTGACAGCTGTCCAAAAGTCATCAGTGTTGAGTTTGCACACAACAGCAACTGGTACATCACATTCCAGTCTGACACTGATGCCCAACAGGTATTGGAGGTTTCATTGTTGCAGTGTTTTAAAATGGGCGCCTTGTTTCCCACTTGCATTGGTAACCCTGACGATAAGGGTTACCTGATGTGAGGTTTGAGTACAACCTCCTATTTCTCTTGAACTGCTCCATGTTCTTCCTCTAGGCTTACAAATACCTAAGAGAAGAAGTGAAGATGTTCCAGGGAAAACCAATTATGGTAAGTTCACCAATATTGGGACACTAAATCTTGACTTTTCATTTTGTGTTCAAAGTGCTTAATCTATTTGGAGTTGGATACCTGATACCTGGCAGTTGTGTCTACGTTTTGTCTATCATGTCATTTGGCCATAGCTCCTGAATACCATTTCAGTTGCTAAGCTGCAACCACAGAGGAATGTTCTTGTGCTAAAGTCAACATGTGTGTGTGCTGCTGCTCAAACCTTTACCAGCGATATCTCCAGACAGCCTGATTCCCTGTTTTATCAACATGGAGCTCTGACCCTGGGTGTTGTTGGCCATTGGGACTCCTTGCCATTGGCGCTGTGACTCTGGCCTCCTCAGCCCTTGAACCAGCCTCTCTTGCGCCTTAATGTCTGGTTGCCTAGGATGTGGTGGTCCTGATAGACCCCCAGTGATGATCAGTATCGCGCTTGGAAGGACCCAGGCTCACTGGCTGGCTGGAGAGGTTCTGTCCCCGTCCCTCCTCTTCCTCACTACTCTGTACTCTACACTCATCTTCTCCTCACTACTCTGTACTCTACACTCATCTTCTCCTCACTACTCTGTACTCTACACTCATCTTCTCCTCACTACTCTGTACTCTACACTCATCTTCTCCTCACTACTCTGTACTCTACAGTCATCTTCTCCTCACTACTCTGTACTCTACACTCATCTTCTCCTCCCTACTCTGTACTCTACACTCTCATCTACTATTGACCCCCCCCCCCCTCTCTGGTCAGTCCAGTGTTCAATGGCCTAATGACTCGGATCTTGAGATCTGAGGGGATCTGAAGGCCATCATTGAACCTGGCATTGGGTGTTCCATCCCATCTGTGCCAGTTTTATCTTAATGTGGCATCTGGTTCTCCCGCTAGGCTCGCATTAAAGCCATCAGCACGTTCTTCGCCAACAACGGCTACCGCAGCATGGACTCCAGCGTGTTCAGCCAGCCTTCCCAGCAGTCCTTCAGCTCCCCCGTGTACATGCCTCAGGTGTACAGCCCACAGCAGCAGTACCCCGTCTACCCTCTGGTCACGCCCTCCTGGAACCAGTCTGCCACGCCCTACTTTGAGACCCCGCTGGTGAGCCCCTGAGGAGTGGTTTGGACGCTGAGCATGTTGATGTGGAGTCACTAGCATTAGGGTCCTTAGACTAGCATGATGAGCTCTGAGTGTGAAGACAAACATGATGTTTATGTGTGCTTCCTCCCGCAGGCACCGTTCCCCAACGGAGGATTTGTGAACACCTACAACAGTTCAGCGCCATACAAAGGCCCCGTGGCTGCGGGCCGGATCTTTAACAGGAGTCGGTACGTTGGCAGAACTGCAACCAGTTCTGCAAACACATCTGTGTGGTGGAGTTAGTGTTTTAAAGTGAAAATGTAATAACGGTGCAAATAAAGGTTTTTCATAACCACCTCACACTGAACTGTATTAATGCTCAAGTGTTTGTGTTTTGGGGCCAGCCTCAATGTGAAGAGCCACCCCAGGACCGGCGCCTTGCCCTCTCTGCTCCCAGGGCTCTCCAGGGAGGCCGGGTCTGCTCCCAGCAGCCCCCAGCCCCCCCTGACCCCGGGGGCTGCTGGGGGCCCCTCCCAGGAGCTGGCTGTGATGCCCGGCCTTCACATCAGAGACTTGGCTAACGGAGAGCTGGGGCTAGCTGGCCGTGGAAGGTGGGTGAAGTCGACACTAGTATGTTCTGTAGTAGTGTTTCTGTAGTAAAGGCTTTGGATTTGTGATGATATAAAAAATGGTTTTGTTTTGATATTTGCACTAGAAACGCTGAATTGTCACTGAGGTCTCTTTATCTCACGTTTCTTCACCGTTTGTAGGCGAGGTGGCGCCCGAGGCTTGAGGCGGAGACGAGAGGATGACCGTTCTCTGGTGGGCCTGGTCCCTCTACCCTGACTCAGCTTGTCCTTTACCGAATTCATTAGCTGATCAAAGCTGACTAACGGGGAACCTTCTCTTGCAGAGACCCCCCCCCCTGATCGAGGCCAAGGTGCCCCCGCCCAAGTTTGACTTGGCCTCTTCCAGCTTCCCCCCGCTGCCAGGCTGCGTGGCGCAGGCCCAGGAGGAGTCGCTCCCCGAGACGCGCCTCTCGGACGTGGTGCGGGGCCTCAGGGCGCCCCCCAAGGTGAGCGCTTCACCCGCTGGCCGGGTTCAGCCCCCTGGAGGAGTGAGGGGCTCCCCTCTTCCCAAACAGCGTGACCTCACATCCCCTCTCTCACACCTCAAGGCCGACGCCAAGGAGGAGAAGAGGGAGAGTCGCCCCCCTAAAGGCCCCGTGGGCGCTGTGAGCGGCCCCACGCCGGTCCCTGCAGCCGTGGCTGCCGCACCGCCCCCCGCCACGCCCCCCGCACCGCCGCCTGCCGTGCTGCCCGTCCCCAGGTAGGACACACCCCTCGCAGGGCCCCGCGGCTCCACCCAGGCTGGAGGGACATGCGAGTGGTGAACGTGTTCTTTCTCTCCCTGTTCAGTGTCTCTCCTCAAGTGAAGACCCCCCACAAAGCCAGCCCGGAGAACGCCCAGCCGGTCCTGGTGTCCACCGAGTCCCAGTCCCTGCCTGCCTCGGAACCGGTGCCCAACCACCAGACCCCCTGCTGCCGTCCCGGGTCCCCCGCCACGGCTTCTGCTCGGGTTTCATCCCTGGTACGCCCCCCCGCTACTCGTCTCTAGGAGGCCTGTCTAGAACATGTCCCGGCCCATAGTTCCTCAGTGTGTCTGTCCCCCAGCAGCAGAGCAGGAAGCTGAGCTATGTCCCGGTGGGCCCATAGTTCCTCAGTGTGTCTCTGTCCCCCAGCAGGAAGCTGAGCTATGTCCCGGTGGGCCCATAGTTCCTCAGTGTGTCTCTGTCCCCCAGCAGGAAGCTGAGCTATGTCCCGGTGGGCCCATAGTTCCTCAGTGTGTCTCTGTCCCCCAGCAGGAAGCTGAGCTATGTCCCGGTGGGCCCATAGTTCCTCAGTGTGTCTCTGTCCCCCAGCAGGAAGCTGAGCTATGTCCCGGTGGGCCCATAGTTCCTCAGTGTGTCTCTGTCCCCCAGCAGGAAGCTGAGCTATGTCCCGGTGGGCCCATAGTTCCTCAGTGTGTCTCTGTCCCCCAGCAGGAAGCTGAGCTATGTCCCGGTGGGCCCATAGTTCCTCAGTGTGTCTCTGTCCCCCAGCAGGAAGCTGAGCTATGTCCCGGTGGGCCCATAGTTCCTCAGTGTGTCTCTGTCCCCCAGCAGGAAGCTGAGCTATGTCCCGGTGGGCCCATAGTTCCTCAGTGTGTCTCTGTCCCCCAGCAGGAAGCTGAGCTATGTCCCGGTGGGCCCATAGTTCCTCAGTGTGTCTGTGTCCCCCAGCAGGAAGCTGAGCTATGTCCCGGTGGGCCCATAGTTCCTCAGTGTGTCTCTGTCCCCCAGCAGGAAGCTGAGCTATGTCCCGGTGGGCCCATAGTTCCTCAGTGTGTCTCTGTCCCCCAGCAGGAAGCTGAGCTATGTCCCGGTGGGCCCATAGTTCCTCAGTGTGTCTCTGTCCCCCAGCAGGAAGCTGAGCTATGTCCCGGTGGGCCCATAGTTCCTCAGTGTGTCTCTGTCCCCCAGCAGGAAGCTGAGCTATGTCCCGGTGGGCCCATAGTTCCTCAGTGTGTCTCTGTCCCCCAGCAGGAAGCTGAGCTATGTCCCGGTGGGCCCATAGTTCCTCAGTGTGTCTGTGTCCCCCAGCAGGAAGCTGAGCTATGTCCCGGTGGGCCCATAGTTCCTCAGTGTGTCTCTGTCCCCCAGCAGGAAGCTGAGCTATGTCCCGGTGGGCCCATAGTTCCTCAGTGTGTCTCTGTCCCCCAGCAGGAAGCTGAGCTATGTCCCGGTGGGCCCATAGTTCCTCAGTGTGTCTCTGTCCCCCAGCAGGAAGCTGAGCTATGTCCCGGTGGGCCCATAGTTCCTCAGTGTGTCTCTGTCCCCCAGCAGGAAGCTGAGCTATGTCCCGGTGGGCCCATAGTTCCTCAGTGTGTCTCTGTCCCCCAGCAGGAGAGCAGGAAGCTGAGCTACGCCGAGGTGTGCCAGCGGCCAGCCAAGGAGGCTCCTCCCGCCAGACCACCCTCGCCAAGCTCCCCGCCGCCGCCCTGCTCCGCCCCCGCAGCCAGCCGCCCCCTGCGGGAGCTGGGGGTCAACAAGGCCGAGGACCCCCGGGCCACCGCCCTCCACAGGGCTGGCCAGAAGGACTCCCGGCCCCTCCGCGGGGCCCTGGGAGCCAAGGGCCGGGAGCGCCCCCGAGCGCCCCCCCCCGGCAGACGCTCGGCCCCCCAGGGGGGCGCACGGCGCAGCGGCAAGGAGCAGAACATCCCCCCCAGTCACCCAGACAGTAGCGAGTACTGTTAACATGAACAGAGACTGTGTGAATATGTATAAAGAGAGAAGATATATAGTAGTTAGTTCGTAAAGGCGGAAACCACAACCCTAAGGCACATCCTCACCGGGCCTTTTGGACCGCGGTCCTGGTGGAGGAACCGCTTTCCAGTCCTACAGCCCATCTCCTCAGAGAGGCAGTGTTTCTGTATATATACACATATATAGCTATATATCATCTGAATTTTTAAGAGACATATGAGTGACAAAGGGTTTTTGTTCATGAAACAAATCAAAATACACCTCACAAAGCAGTTTGAAAAGTAAGATGTACAACACAACTATACTTTATTGCTGTGTTGCTAGAATGTCATTTTGTCTGTACATATTTGTTTTTGTAGTTTGGTGTGAAGTATTCTGTTTGTTCTTTGATCAAATGGTTTTCTACTTTGCAAAATGATCTTGTAACTCAAGCAGTTAAATTGTTGGATACCAACACTGGAAACTTGTATGTTGTGTTGTTGTGTTTCTCATCCTGTCCACATGGTGTGTTTTCAGTTCAGACTCGCCAAGGAGCAGTCGTCTTTTACATGTCTGTTCTCAGTAGCAGACCTCGTCCATCTCAAGCACTGGAGCTGTCTGCCCCCCAACCCTCTCTTCAGGGCGTCTGAGTCAGTTTGTAGGATCCTACAAGCGCTTTATTACGTTCTCATGGCTGCGGACAAACGTTACGTTTGTCAACCGGGTGGAATTGAGTGCATGTGACCTTGAACTCTGGGTGCAGTGGAATTTGCAAGAATCTTTTGTACTGTTGGTGGCTCTCAACTCCTGGCTCAGCGCCTGCCCCGCGCTCTGCTGGCCCGCTTGTGCCAGGCTACTTTTACACACGCAGTGCTATGACTGTAGGCTAGTGGGGCTCCAACGTTTGTCTGTTCAGGGATAAGGGGAGCTGTTTCTCAAATGGACCATTTATTTATTTTTTGTATTTCAGTACACTGCAGTGATGTTTTTTTTTTCCATGTGGCCATGGGTAATTGTGACCTTGAGCTCTACATGTTTCCCTTAAAGCTGCTCTACGCAAGGTTGAGTTGCATTGAGGGGAGGGTTTGCAGTGGTGCTATGTTCTCACAGCATTAAACTGCTGCTCACCAAACTTATAACGTTGTTCTAATGGGATTTAAATATGCTTGTTGAGAAATGAATTGGATGGAGTTTTCCATAATACCTTTATAGTCAATCATTTATCTGCATTTGTTAACTTGTGAATAGAAAGGTCAGTCTTTTTTCAGGGTTGTTGCTTCATTTTCTTTGCTGAAATGTTGAGTATTTTATTTCACAGAATCAGATCTGACTGGACAAACAAGATGGCCTCCATTGCTTTGTATTGTGCAATTTTGATTGAGAATTATCTTTGATCCATTCAAGATCTCCACAAGGAAAACATTGATGTACTGCCTATTCCTGCATCACCACATAGAGGTGTAGTATTAATCTCAACTGAATGATCTTCACTATTTTTCCAAATCTAGATCAATGTCCCTTCTGAACATGCATGACGGCTGGCTGTGGCCAGGGCCACTGATGACATGAAGTGCTTTCTGTTTTAACCCCAAGCCTTAGGGAAATGGAGTCATGTTTGAGGGGAAAACTACTTCTGAAACTCATTTTGAATGTTGTAGCAAGTAGCCTTTTTATGTACATGTATAACGCAACCATTTTTATTTTAACTGGCTGTGTTTTTAATCCTTTAATTTTAATTCACTTGCTCTAGTACATTGTTGGAGATGTAAATGGTAACATGTCAGCCTTTTCACCGTGGTTGAGAAGAGCATACAGGTTGTAAATAATGGAGGCAGCAGCATCTGTTGTCTGCTCAAAGCTTCTGACTGGGCAGCTAATGTTGGTGTGAACGCCATCGCACAGGATACATACAGGATAGATTTTCTGTGAAACAGTCGTACAAATGAAAGGTTTGCTGAAATGTTCCTAAAATTGATCAATTCCAGTGTTATTGTTGGCTTTTTTTTGCATCATTTTGTTTTTACTGTTGCTGGTGGACTTAGAGTCTGAGATAAGACATAATTTGAATCAGGGTGGACATGGTAATAAAGCAACTTTTATTCACCATAGTGTTGAGTCTTGTGCTTGTAAGGGCTTTGTGTTTCATATTCGGTTGTATTTCTGCTGGTTTTATGAATGTTGTATTTTATGTGTTTAAAGGTGATATTTTTTCAGTTCAATAGTCTACATTTATTCCTTGGGCAAACCAACATTTCTGTGCCTTTTTATTCATTTATTTGAAATAGATGTAACAAAACAACCATGTTTACTCCCAAACTGAGCCCTGCTGGTTGTCTGGTCGGACGTCCTCGGTTCGGAGGCCTCCTGTGGAGGAGGTCTCTGGGAGTTAGTAAGTGTCTCTGGGAGTTAGTTGGTGTGCATGCATGTGTCCATTGTCTCGTAAGTATCACGTGTTGCTTGACCATACAACGACCATCCCCAACATCTGCATCATGCTCACGGATAAAAAGCAACTAGTAGTGAATGTTCTATCATTAAGCCTGGTGTATGAAAATAAAGATTATATTTTTCACAGCTCGATGTTTATTTTTGTATGAGAACTGGTGTGCGACTACATTTTAGTGCATTACTGGATGCTTTTTTTTTTTTTTTCAAAGATGGGACTGCAACATTGTGTTTTACCACTATACGTGTTTTATTTACAACTATAAAACGGTATTGATCTATTTTAGACCTTGCTATCGTCAGTCGGTGATGCACCATGCGGAACATACAAGAGGATTTGTCCGCTTATATAACACTAGACTTACTGTACAATGTGCGGATAAGCCAATCATTGACGTATTGTGTAATAGCTACAATGTAAAAGTAGATCACATTCGTACAGGAGTATCTGGGATAATAAAAACAACTCGCCATTAAAAGACCAACGTAAATATAATGCATCCTCTAAACCCGTTCGTGGTATTCTCATTGCATTGTGTTACGTCAGACCGACAGGCCCACTTCTCGCGATACTTCAGATGAGGGTGAGTGTCAACATCGGCCTCAGTGAGTCAGGAGGCCCGCAAGAGGCTGGCAACAATCCGGTAAGTTCCTGCCCTTTCCTTCGTTTAAAGTCTCTCTAGCAGTCCATGTGTCACCCTCGATCAGAGCACGGTTATCTACGACCTAATGTTCGGAAACCAAATCAGCCTTTAGAACCAACTTGCCGACATGTTTGTGTGAAATTCAGAGGTTAGCGTTAGCTGCTAACTCCTCCTGAGGCCTGGTTGTTCTCCACCTCAGCCTCCTCATCCTGGGTTCTGGGCCTCAGCCTCCCCATCCTGGGGTTTGGCTCGGCCTGGCGAGCCACGACATGGAACTCGTGTGCCGCAGCAGGCTGGGCTGTTATGGGTGGTCAGATCTAAAGACACGACAACACCATCACTAACACCACACTGGCTGTGTGGTGTTAGTGGCCCGAGGTGTGACATGTTACAGCAGACATCACAATAAACATAATACATTGTCTGTCTCGTTTCCTGGGGTCCACGGCAAGGCTTCAGTCCGCCCTGCCGACACGCCTGACGCTGTGAGTGGTTTCCGTGTCCCCCCAACATGTCCGTGGTGTTGGTGGTCTTGGCAGGGCTTTAGATCACCTCGGTGTAGCCAGCGAGCAGCTGTAGGTGGATTACACGGGTTACATGTCACCTTAACCACTGTTTCCGAATTTCTGAAACCGAAAGGACATCTTCGTGTGGACATTTTCTTGTCGTAAGGCTTTCTCCGCACTGCCTGTCCCCCGTTTCTCCCATTCCTCCCATTATAGCGGAAGACTAGCCCGTGTTATGGATAACGGTATTGTCTGCCTTTTGATTGCAGTTGGCATAATGTAGCAAAATGGCTCTTAATCCACGTCTGTGCCTCCTGCCTATTCTCTTGTAGGATCGCTGTGTGAGATGGGGGATGATCGACCTTTTGCATGCACTGCCCCTGGATGTGGGCAGGTAGGTGTCCTGTCTGCCTTTTCCTTTATAATTGATGACTGGATGTTTCTAATCAGGCCCTGTGTTTTCATGTCTGTCAGATACACCACATTGTTTCTACGAGTCCACGGCTAAGTGGTGGTGTTGCTGTAGTTTCATTGATCATCATGTGTCCCTTCACCTTCTGTCTGCAGAGGTTCACCAATGAAGACCATCTCTCAGTCCACAAACACAAGCATGAAATGACTCTGAAATTTGGTCCGGCCAGGACCGACTCTGTCATCATAGCAGGTTCATGTGTTTACGTTTTTACCAAGTATATGTCAGCTCACTTTTGTAGTAAATAGTTTGTAAGCATTGTAATAATGCATTTATGCCCTTAATATATATATATATATATATATATATATATATATATATATTTATCCTTTTTGGTTATGTTGAAGTAATGGGTTTGTGTTACTTCGTATTGATGCTAACATGAAGTGTGATTCTGTCAGACCAGACCCCCACTCCCACCCGCTTCCTGAAGAACTGCGAGGAGGTGGGCCTGTTCAATGAGCTGGCCCACTCCTTTGAACAGGAGTTCCGTAAAGCGCAGGACGATGACCACAGGACCAAACACGCGGTACGCACTTCCCCCGTTTGTAAAGTGGAGCCCGATGGTTCTCTTCTGAATGGCGGCCGATGTGGTCTGGACAGGAAGTTACAGCAACCTGAAAGATGTCTGACATATTGCTTGGCTTGACTCTTCACACCCTCTCATGGCGCCTCTCTCCCTCTCAGGCTGTTCCTCTGCAGACCCCCTCGGAGGTCAAGGGTGAGGTTCAGGGCCCTCTGCAGGTGGACTCCTCCCCTCCAGGAAGTCCTGACTCCGCCTCCAGCATGTCAGACGACAGCAGAGAACCCCCGGTCAGCTGCACCTTGACTGCTGATGCATGATAGAAAGAGGGCTGTTATGATGATGATGATGATTAAATAATTACATAATAGAATGAGCATTCTCATTATGATGATGATGATTATTCAATAATTACATGATAGAATGAGCATTCTCATTATTATTATTATGATGACGATGATGATTATTCAGTCATTGTGGAGCTCTGCCACCGTTTCCCCCCACGATGACTGAGCCCTGTGTGTCCACTCAGCAGGAGATGCCCCCCAAGCCCGTGGCCAGCTCTGCCCCCACCCCCACCATCGTGAGGCCGGGCTCCCTGCCTCTCCACGTGGGCTACGACTCCCTGAACCCAACACTACCCTCCCCCACCTCCGTGATCACGCAGACCCCGCCCTCCAACAGACAGCTGGGGTAAATGTCTAGTCTGCTGGGTAACCATACGTCTCTCTCCACGATGGCTCCCCCGTGGGGAGGGCGTCTGCTGAGTGTGCGTCCCTCTCTCCTCAGATCTCCCGGTGCCTCCTACCCGCTGGTCATGCACCTCCCTACCGGCCAGACGCTGCCTCTGCTCCCCAGCCCCGTGCAGATGCCCTCCGTCATATCCGTGAGTGTGATGCATGTTATGATGCATGTTATGATGCATGTTGCGATGCGTGTCTCGTTGCCCCGCCTCATGTGTTCTTCTTGACGTGACCCTACAGCTCGCCAGGCCACTCGCCGCCGTGCCCAACGTCCCCGGGATCCCCGGCCCTCCGGTGGGCGGGGCCAGCAGCGGCTCCTCCTCCCCATCCGGGTACAGCATGCACGCCGACGCCAAGATGGTGAGTGCGGCCCAGTGCCCCGCCCCTCCGGCCCGTGTCTCGGTCCGTCGGCCCCTGGGCAGTCACATTACCTGGCTCATCCAACATGGCCGACCGCTGACACGCCGCTGTCCCCCCTCCTGTAGCGGCTGAAGGCGGCGCTCACTCAGCAGGGCTTGGTAATACAGAACGGCTCTGCCAGAGGGGGCGCCACCGGGTCCAGCCCCGCGGTCCCTCAGAGACCAGAGCAGAGCCAGCAGCCCATTCAGCAGTCAGACGCACTGTCGCCTGCTCAGCCACAGGTAACGCACACACAGTGAGACACCCCGTGATGAGGGCCCCCCGCAGGGGGGCACGTGGTTGAGACGTGAGCCCGTGGCTGGTACTGGACCCTGCTGCTCTGCTCTGTTGGCTCATGTAGAACACAAGGTGGTCACCATGACAGGCAGCACCAGGGTGTAGACCTGTCTTGTCTTTCTAAGTGGTCCAGTCCTGGTGGCTGACATGATTCATTGCTATGCGGATGACACACAGATTTATGTCCCTCTTAAAAAGTCAGACGCCTACAGTATTAAGCCATTGCTAGAGTGCCTACATGACATTAAAGCCTGGATGTCTCGTAACTTTTTAAATTTTAATGAAAAAAAGACTGAACTCATGGTCTTTGGTGGCACTTCTGTGACCCCCCTGGTTGATCTGGGTTCGTTAGCACAGTACCACAAGCCAATCATGACTAATTGGGGGACTGACCTTAAATTTGACAGCCAGATTAAATCTGTGGTAAAATCTATCTTTTTCCAGTTGAGGCAGCTGGCAGAAATCAAACCAGTCCTTCAAAAACAGCACTTTGAAACAGTAATCCAGGCCTTTGTGACCACCTGGCTGGATTACTGCAGTGCACTTTATATGGGGGTTAGCGGGTCCTCCATTGCTCGTCTGCAACTGGTACAAAATGCTGCTGCCCGCCTTTTAACTAGCACGAAAGTATGAGCACATTTCACCTATTTGAGCTTCACTCCACTGGTTGCCTGTCCATTTTCGAATTCATTTTAAAACTCTTTTATTTACTTTTAAAGCCTTGCATGGCCTTGCCCCACCTTACCTTTCCAAGCTGCTCCACCCATACACTCCCCGCCGCTCTCTCAGGTCAGCTGACCAGCTGCTCCTGACAGAGCCCAGAGCCAGGCTAAAATCTAGAGGGGAACGAGCTTTGGCCGTTGCAGCTCCGAAACTATGGAATAATTTGCCCCTTCACATCAGACAAGCCCCTTCACTGTCTTTTTATGTCCCATCTTAAAACTCACCTCTTTTCTTTGGCTCCAGGTAGCGTGTTTATGGTATGTAGATGTTATGTGGGCAGTATATTTTATTTATTTCATTTGATTTTATTTATTGGATTTTAGTTAGTTTTTATCTCTTTTTAATGTTAAAACTTTATCCTATTATTGTGCTTCTGTGGTGTCTTAATGTGTTTCTTACCTTGCTGTACAGCACTTTGGGAACCGTGTGTTTAAATTGTGCTATATAGATAAAGTGGATTGGATGATGAGTGTAGAGCCATGGTCTCCAGGTTCCCAGGACAGAACCTGAGACATGGTGTTCATCACGCATGCGTCCACGTCATGGCTGACCTCTGGGGGTCCCCTGTGTGCCCTGCCAGGTGTCCCCGGCCCAGCCCACGGGGGGCCGGCGCCGCCGGGCCTCGGACGTGGACCCGGATGAGCGCAGGCAGCGCTTCCTGGAACGCAACCGCGCCGCCGCCTCCCGCTGCCGGCAGAAGAGGAAGGTCTGGGTGGGCTCCCTGGAGAAGAAGGCTGACGACCTCGCCAACATGAACGTCTCCCTCTCCGTAAGAGTGTGTGTGTGTGTGTGTGTGTGTGTGTGTGTGTGTGTGTGTGTGTGTGTGTGTCTGTGTGTGTGTGTGTGTGTGTCTGTGTCTGTGTCTGTGTCTGTGTCTGTGTGCGTGTCTGTGTGTGTGTGTGTGTGTGTGACTCTCTGTCATTGTCCCCCCATCAGAATGAAGTGACCCTGCTGAGGAACGAGGTGACGCAGCTGAAACAGCTTCTTCTGGCCCACAAGGACTGCCCCGTCACCGCCATGCAGAAGAAGAACGCTTTCTTAGGTAACCATGTGCCCCCCCCCACCCCACCATCACATCCTCGTTCATTCATTTGCTTTCAGCTGTCTGTTGTCATCCCATCCGTCTAATGCTGCCTTCTACCCGCTCCCCTCTCTAAGGGTGAATGTTGCTCTCTCGTTTGTAGCCGCAGGCGGGGAGGAGAGCTCCAGGGAGCCCTCGGCCGAGCCGGCGGGCTCCCCGGCCGCCGTGATCCAGCACGGGGCCCCCGGGGCCCCCGGGGCCTCCATCAACGGGCTGAGCGTCCGCGCCGCTGAGGCCGTGGCCATGTCCGTGTTGGCCGGCATGGGGGCAGGGCAGCCGGCCGGGGTCGTCATGACTACGCAGCCGACCTCCAGATGATGCGACGGCGCAGGTCGCCCGCGTGCACCCGGGGGTGGGGGGGGGGGGGGGGGGGGGGGGGAGGGGCCGCACGGGGAGGGGGGGGGGGTGACGGACCAACTGATGTCACCCTCACGTCCCCCGCCCCACCCAGCCCCCTCCCCGCCCCCCAGGATGGGACCAGCGTGGACCAGAGACGGGCAGGATACGTTACCCTGAATGAAACCACGGACCAGGATGCTCTGCTCCCCCTTCGACAAGCCAATGATAATCAGTGAACAGGAAACGCCGTAGTCCCCGCGCCTCAGGGCCGTGTAGTCGTAGCGTGTTTGTACAGTAGCTGTACAGTCCCTGTGTAGAACCCATATGGACTCCTTGGTTTTTAAGGTTCAGTGGTCAGGAATGTTTTTTTTGTTTGTTTTTTTTAAAATGGAAAACTCCAGTAAAAGCACGTTCTTTCATTTCTGTTGCACTTTGAATGCAACTTTAAAACCAAACCTGCGCCTGTGGTGATCATACACTTCTATTGATCAGTGTTTCTTTGCCGTAACATCTTGTAACTACAGCTTCTGTTCTCTGTCGTACGGTTTGAGACTGTTGCTTTGGTTGTGGGTCCTGGTAGTTGTCTCATGTCATGCCTGCTGCTGCAATAGGCTGCCTACTGCTACAGTAGGTAGGCTGCCTGTTGCAACAGAAGGCTGTCTGCTACAGTAGGTAGGCTGCCTGTTGCAACAGTAGGCTGTCTGCTACAGTAGGTAGGCTGCCTGCTGCAACAGAAGGCTGTCTGCTACAGTAGGTAGGCTGCCTGTTGCAACAGTAGGCTGGCTGCTACAGTAGGTAGGCTACCTGTTGCAACAGTAGGCTGTCTGCTACAGTAGGTAGGCTGCCTGCTGCAACAGAAGGCTGTCTGCTACAGTAGGTAGGCTGCCTGTTGCAACAGTAGGCTGTCTGCTACAGTAGGTAGGCTGCCTGTTGCAACAGTAGGCTGGCTGCTACAGTAGGTAGGCTGCCTGCTGCTGCAATAGGCTGCCTACTGCTACAGTAGGTAGGCTGCCTACTGCTACAGTAGGTAGGCTGCCTGCTGCAACAGTAGGCTGTCTGCGGCTACAGTAGGTAGGCTGCCTGCTGCAGTAGGCTGGCTGCTGCTACAGTAGGTTGCCTACTCCTACAGTAGGTTGCCTACTCCTACAGTAGGTAGGCTGCCTGTTGCAACAGTAGGCTGGCTGCTGCTACAGTAGGCTGTCTGCTACAGTAGGTAGGCTGCCTGTTGCTACAGTAGGCTGGCTGCGGCTACAGTAGGCTGGCTGCTGCTACAGTAGGCTGGCTGCGGCTACAGTAGGCTGGCTGCTGCTACAGTAGGTAGGCTGCCTGCGAGTTTCTAATGTTCCATTTAAGGCTACCTCTTCAGTTTGTTTTCTTTTCCCAGAACTTTTGTGCATTGCTTTTGTATTTGTAAGTTCTGTGTGTCCGTTCAGCCACCGAGTCCATGGAAGAAATGGTTATCAGTTCAAGGTTTTCCTCTTGTACAGTTATTTTTATTTTCGTTGTACATTTTCTTAGTATTTTATTTCCAGCCCCTATACAGGGCCCTGCTGGTCCCTGTGTTGGGGCCAGCGGGGCCCTCCTTGTGTTTGGACTGCATGGTGAAGACGAGGATGGAGGAGAATGCCACTGTTTGTGTGTCTGTTACTGACCTTTGAGCAGGTTTTGGTTGGTTGTAAACTTTGAACCTTGATCTGTGAACACTCTGTCCTGCCGCCACGACGTGCAGCCGCTTCACGGTCGATAGCCTGCACATGGTAATCCACAAACATAACATTAAAACATGACCCAGACTTTTAATTTGAAGAGAAAGTAGTGCAATATATTTTTCTATTGAGTCTCAATGTTGTGGTCTGACTGCCATGTGGCCCAGTGGGCAGCAGGCCTCTGGGTGATGGACACGCCAGAGGGCAGTTGGTAACCTGAGCACAGCGATGGAGAGGGGTTGATGTCCTGTTGATAGTGCTCTCCAAAATGTTAGAATGGTTTGCCTTTTGTCAATGGTTTAAGGTTCATCCCTTGAGTTTGTTTTGAACTGTGCTTGTTTAGCATCATGTTTATTTTAACATTGTTGTTTTTTTACACGGTCTTGTTTTAAAAGGTTGCTTTTTCCAACTCAAGGTACGTATGGCCCTTCTTCAGAACTACTCCCGTGTTTCCCCCAGGCGCATACACCTGTAGTCTGTCGTGTAATCCACAGAAACATTGGCACTAGAAGATAGGTAAATGGAGGAAGTGAAATAAGGCCTAAAACTAGGTAAAATTAACTCTTATATAATCTGAATTAATGGATAATATGTCTGGTAAAAAAATAAATGTTGTTAGAAAAGGAAAGCCGAATGAGTCCGCTTTGTTCTAAAGCAGTGTTCTCAAGCAGCACTTGAGTTACTTCTCATGGAGCGTGTTGCACCGAGCGGCCAGCAGGGGGCGCCCGGAGCCGCTCCACTCCGGGGTCTAGCCGTCACCGTCAGTCACGTGACGGGGTCTTCTGAGTGGTCCGCTCCCACGGTGATGGCGGTGTCAGGGAGACGCAATGATGGAGGACATTCCACGTCTTGATCTCGATGTCTGTTGGTGAATTTATACCATCACCCTTACGCCGTGCAATTCGTAAGCGGCGTCTCTGCTCTGCTCCCACTGATGGCGGACCGTGGTATTGAGATGGCAGCTTTGCCTAAGGAGGTCAGAGACCATCTGGCTGAGTTGGATCTGGAGCTCTCCGAAGGTAAGATTTATTTATAAAGTATATTTTAGAAACGCCGTGCAATTAAAGGCACTATTCGCCCATCACCGTGTGTCTGACGCGGATCTCCTCGCCAGTTCCGTCTGATCCGGAGATGAGATGTTCTGCAGTTCTCCGCTCAGGAAGCTCATGGTTACATTTTCTACTCGACATGATCAATAACTCATGCAGTCTGAACCCCACTTTACTCCTCTATCACAACCCAGTAAACACAGAGACTCGGTTCTGCCAGATGGTGTTACGCAGCTTCGTGGCTCTTAGGTGACATTCGAGTCATGCTGTCTGCATGTCCATGACCATGGTAAGCCATGGTCAGTCTGGTGACCGCTCTTCGTTTGAAGATGTCTTTTCTCGTCAAGTGAAAGTGTTCAAGTTGTCATTGTCGAGAAGGCCTTGGATCTCCTGCCTCACTGATACATAATAATGCCCCTATCACCAATACATGCTGCGTACAATCAAAGCTCATCTTCAGGTCATCTTTTACTATCAGAATTATATTACATTTATTTAAAATGAATTGAATAACGCATGCCAGTCTGCCTCCCAACTAAAGGCAGTGGAGCTGGATTGGTGCAGTTCCCTGTGCCCGGGGGTGGATGACTAACGTTGTGTTGGTTCACACAGCAGACCAGGGTCTACTCTCATCATGGTGTAGTCGAGTTCCTCTATGTTCCCAGTAGCATGTAGGCCTGCTCAACAACATCCTACCACAAAGGCACAGTCCACCATGTCTGGAAACAATAGCAAGCAAGCAAGTTTGAACTGGTTGTTGCTGTTCTGTTCTTCATAGCCAGGCGATGTCTCAACAGACCAGACAGACAGAACATCTCATGTCTGTAACACGTTGTGGACGACTGGCCTTCCTGCTCTCCAACATGAGATCCAAAGGCTGCACTTTCTGGTGAGATGAACCATGTAGGCTGTGAGGATGGTAGGAGCTGTAGCTACATGCTGGGTTGAGAGGCCGAGGAGACTATAGGCCACCGGCCCGCGTCACAGGGAACCGCGTTCCTACAGTTAACAATAGACGCCCATTAAAGCCAGAGATAATGAGTGTGTGTGTGGTTGGCGTTGCACTCTGGGCTGCACTGGAGAGCTCTGGAGGGAGATGCACTCCTGGAGGAGTTGTGTTATGAATCAGGAAATGCAATGAAACCAGACCACTAATGTGTTCTGTTTGTTGTCACAGTCTGGAGATAACTTGTGTTGTCCCACTTTACTGTTGATTTCTAAAAACATGTTCCCTCACTGTTCTATGTTCTCTTGCTTGTGTGTGTGTGTGTGTGTGTGTGTGTGTGTGTGTGTGTGTGTGTGTGTGTGTGTGTGTGTGTGTGTGTGTGTGTGTGTGTGTGTGTGTGGTAAAAAAAAACAACGTATATTCAGTGCTGAGTGAACATGCTTGGTCATTCTTAACTGCCTCATTAAAAGTCACTCCTGCTGTCCATTTGGCTCCCTTTGTTATGCTAGTGAAGGTCCGGCTGTGTCCTGCAGAGCTGCACTGGAGTGAATCAAGGAGAATGATTCATCACTGATGTAGAATACAAGCAACCATTTCTTATATTGTTATTATCGTGTTATTCAGTTTCCTAAACGTTGTTCCCCTGGCCGGTGAGTCCCTGCCCTTCTTGAGCCCCCCAGGCTGTGTCGGTTCCAAAGTGCAGTGAGTCAATGGTAAGCTAACCCGCTAGCGCTGACAGGCTAGGCTCCAGTCAGCCCTCCATCATCAGGACTGCACTGTACCACTGCCAGCTCCTTTTGTCCCATAGTGCCTGCTCAACGGCACTATGGCTGTGCTCTGGACCAGCCAAGCCACAGCTGCCGTGGGTGTGTCTGTGTGTGTGTGTGTGTGTGTGTGTGTGTCTGTGTCTGTGTGTGTGTGTGTGTGTGTGTGAGACCTTATGAGTCTTAATGTTTCTCATGCATATCTTTTACAAGGCCACAATCCCTCCTATTGTCATTCACATTGCGGGGGGGGGGGGAATCCCATAGCAACCAAGAGGGGAAAAATGTGTCTCATCTCCTGTAATATCCCCCCAGAGGGGGTGGGGTGGGAGGGTTTGATAGAGATGTTATAAGTGGAGAGAGGGTGGTTTGTCGTGTCGCCTGACGACACTTGACGTGATGAGAAGGCCCCCCCTACCCCAACACACTCACACGTCAATAACCAAAAGAGTCTGATTCTTCTGGAGCCGTCCTGAGCCAGCGCACGGCAGCGTTCAGAGCTCTGGTGCTATGTCTGCTTCTGGGACCACACAATGAGGGCCATTGAAGGGACCTCAGCCCCGTGGTCCAGCTGGGCTGCAGTCTGTAGCAGTGAACCGTGTGGGGTGTCATCTGCTCACCTTGGATGGTTCACACCCAGGGGGAGAGGGGGGAGAGAGAGAGACCTGACGACAGGTACCTCAGCGCTGGCCGTGTCTTGTTGCTGTGTCGGTGGCGTGGGACTGTAGTCCCACCACCTCCTTGTCCCCACGGCCTCCTCCCTACATGGGGCCTAGTCCGCAGATGGTGTGTGTGTGTGTGTGTGTGTGTTTCGGGAGCTTTCTGTGTGCCTCCTCTTCTCTGGCTGTATGGACGCCCCCTGCAGGGCCGGAGGTCCAGAGCAGCACCACTTGTCTGGGCTGACAGGCAGGGGTGTGTGTGTGTGTGTGTGTGTGAGAGAGAGATTACAGCCTCTGCCTGCGTCTCTTCATCTAGGTCACAGCATCGGGAGGCAACATGCCTGGCTCATTTAGCCTGTGAGTCACAATGGGCCAGTGCTCTCTCTCGCTCTCTTTCGCTCTCTCTTGCTCACTCCCTCCCCCCCCCTGTTGGGTTTTCCTGCTGTGTTGCTCTCTGCCGCCTGCTATTTCCGTCTCGTGTACTAAAGTGCATGGCGGCTGCATCTCGCGTGGCCGCGGAGGCGTTCTGCCAGTGTGTGGATGTGAACATGCTGTGAATGTGTGCTGCAGGCCTAGTCCTCCGTGACCACGTCCAGTGTGTGGATGTGAACATGCTGTGAATGTGCTGCAGGCCTAGTCCTCCGTGACCACGTCCAGTGTGTGGATGTGAACATGCTGTGAATGTGTGCTGCAGGCCTAGTCCTCTGTGACCACGTCCAGTGAGTGGATGTGAACATGCTGTGAATGTGTGCTGCAGGCCTAGTCCTCCGTGACCACGTCCAGTGAGTGGATGTGAACATGCTGTGAATGTGTGCTGCAGGCCTGGTCCTCCGTGACCACGTCCAGTGAGTGGATGTGAACATGCTCTCAGTGGCTGAGTCTGTTGAAGGGAATGGAGGCCTCAGCCAGACCTCCATAGCCCACCAGCCATAGCTGTGTTGGTGATCCATCCCTTGCAGTGAGCCTAGATGGGGTGCAGGGTTATTACAATATTGACATGTAATCCCTCGCTCCTTGAGAGTCTGCCTCACAAGCCTCTGGCGATCACAGAAGGCGCATGTCTTGTCGTTTGTCTTTAGTATGTCACAGAATTCATATCACATTTCTGGGTTTTTGGGAGACTGGCTGATACTGATACTGACTGACACCCTATGGGGACGTTTAGCAGTATCGGTATGGTTGCCCCGTCATCACAGCTGCGTTCATTAGGTTTGTTCTCTGGACATGAATCATGAGCGTTACGTAACACACACACACACACACACACACACACACATTACCCAGTCAGCCAGTGTGCTTTATCTTTGAGAGGGAATGAATAATTGAGTAAAGTGAGGACTCTAGTGCACACCAACACACTCACACCAGATGTGGAGTGGACCGTCAAATCCAGGATGGGTTCCTTCCACCCTGGCACCGGGCCCCGGTGGTTCTGTTGGTTTGATGCTACATGTGTTGCTGTGACTCCCTGCTAGCGTGTTATCTATTGTTGCATTATTAGAAGCGGGTTGTACTGGAGGTCAGGGGGGTCGGGTCAGAGTGGAGGACGAATGGCCCGGTTCACTGTACTGCTGCTGAGTTATTGACCCGGTTCACTGTACTGCTGCTGACCTATTGAGCAAGCACTCATTGACTGCAGCAGTCAGGAGCCCAGCGTTGTGCAGGACTGTCCCCGCGCTGCAGCCAGCACTCTGTTATGGTGGTGCGTCCTGGGACTCTTCTTGTGCACCAATCAGCAGTCAGAATGACTGTGGTGCATCCTTTAGAGTTATGGTGCACCAATCAGCAGTCAAAATGAATGCAGGCCATCTTTATTGACTCCTGCCAATGGAGCATTCAACCACAGGTCTTTCACCCTGCAGGGCGGGGACCAGATCCCATGTTGGTGATGCAGCTGTCATCAGGATCCTGTAGCCAGCGCTGCAAAGTCCTTTCACTGATGATGTGCCATTCCTCTCTGTGACCTCACTGGGAATGTAGAGTGCAGCAGACTACTGGATGAATCGGCGCTCCAGTAGTCTGCCTGCGGTAGGTGGTCACCTCGTTACAGTAGGACTAATACTAGTTGTAGTATATCGTCATCCTCGACAGTCACTGGCCCAATACATACAGGAAACCAAATGGGTGTGGCTTCTTTGATGCAGAACACCATGTTCTGATTACACACACACACACACACACACACACACACACACACACACACACACACACACACACACACACACACACACACACACACACACTTTATGACATTTGTGATGGGATTAGCAGAGTCCATATGCTGTATCTGAACATACAGACACATGGGCTGTGGTGAGTGAAACTCTAATCTGCTATTAGGGAAGACGTGTATGAGATTGACCAGAACCAGCAATGAAAGTCACGTTGCTCTCACAGCCAAATAAATAATTTCTTCAAATATTAACTTTGTCAATATTGTCTGAAAACTACGATCGGCTGTGAGGGAACTGGAGGTGAGCACGTCACTCCAACCACACATAAGAAACCTGTTTCAATCAGCAGCCACAATAATTACATTTAGTTTAGTTTGTGTTCAGAATAAAGCGCTAACTCCGGTTCTACCTCAAGCCTCCTAGAAACGTTTCCTATGTGTTCAGTCTGGTGAATGAGAGAACCGCACCCTTTCTCATCAGGCGTCACCCCATATGATCTACTATGTTCTCTACTACAGCCTACTTGAGGAAATTCAATTGTCATCCTTTAAAAAACGCGAGTGCGGGTCAGATGTCCCAGTGGACGCGTCAGCGTGCTGTAAGCGCTTCAATGAACAATGAGGTGCTAAGCAGGAACACGCCGGTTGATGATGAATGTATCTCATTCCATTTAATGACATGTAACAGAGAGCCTTTGTACACAAGTGTTGTAGGACTGCTTTCTCTCGTTCAGCCGCCGCGTCCCTGTGCGCCAGTGCGGGGGGTTGTTGCTAAACGCATGAAACCCTTTCTTTGTTGCGCTGCAGCCGCTGGCCTTCTGTCTCTCACACTGCGCGCGTCCGTGTGTGTGTGTGTGTGTGTGTGTGTGTGTGTGTGTGTGTGTGTGTGTGTGTGTGTGTGTGTGTGTGTGTGTGTGTGCGCGCGGCGCGCACCTCCACTCCCACTCCGCACCCTTGAGCTGTTCGTGAGGAGTGAAACGTGAGTCACTCTGCTCTGCTGCTACCTGAGCCGGACACTCCCCGAGAGCGACTCCGTGGAGACCCCCAGCGGGTGGAGACCCCCAGCGGTCTCCAGGTGCTGGAGTGACCCGGGCCGGACCCACTGGGACCGGGTCGCCTTGGGGGGCAATGACAAAGTAGCACTTCTGTTCCCTCATCCCTCAGTTGGACTGTTGCGTTACGTTTCCTTCGCGCGATGTTGTTCATGGAGCGTCCCTTTTGTACCAGTAGCGCTTCCTGCACCAGTAAGCCCCTCTGCACCAGTAGCCCCCCCAGCGCGTGGTCGCTGTGTGAGTAAGAGCTGACTCCGCCCACTCCCACACGCATTCCCGATGTGTGTCAACCTTGCATTAGAGCGGGGTTCCATGGTGTAATGGTTAGCACTCTGGACTCTGAATCCAGCGATCCGAGTTCAAATCTCGGTGGGACCTTCTTTACCTGCTTGTGAAGGGCCAGGGGAAGTTTGTCAGTACTATCAATTAATACGTTCCAGAATGACATCCTTCTCAAAGGTTGACTAATTTTAATCTCTGAAAAACAAGCTTTGAGTTTTAAGCGTTGTGTTTTGACTATAAAAAGGATTACAAAATACAGTAATATCAATAACCTGCAGGCAAAATATATTTTTAAAAATCTGCTTGCCCGAGTTCCTCACAGGATTGTTAAAGTTATATCCGGGCTTATTTTCAAAATCAAAAGTAAATTCTATTTTATTTTTCCTATTCAAAACAATATTGTGTGTTTTTGTGTGCAATCCTGGTTGTTGTGGTCCAACAGCCCCTACAGCAGGTGCATGCTGAAGGTGGCCTCACCGCCTGCTTCCCTGGTGGAATGGACTGCTTGGTTGTTTACTCCTGGAGGACCTGTGCCTGTCAGTTAGCACAGCCTACAGTTGACCCATTTTCCTCTCTGTAGAATAGGCTTTGAGTTTTGAGCAATAAACGACATTGTTAAATCAGTACTCTTATTCTTATCTCTTTCTTCTCATCTTCTCTTGAAATCAAAAGTTCATTCCATTGTTATTTTTTCCATTCACAATAATTATGTCGTTTTGTTTATTTAGTTCTGGTAGTTCTAGTTGAGCAGCCTTTAGTGTTGAATGACTCAGAGCTGATTCCTCCCTGCGGGGTTCCATGGTGTAATGGTTAGCACTCTGGACTCTGAATCCAGCGATCCGAGTTCAAATCTCGGTGGGACCTGAGTTTTCCCCCGAAACCCAGGGCCCACCTGCTGAAGTAGACAGGTTCAGATTGTTTCTAGTTTGATCCACAATCACTTTTGCAGGTGCTCTACCAAGCATATCGTTTCACATCGCTGTTCATGCGATTTAGGCTAGGTACTTTATTTTAGAAGCTTTTTTTGTCAAATGTTTTTCAATTCTCTTTTCGCCCAGACAGCATTCAATAAATCAAATGCTCTGACCCCAGGGAAATGATCCCACCTACCAGGCTAGCTGCACACACTCTGCCCTACACCCAGCGCACCTGAGCGGGGTCCTAGGACCACAAGGCTAGGACCACCTGTCGCTAAAGCTAGCAAGCTAGTCACGTGTTTGGGGGGCGTGGCTTCTGAGCGAGCTGAAGGCAGGGGCGGTGTTCTTTCAGTTGGACACTTTCTACACGTAGCCTCCTCCGGTTCCCTCTGCCTACCCCACCTTTAAGTCATGGCAGCCATGAATACCCATGATGCATCTGCAGCCGTCCATCGTACACACAATGGAGGGACACTCCATTAAAAGCAATTAGTGTGCGTGAGTATAGGTAGTACTGCAGTCCAGCTTGAGTACTACTGTGCAGATCCTGCATGAGGCTGGAGGAAGTTAACTCTGCACTGCTGGGCTTCAAGTAATGCCTTTGGTCCAAACCAGTGGGGGTTTGGGACACACTAAGCAGCCAATGAGGGACAACATGGCAGACATGACAGACAGATGGTTCATCCAGCCACCTATCCAAACTGATCCCAGATGGTCGGCGTCAGGTTAGGTTTGTAGATCCTACAGGATGATTATGACCACATTGTTACTGTATTTGTCTACAGACTCTGACTC
This sequence comes from Urophycis tenuis, assembly GCA_036785325.1. Lineage (NCBI taxonomy): Eukaryota > Metazoa > Chordata > Actinopteri > Gadiformes > Phycidae > Urophycis > Urophycis tenuis. Next base: position 5,914,253 of record JAXIVH010000024.1, on the reverse strand, counting down.
TGTCCATGCTATTCTTAGTAATGGAAGCCATCATGCTACAGCTAGATTTCACAATGGAAAACCGTGTTGATATTTCAGCTCGGTCATAGGTCTCCTGTGCAGCCTGTCAACTGGGCCAGTGCTCCTGCTGTAGGCCACACTGACTCCAATGAGCCATTGTTCCACTGGTGTAGTGTGTTTGACTGTCCAGCGTGTTTGACTGTCCAGCGTGTATGACTGTCCAGTGTGTTTGACTGTCCAGCGTGTATGACTGTCCAGTGTGTTTGACTGTCCAGTGTGTATGACTGTCCAGTGTGTGTGACTGTCCAGTGTGTTTGACTGTCCAGTGTGTATAACTGTCCAGTGTGTTTGACTATACAGTGTGTTTGACTGTCCAGTGTGTATGACTGTCCAGTGTGTTTGACTGTCCAGTGTGTATGACTATACAGTGTGTTTGACTGTCCAGTGTGTTTGACTGTCCAGTGTGTATGACTGTCCAGTGTGTTTGACTGTCCAATGTGTTTGACTGTCCAGTGTGTTTGACTGTCCAGTGTGTATGACTGTCCAGTGCGTTTGACTGTCCAGTGTGTATGACTGTCCAGTGTGTTTGACTGTCCAGTGTGTATGAATGTCCAGTGTGTTTGATGAGAAGGAGGCTCTAGGGACATGTGTCTATTATCTAATGAACCTGTGTGAATATAAATGTGTGTGGAATCATAAACATATGGACTAAGCCCTCGTTCCTGTCACCACACTGAACAGATCTTCAAAGGAACCAGCTGTCAGAGCAGAACATCACCCTCTCACAGAGGAAACAGGAAACACGTGGATGTGGAAACAGGCAGCAGCTGGTAGAAACGTACCCAGTAGTGATCTCAGACTGCACCACGTGTCATGCACTGTGTGTGTGTGTGTGTGTGTGTGTGTGTGTGTGGAGGCACTAGTGGTCTGTAGCCAGACAGGAAGATTCCCGGGCACATTTATTACGCAAAAAAAGATGAACTCTGCTGCCAATGGAAGGTCAGGCTACGTAATGTTGTACGGCCCCCAAACCCCATCCCCTGCTGGCCCTACTTGTACTGCACACACACACACACACACACACACACACACACACACACACACACACACACACACACACACACACATTGCCACAAGGTCTATGAGCCCGTAGGCCTATGCATGTTCATCTCCAGCCAGCAGAGCAGTAGATTTCAGACTCTAGGAGGTAATGTGGACCATATGTAGACCATATGTCACTGTCCTTTGTGTTTCCTCCAGCTCTTCAGACAGCTTGCTTTAGTTGTGGCAACACAACATAGCATGGGTTCAGGTCCACCAGGCTTTCAGATTGTGTTACTAGTTCATAGGGGGTCAATTCTTTTACATTTTATATAGAAAACAAAAGAAAATGCAACTGAGGCCTCAAGCGGTGTAGGGATGGGCGATATGGCCTAAAATCCATATTGCGATATACATTGCAGCCTCTTGCGATATCGATACATATCACGATATGTAAATTATAATAGAACCATTTCAGAACAGATTACATAGACCCTAAGGAATATAGTTGTATAGTTATATGGTGAATGGTCAGGCTGAGGAAAGGCTCCATGGTACGGCTCGACCACAGGTTCTGATATGATATGATAAGTTATGATATGATGATATGATAAGTTGCACCCAGTTGCAGCTTGTGGCTCTAAATTTTGCGGTAGATTGCGTCATCAACATGCGTTATCAAAGTCAAAGTAGCTTTATTGTCAATTCCTTCACATGACAAGACATACAAAGGAATCGAGAAGACGTTTCTCACCCTCCCACGGTGAAACAGATTAATTGCACAGCACAACATGCAGGACAAGACATCCTACTACTAAAACTAAATACTAAAACTGAAGTAAACATACCTACAGATAAGAGATAAAGATTAAAAGAAGACATTACAAGTAGTGAAAATAGTAGTAAATAGTAAAATAGTAGTAAAAAAAAAAATTGCGATAGAGCATATAATTAAAACCTCTATGGTATGCAATTTGTTATCGTTTATATCGCATATCGTTTATATCGTGCATTACTAAAGCAGGGTGTGAAAGCCTCCCCTGGCCTGTGGTGAAGACGGGGCAGCCTCTTTGTTGCTCTGGTGGTCTGAGACAGAGTGGGCTGCTGATGGAGAGCGATGGGACCAGAGGGGCTGTGGCCTGGACTCTGCTGCACCCTGCTGGGAGGAGCTCAGGGCTCACTTGGTCCCTCTCACCTTCCTGTGAGGGCATCACATGGAGGGACTCATGTCGCCTTCATTCACTGCCACAGCAGTTTATGCCCCAACATGCAAGAAGGAGGGAGGAGGAGAACAGGAGAAGGGAGGGAGGAGAGCAGAACGCTTACTCTGAGGTGTGCATGTGATGTCCCTCCCCTCTTCATCCACCGCCATTTCCAGCTCCCTGTTTCCCGTACTGCAGGGAAACAGCCAGGAATAACCTCCTGGTTCAGACCATGGGAGGGTTCATGCATTACTTATGGAAGTGTTTCTCCTCCTCCACCCCGGTCTGCTGGTGGAGGTGGTGGTGCTGGGCGGAGCTACAAGGAAGTAGCTCAGTGTGTAGAGCGGGTGCTCCACTCACCGGAGGGTTGGCGGTTCGATCCCCAGCTCCAACCGCCCACATCGAACCCCACAAATGTACTGATTTTAAGTCAGCTTTGGACAAATGCGTCTGCTAAATGTAAATGTCCTCTCATGCCTCACTGGGGAGGGGTAGGACCTGGTCTGGGCTGAGTTAACCTCCTCAGGTGACCCCATAAAAACACCTCAAATGTTTCTGCTGTCTGTATAGTCGTTGGCAGTTTGCTGCCTTTGACCGTCACAGTACGTCGGAATGCTGGGAGCACTTGTTTCCTGTTCCAAGTGTCAAGAGTCCCTCAGTGAATGAAGATCACAACGTTGGAACATAAAAGTGCTTCCCTCGCCGCACAACTTCACATGACGCAGACTTAAAAAGAAACTGTAGAAAACATGTAGCTGAGACCTGACAACTCCTTCTACTGATGGCCTGTGTACTGAGCAAAACACGCACACACAGACACACACATGCACACGCACACCACACATATATGCTGCATCTAGTTTTTTTGAAGGTTGAGTCACCCTCAAGTTGAAGCTTTTTCATGTGGGATTGTGGTGTACAAACGCACACCTTTGCTGTGTTTATTTGTGATTGTGTGTGTTCAAAAGTGCGCCTGCATTGCATCATTCAGTAACCTTTTCCTTCTGTTTCTTGTGTTCGCTCCTTTTCTCCCACCTCCTTCCTTGAGTCCTCCCTCTGTCCCAGCACCTCCACAGTCGTCTCCCACACCCGTCCCTCTGTGTGTGTGTGTGTGTGTGTGTGTGTGTGTGTGTGTGTGTGTGCACGTGTGTGTGTGCGTGCGTGCGTGCGTGTGTGCGTGCGCGTGTGTGTGTGCGTGTGCATGTGTGTGTGTGTGTGCGAGTGTGTGCGTGTGTGTTTGTGTATCTCATGCTGTGGCTGAATCACTCACCCTTCTGCTGCTGTCCCAGCTTCCGTGGCTCCCTGAGTGTAGTTGAGCTTCTCCGGTCATCCTCTGCTCTCTCTGAGGCGGAGCTCAGGAGCCTCTGAGGAGCCCAGCGTTAATCCTCAAGATAAATATACATGTCTTTAGTCATCACAGAGAATCATATGTTCTAAATGGGTTCATGTGTTGTTATACTGACAAGAACACAACATGAGGATTTGTTCCATATTTCATGAGAATAGACAGGACTGTGTAGAGTGCAGAACTGCAGTGTTGGTTCTGAGGAGCGGGATCGCTGGCGCTGTCTTTAAAGTAATTACCAGGAAGCAAACGCAGAAACTGTGATTCTCGTCCTGGAGAAGGCTCTTGGGAAATGTTATGTTCTGTCTTTATAGAAAACGCTGGTCTTGTTCAGCGTTAGTTTGCTGTCAGTTTGCTGAATGTTTGTGTGTTCTCGTCCACAGGAGACATCACGCAAAAGGGCTATGAGAAGAAACGTACCAAACTGCTGGCTCCCTTCATCCTGCCCCCCCCAGGTAGCCCCCCCCCCCTGTACTGCTGGATGCACAGCAGCATGTGTTTATCTCGGCTCATGTTGTTCCTGGGGAGGGGAGATCCTGACATGTAGCAGACTGAACTCAGACATGTTTTTGTAATTGTTGTTTTGATGAAACGTCTCCACGCCACCAGCTGACCAGCCAGAAGGCTGTTCACTGCTGCCCCCTACTGGCCGCATCGCACTATTCAGCTGCTTCAACAATAACAAATTACACATTAAATATGTTATTTGTTATTGTTGAAGAAGCTGATATATTGCTGAATTCCCATGTTGATCAATTTATCAACATGGGAATTCAGAAATATGTATGCATGTATGTATGCGGCAGTGGTGCATTAGTATTTTTCTGTTGTGTGGTTACTGTAGATATACAGGAACACACTGGAATACTTTGGCACAATACACACTCAAAAGATTGCGTTACCTTAGTGCCTTTGTGCTTAGTGCATTACCTGAATATGACAAAACATAGCAGATGTTTACAGTTAACAAACCACTTCTTAAGCATTGTCCAAATACAAGCTTTGTTGTCCAGCTCCCTGTAGTGTTACTGTGTTCCACCAGCCTGCTCCCTGTAGTGTTACTGTGTTCCACCAGCCTGCTCCCTGTAGTGTTACTGTGTTCCACCAGCCTGCTCCCTGTAGTGTTACTGTGTTCCACCAGCCTGCTCCCTGTAGTGTTACTGTGTTCCACCAGCCTGCTCCCTGTAGTGTTACTGTGTTCCACCAGCCTGCTCCCTGTAGTGTTACTGTGTTCCACCAGCCTGCTCCCTGTAGTGTTACTGTGTTCCACCAGCCTGCTCCCTGTAGTGTTACTGTGTTCCACCAGCCTGCTCCCTGTAGTGTTACTGTGTTCCACCAGCCTGCTCCCTGTAGTGTTACTGTGTTCCACCAGCCTGCTCCCTGTAGTGTTACTGTGTTCCACCACCTGACGTGTATCTTCCTCTGTCCAGCGGAGCCCCCTCAGAACCACCTGTCGCCCACCACCTCCTCCACCTCCAGCCACGCCCCGTCCTCCTCCGACCACGCCCCCTCATCATCCGGCCACGCCCCCTCATCATCCGGCCACGCCCCACCACCATCCAGCCATGCCCCTTCCTCGTCCGGCCACGCTCCTTCCTCGTCCGGCCACGCCCCTTCCTCGTCCGGCCGCGCCGCTCCGTCCTCCGGCTCGTCCCGGTACCGCGACCGGCGCTCCCGGCGCCCGCACCGCAGCGGAGGAACCAGGGATGAACGCTACCGATCAGGTGAGCTGCTCCCAGGACTGGGTCTGCTTCTGGGTCTGTCCAG